>JAYEPQ010000010.1:25290578-25860578 GCA_036321105.1 Dracaena cambodiana
CGCAAGTTAACTGAGCTGCAGTTCATTTCCACTATCTCCAATAATCTTTTTAAAAAAACTTCTTTTGAATTATGATCTCGACCCCCTATGGTTCTTTCATACTCAATTTCTTGGATTTTAGCTTTGATTTAGTCCTCCATCAAGTTAACACAAAATTAACGGTTTTCAATGAATAAAATATTTTGTATGCACTTGATGAATGGGTAAATGAACTCCAAAATTTATGAAATTTAATCCGAAAGAAGTTAAGGAGGTAGAGATAGTAATTGTTAAAAAAAATTGAAGAAAAAATATTGGATCATTATAGTTTTACCGCTAGCTCACGTAATTTTTTTGGGTTGGCGGCTCACCTACAATAATCCATATATATATATATATATATATATATATATATATATATATATATATATATATATATATATATATATATATATATATATATATATATATGATAAACGAAAAAGTTAAAGGATTTGACTATCTCGTCCATAATTCTTTTTCAGGATCTCACCTGTCGCATGTTGATACCATTTGCAATGGAAAGAGCTTGATTATATGTGTGTGTGTGTGCGCGCGCGTGCGCGTGTGTGTGTATATATAATATATATATATATATATATATATATATATATATATATATATATATATATATATATATATATATATATATATATATATATATATATATATATATATATATATATATATATATATATACGGGATTACTGTGCTGAGCAGTCAACTGAGAAAAAATTACGTGAGATAGTAGAAAAACCATTGTGATCGAATAAGTTTCTTTCGAATTTTTTTTTGGAAATTTGAGACTTTGTCTTCTTAACTTTTTTAAGATCAAATTTCATGAAATTTGGAGTTCAATTACCCTTTAATCAAATAGATACAAAATGTTCTATATATCACAAATTGTTAGTTTTATGTTAACTTGATGGAAGACCAAATCTAAACTAAAACCAAAAAAAATTTGTATAAGTAAACCCTCGGGGTCGAGATCATAATCTGAAAGAAATTTTTGTATTGGAGATAGTAGAAATAAACTGCAACGCAGGTAACTTGTGTAAACTGTCAGTTTATTTCCATTACTTTCTCTCTCTCTCTCTCTCACGTTGTTCTAGCCTTCATTATGAATCGATAATCCTTCCATGATGATACAGAAAAAATGACGGTGAGAGGGGGAAGCTCTAACCTCTTCGAGATGCAAAGAAGAGGGCTGGAAAGTGCCTACAACATCAGTGACAAAGAATACCATATTGTTGCACAAACCCTTTTATCACAAGCCTTGCTTTATATTTTTGCACACTTCTTTCTGCATTGCTTATCACCTTGTACATCCATTTTAGTCCAATAGCTTTTTTCCCCGAAGGTAAGTCGGAAAGCTCCCAAGTGTTGTTCTTCTCAATGGCAACAATCTCCTCTTTCAATGAGTTCTTCCACTCTACTTTACCACATGCTTCTTCATAGGATATAGGCTCTACACCCAAAAGAGCAAAAGTACAAGATTCAAAAATTTCTTCTAAAGAATGATACTTCCCTCGAGGAGTGTCGGTGTCGCATGTAGGATCATCATCATTGCTGCCCGAAGTGCTTGAATATGATGGAGACACCATTTCCGTGAAAGTTGATGAAGGAGAAGCCAAAGGAGATGCCAATTGATTTTCGGTTGGTGACAATTTTGCCTCACTTTCTCAAATGGGTATGTGCTGGAATTTTTCTTCCTTCCACTCCTAACAATTGTTTTCATCAAAAATAACATTTCTATGGACAAGAAGTTTCTTAGTTTTAGGATTATATAGTCGATAACCCTTTGTTTCACCACTATAGCCCACAAAAATGCACTTCTTACTTTTTTTCCATCTTACTATGATCACTAGAATCAATTAGTCCATAAGCAATGCAACAAAAAAATTTCAAGGCACTTACATTGGGATTTCTATTCCACTAAGCTTCATATGGAGTCATATTTTGGTTTGACAGTTCTCACAGTAGAGAATGGCTATCGAAACCACTGCCAAAGGGTTGTCAACAGCTGTCGACTGTAAGGCAAAAAGCACCTTGCCCGACAATAGATGTCGAAGCCACTATCGATGCAACTGTCACCATCGGTCGACAGCCGCCCCCTTCAGCTATAAATAGCCCTAAGAGTTGTTTCTCTCAAACCAAACCTTATCCTTCCTTTTTCTACAACTGCCCAATGGAGATTCATCCCCTTTCAACAGCAAAATCTAAATTCCGTGCAATTTCTTTCAAGTTTTTACAAATCTCTAAACAAGTGAGTCTTCTTCTCTTTAATTTTTCTGGATTACTTTCATAAAAAATAGATTTTTGTCTCAAAAACCTAGATCTACGAATTATGTGAACTAATTAGAGTAGACTGAAGATGAAAATTAATCTCTTAGTAGATTGGGGATAATTTGGCAAACTTTCATGAACTTTGGACAATTTTTCTAATTATTTGATGAAATATACTAATTTATGGGTAAAAATTGAATAAAAAATCACAACCTTTTAGTATAGAAATTCATGGATTGCAAGAATACACAACATATATCAAATCCATGCTCTAAAAATAATAAGATCAAAACAATGATTTGATTTAGTGGTGTAATTTATATGATAAATTGGAAATCATCTTGAAAAATAATTAGAAATAAATTTTGAGCAATAAAGGTCATAACTTTGATACAATTATTTGCTAAAAATTATATTTTTGTTATTTTCAAGATGGGATCAAGAAAATTAACAGTTTCAAAGAGCGAAGAGAACACTAGAGTTCATCCCCTCCTTAGAGGCAAAGAAAAACAAGGCCAACAATTACGAAGTTAGTAGAAAAGTATGAAGAATTCTGGCTATGGCACGAAAGGCAAGTCGACTACCACAAAATAAATGTAAATCCAACTTTCAGGTTCTAGCTATATGCATGATGCAGGCTTGGAAGAATATACATTGTATGAGCATGCACTAGCATGCAACGAGATAGTGCGAGAATTCTACGCACATCTTCAACCGGCTATGGGAAACCAACCTGCATTCTCGACTGTCAGGGACAAGGAGAAACACTTCACATTGGTTGAAATTTTAAGGTTATCTCTACTCCTGATGTGCCTGAAGAGGAACCATCATTTGTTGTCAATGTCCATGAAATACCAAGCAGCTCCCAAAGATTCTAAGAGTTTTGCTCAAATATCAGCAATTACGGCTTCAATAAAAGCTTTTTGAAAGTTGGCTGCCTACGAAAGTCATCCGTATTCGTGAGTCTATTTATCAAATACAATATCACACTATCCTCCACAAAACATAATTATATTCAAGGGACGGGGTGCTATTAAATATGATTATGGCACCTATTCGATGTTGCCTCCATCATATACTCCTCAGTAATCCAATGCACTCAGTAATCCAATGCACATGAATGTATCCAGCATCTAGGAGCAACAAAGCTAGTCTAAGTCTTGTCGTCTCTCATAGATTTGCTTCAACAACAGGACTGATTTGTTAGCAACTGGCACAATTGCCTGTTTATGATGCCCTTCACGGATACTACAGTGAGAAGGAGCATGAGTGCCCAAAAAGACAGACAAGACTACAGGAACAACACGACCAAGCAAATGTAGTTGTTGCATCGGTTGGTTACGAAGGGCAAGATCAAGATCGAGGAGAATCAGCTGCTCAGGTAGCCCAACTATCCAAAATCACACTCACAAGTCTACACAAGTCAATCATTAATATGACCAATGGCTTCAGCAGAAGGCTTAGTGTCATCAAGATATGGCAGACTCACCTCGAGCAACGTCAAGAACGTAATCTTTGGCTCCTAACTAGGATGTACCAACATATAGCTAGTGAGAATGTTGTCATCTCTCTTTAAGAGGATGAGCAGACGTGCTAGGGAAACAAAGTGTCCTACTACTATCAAAGATATAAGTATAACGGAGAAGGACAATAGTGTCACTAACATCGACTATATGTGGAGTTTAATATAAGAACCGTTAAATCCAGGTATTTTCTAACCTTAACCTCTTACAATATTTCTTAGTGTATTGCTTGCATAGCTATATTATAGATGCACTGAATATATTGCATAATTTAAGTTGGGAGACGGGTAGATATATTGTATCACATGTATCATATGTATCATAACCAACGATGAAAAACCACGAAATCATAAAAAATTAAAAAATCAAATAAAATTTCGAAAAAGCTCATTTCTTCAAAGTAGAAAAGTAAGATTAGAAGTATTTTGCATTGTACATTTATGAGATCGATATCTTAATATTGATATTTATATTATACTAATTCTTATGTATTCTTGATTGTTAATTTAAATTCAACAATAAGATATACGGATATTTAATACTTGAAATGAATATGCACTTTAAGCACTTACATAATAAGTCATGAAAAATTAATAACAAAGAGAAAACTTAAAAGGAAAGTTTATCTTCTAAAAAAAGAAAACAAAAGTAGTGAGCCTGGTGTTTCTGTCATTTGCAACATCAACAGAGAATGCTGCCATTGCGAAAACAAAATAAAATTTCTATTTAGAATTTTGGGAATTGCAACACTCAAGATGTTCTTTTACTGATGTAGAGAATTACAATTGAGATTTTCTGGGGAGTGTGATGATGGAAGTATGCTCAGAGTGATCATTTTTACTATCGTTGACTATCTAGTGAAAGATTTTTGTTGAACTGGAACTCTCTCCATATCATCCTCTTAGAATTAATTTTCCAATCTCTTTTATTTACGTACTCGGAGTGGTTTTGTAGCTTGAATGGTTGTAACTGTCCCTTTTGTAGCTTGAATGGTTGTAACTGTCCCTTGATTTGTGAAAGATCATGGTGGAAGTGCACCATGATATAATCCGAGAGATTATAGTGGAACTGCACCATAGTTTGATTAGTTTGTACAACCACCTGCCAACGAGGATGGGATGTTTTTGTTGGCAGAGCTGACTCCTTTGACTTGCGAGGTCGACTTGCTTTCTCCGGCAAAGTTGATTTTAGACATTTGTTATGACTATCTTGGGTGTTTATTTTCTTTCATTCTGGCGAGAATGGGATGTCTTCGCCGACTAGGTAGATTTTGTCTCTTGAACCTTCTAACTCCTTTAGACTTGTCTCGGTTGGAGAAGAATATTAATTTATCCAGCGAAGTTAGGATTCCTCAGTTAAGTGAAGTTGAATTTAAATTCTTTGTAGTGGGTTGAGATCTTTTATGTGGCAAAGATGATCGTTGTTCTAACTTGTATCTTTACCAACTTGACATGATGATGTATCACTTTTTCCCGGTTGGTCTTATTTTAGCGAGGGACAAATTTTATCTCCTACAAAATCTCCTTCAAAGTTTTTGAAAGATATGAAATTTGTTACCTTTCGGAATACTTTGAAACTCATATTTTCTGACTCCTACAGCATTTCTGATTGAGATTTTGAATGTTTAAATTTCAATTTTGGTGGCCCCATCTCATCTTCGAGCCTCAAATTGATGTCGTTGGTTTGAGAAGAAACGCTCTGATCAGTCATTCCTCGTTTGATGGAAAATGACAGCCATTACATCTTTAAAAGTTATTCCGTATTTAATGTGATCATCTCAGCTGTTGTGGGAAATGATTACCCTTTTAAATTTTACCCAGAATGTATAAGAATCCTGAGTGGTGATTCTGTTTTCTCTTTACCATGGGTTAGAGTTTCATTGCCACTATTCTTCTTCAATCTTTTGGATATTTTTTTTAAGAGCTTTGGCCTTCTGCTTTTATGGCGCCAAAAGGAACCTCCAAGGGTAAGGAAGTGGCCAATACACGGATGGTCACGGCTCCTCCACCTTCTAATAGTAAGAATTATATTTTTATCGATATCAATTTCTTCTTTTTGCCATCACTGCTAATCATTTTTTTTTTTTGCAGTTCGCCAAGTTGGGTAAACCTTTTCGGCACAGCAGCCTATTGGGGCTTTGGTAGGCTTGAGTGTTAGTGCTGGATTGCAGCTCAAAGGGGATATATCTTTATATAAAGACTTCGATAATGTAGATAGGATCAACTTGATTCGGTAAGGTAATTCTAATATTCTGTGCTAGATCATCACCACCACTCGATTTGTTGGTTCTGACAGAGGAAAACAACATAATCCCCAGTTTATCTTTTGTGACTTAGTTAAATTTGAGGGTACCCAGGGTATTGAGCCACTGCATAGTATTATGACCAGGAAGGAATAGTATATGCTCTTCCTCCTTAGAATGTCAGCACTCTCTGTTATACTTGAAGACTTGTTCGGAGGAGCGGTTGATGAAATGGAATCTCACACTTAGGCATGATTCCCTCCAGGTTGGGAGATTCACTGAAGGAGAATGTGACTTCACTCAAAGTAGTCCCTTGACCAAGGTGATGGGTTTACTTTCAAGAGTAACTGCTCGAAATATACCAGTGACTAATGAACTGGTGATGATTAGAAGTTTCAAGCATGAATTAACCAAATCCAGGAGTAACTACCCAGCAGTGAATTTCTGTACTCCCGGGTGGTGGGTGTGACCCGATTGCATGAGTTAGGTTTGCACCGAGCCATACAAGCTACCTAATACGGAATTAGCAATAATCCTGTACAATTCTTTGCTTTCCTGGAGATGTATGCTCCATCTACTAGTACTTTCTTCACATGTAATGGCAAGCTTGGCATTGGGCTCCCTGAGATATAGATTGTATAAGGGCTACCAATGGGAATCATCCATATGAAGAATACTTCACAACGCTGCAATATCTGAGGTGCTTAAGGGCCAAAATTCTTTAATTTATATGATGTTGTGGGAATTAGTTTGCCATTAACACATTAGTATCGACATGACAGGGTCGAAAGGAGGTTTTGTCTGGCATAAGAAATGGGCCGAATATTTCTTTGCTAATCTCGATAGGCAGCGGCCAATTGCTATCAATGATCCACCCCCGATTGAGGAAGTGAAGAAATGCTTGGAACAATTCACCGTTCCTGAGAGTGCTTGATGAAGATGAGGAAAAGTTTACTGGAGGTACTGTCCTTATTAGCTATCATCATTGGGTTAGCATTTGCTTGACGCCTGGTATGATTTTAGCTAGCTACTTGGCTTAATGGCTAAAGAGGTGCATAATTTCTTCTAAGTTTAGGGAGTTCTGACTTCGAAGGATCTTTACCCTACCATTTTGTTGGCTAGCGAGCTATCCTTGGGTTTTTTCCTGGCCATGATCTATAAAATCCATGGGGGATTAAGGGTTTTCTACCAGCTTTTTGTTAAAGGGCGAAGCAGAGTCCTCGAGTAGAGATGTCGTATGCTCATTTGATGGCATGGTTTGCAACCCACTGTAAAAGGTTGTTGACCACTAGAGTCGATACTAACCAGAAGAATCTTCCCACTCTTTGTGAATTCGAAAGGAGATAGTGGAAACACCAGTACATAGTGACAATGAAGGATATAGACTGGTAAAATATCTATAAGATTCTTCTGGTTCTTTCCCAATATGGATGTAGTTAACCTTGGGGTGTCTTTTGTGGCATGGGTTCTTTGCCTGCTGGGATTTTTGGGTGCCTGCGAGGTATTCGCCCTTCACATTTGGTGTATTGCAGCAGCGATGTCTATGAATTGGCCCCGTACTTCTCAAATCAGTTTGCTAGGCAGTTGACTATGACCAACTGTACATGGGTAACCCTTATAAGGGTTTAGCACATCACGATAGTTTACTTGACAGTGCCAGAACTTGGAGTCATTTTATTATATCTTCAACTGGCTTTACTTTTTGAATGCCAACAAGGGACCCTCCATTAATTACTACTTTGGCTTTTTGCCTGTGGTATAGTGAAAGTAATACCACCGAGGCAGAGTATGATGTATGATCTTTATCATATAGGGCTAGCATGTATTCATAGGCATTACGCCGAGGCTGCCACCAAGCCCTAGCCCTCAAAGATTGCTGGGTTTATGGATACATGGCCATTGCATCCCATCTTGGACCGATTGATGAGAATGTCCCTTCTTGTGAAGATGAAGCACAGGATGAGGAACTAGAGGGGAAGCTGTATCCGCTATCGTAGGAGGATTCTGATGATGCACCCTTAGTGCACTTCGCCACTCGAAAGATGAAGGTGAGAGCTGATGATTCCAATGATCCAGGCTCTATTTTTGATACTTCTAACATCATACCAATAGTGTCTACTAGCGATGCAATGCAAACTACCGAAGGTGCTGTTTTGCTTCACCACCCCCTGTTCCTTCAACTTTTCTATCACAGGCTCGGGTGGCTAGTGTTGTTGTTTTATCACCACCATGATCAAGGAAGAATCAGGTAACTCATCCGTTAGGTCGAGTTCTTTAGCCACCTTCTATGTCGTCCATAATTGCAGCATCGGGAAGGATTGCTGCAACCACACAATTCAGCATGGATGAAGCTTTAGTAGAAGCTACAAGGACTAATGCAGCTACAAGGGAGAAGGTGATTTATCTCTTAAATTCCATGTTTTTAGATCCTTTACCATTTTTTCTTAACTCTTCCAATCTTCAGGTTGAGAAGCTTATGGCTTCTTTATCTGATGGAGCTGCGGTTGGTGTGAACAAGATCACATCTGCAGTTGTTGGGGATACAAGCGAGGCTATAAGAAGTGGCGGTCCTCAACTCTCTTTAGTTGTTCTTCCTGCTGCCCATGATGCTCCCTTCGCACAAGCCAATAGTCCTCCTCAGGAGTCTTCCAAACCTGATGAAAGAGTCAAAGAGCTGATACAAGTTGATGAAGACAACTTGGGAGAAGGAGACCAATTAGTTTCAGCCCCCATGGTTGATAAAGGAAAGACTATCATGATTGATGATAGGGAAAGTGATGGCCAAGTTGCTCCTACAGACATTTGAGAGGAACAAGAGGATTTACCTGCTTCCGGGCCTACTGACATATACACAACGGCCAAAGCTCCAAGTATTAATTCCTTATGACCTTCATCAGACTTTGTATCGTTACGTATTTTGTTTCTTTTGTGAGTGGTAAATACCACTGCGCTTTGGTCAGCTTTAGACCTAGACCAATTATTTGGTGTGTCTTTCTCAATTTCCACTTTCAAGATTTTCCTCCCTTACGAGGGAATCCATGTGTACATTGTTGAAGGTATTGCAGTCTTAATGTTCTCTTTATTTTAGATATTTCTGTTGAAGTTCAGTAAAGTGTGGACATGACTATAGGTTCGGTTTCTGTACTGGATACTTTAACTCCAATGTATGTGTCCATATCTCTTGTTGTGCCAGTGGTCCTTGCCACGAGTGACCCCACATCTGTAGTAGAGGATATTGCACCTTTGGTAGTGGTTTATGCACTTCCCCAAGCTAGTGCTTCAGTTTCTTGGATTTTCCCTTCCTTCAAATCATTTTTAGGTTTAAACCTGAATGATCTAATGACGAGAGTTTTATTTTCACCGAAGTATGAATTGCAAGTGATCCAGACTACTTCGGTGATGGCCATCTGCACCAGTTTGCTCTGAAAAGTGGAGACCACTTTTTACGAAACTTTGAAGAACTGCATGGATATTGTGATGATCGATGAGCATGCTCCCATTGAAGTTTTGAGGGACATACTTATATCTTCAATGTTGAGCACTACAATCTTGATGAGCTTGAAAGAAACAACTAATGTGGGCTTTAGTTGCAGATTTCTTGGTGGCCAGTGCCGACTGGAGGAATTCTCTTTGTAACGTTCCTTCAAATAAGGTAGAAGTTGAACTTTAATGCCTCATGGGAGAGTCTGAAGGAAGAGCTTAGGCTCTCTTGGAAGAACTAGAGATGGTGGCTTAATCTTTAGTGAAAGCAAATCCTCGATCTAGGATTTCTTGTCTGAGACAAGAATGACTGACCTTAGCTTGTTACAGACTGACCTCAGCTTGCTACAATAGACCAACAACCTTTTTAGCCTGAAGGTAACTTTTGGAAGAGATGATGGTGGAGATTCACACTGGTGAGCTGAAAATCCTGAACTTATCTACCCAATGCCTTAGAATTCCGGAGATGATTCAACACCATCGGGAATTCGTAGCACAATTAAAGACTGAGCATGAATCGCTTGAAACAAGGCTAAGCCAAATTTTGCGGGGTTCACTGGAGAAATTAAGGAGGTTGGCTGAAGAGAATGTCTGAGTTATTCAGGAGGAGCTCAAGAATTCAGTCGGAGCTAAACTTCGATCATTAAAATGACCTTAAACATTTATATTCTTTTTGACAACCATGTTCAAGTTAAGGTCCCTGTGCACTTATTTTGTTTTCTTGACCCTTGTCATGAATGTTTGATGATTACACACAGATTGGTTTTGCGTATATAGGCACTAGTTTGTTCTGACGAGGTTAACTTCACCAAAATAATTGTTTGTCTTGATTTTGAGGTACCATTTTATGTTTCAATATCATGTTGGTTAGGGGTTTGATATTGAACTTGCGGTTTAACATTGTAGACTAGAGGTTTTGTGTTGAAGTTGGTATTTGTAGGATTTGTCTGACAGAAGTATAATGGGTAACTTATCATTAGAATCAGACTGGCTAACAGAGGTATGTCATCATACTTGGTAAGTACTTTAAGTCGTTGGGAAACTTATAATTTTCTTTTGACTCAATAGGCAAAATATAAAGAGTTTCGATATTGGACCTGATAGATTTGGCTAACTTGGGTGGGTCATGTCAGAAGTTTGATGTTAACTTGCGGGTTTATTGACTTGGGCTTTTTTCAGAAGTTTGATATTGAACTTGAGAATTTTTGGGCCTTTCGGAGGTTTGATATTGAACTTAGAGGGCTTGAGGAATTTTTTGCTTTTCAAAGATTTAATATTGAACTTGATGGGCTTGAAAATTTTTAAGAGTTACCTCGCCGAATACAGTCGCAATTTACCCTTTTGGCGAAGGAAGATAGGTGAAAACCATGTTGACTTCTCTATTTTGTAGGATACCCAACAATTGGGTTGGCCACGGTCTATTCAAGATCCAAAGTGTCAGATGTTGGGCAAGTGTTGCGCCAAAATTTTGCCTTGGAAATGACTATAGTAATGGCGTCCCTTCATTGATCGCGCCTAAGATATCTAACATCATTGCTTCTGAATTTATTCCAGCAAGTATAAATATCCCTAAGGGGATCTGGGTACTTCCAGTCCCGAACTTTCATTTTCTCTTTCAGCTTTGCCATTTCTTGCTGTTTTGGACGAAGAACTTTGGCTAGTCTTGTCCTCTCTACAAAGGAGGAGTTCCATGGCCATAGACTCTCCAGTCGATGATGATGAGGATGAAACCTTTAAATTTGAGCAAAGATCTGCAGATCAAACTCTACATCTGCACCAATAGAGTTGGGCTTTTTCCCATTTCTCTTCTTTACTTTTAATCTCTTTCATTTCTTTTCTGACTTCTGTGCATTTTTGGCTTTGCAATGCAAATCTGGACTTCAAATCGTTAGGAAGTGATGAGTTTCTTTCTAACATGTAGACCAGCCAATAGTGCTACTATGGTGTGGCAGAGTCAAAGGATCCCCTTCAGGCTTCATTTTTCACATCCAATCATCATTGTTTGGTAGGCGCAACCTTTTCCTAAACAAATTCTCCAGTTCCATCAAGCTGCAAGGGGCTTTGTGGCTATGAGAGGTCATAGCTTCCTTTTAGATGGGCCTCAATATATTATATCCATTACTGGAATACAAGCATTTTGGAGTGTACGCAAAAATTTTCTCAGGGGCACTCATCCGAGGAAATGGTTTGCCTTCATACTCATGCTATGAAACTCACCGAATCCTTGATCTGCTTGAACTCCTTGGATCCTATTTTTTTGTATGACTTGCGGGATGCAAACCGAATCATAGACTCGTTGTAATGCTCAAAACAATTGAACTCATTGTAATGCTCAGAACAACTGAATTCATTGTAATGCTCAAAATAGTCGATGTAATTTGAATCGAAGATCTAATATAAATTTATATGCAAAGGTAAATAAAAGAATTTTATTCATCTCTACATTTAGCATCCTTTTTTTGTAAACTTCTTTACATTGGTTTTATCTTAGGATTTTTAGCAAATCCTCAGCAAAGAATGGGTTTGAGATGCCTTTATGAACTACCGTTTGAGCCTCGACGTGATGAGTTAGTGAGAGTTTCTTTTGGGCTTAAATGCTAGAATTTATCTCTATCCATGGCTGCAAAGCCTTTGGACTTAGTAGTTTTTTTTTTTAAACTACCCCCATAGGAAATTTCTAAGGGTAATACTTTGTCAAGAACTTACCATTGATGGGTGTCATCAAAACTTTGACGAACGGTCCCTCCCACTTCGGTTGAAGTTTTCCTCTGGATTTGTGGGTTGTGATCATAGGTTGCCACCCTATTAAAACAAAGATGCCTATTTTGAACACTCTTTTTACTTTTTTGTTGAAGGCTCAGGAGGTCTTCGATTTGTAGAGCTCTATATGTTACTGGGCTTGAAGTCTTTTCTCGTCCAATGCTTCTAATTCTTGAAGATACAATTTATGATTGTCAACAGTTGTCATCTCCAAACCTAATGCAATGCAGAGCGAGGATAACTGAATTTCCAAGGTGAAGATAGTTTCGCAGCCGTATACCAAAGAAAATGGTGTAGTATTTGTAGGTGTATGCACTAAGGTGTGGCAAGCCCAGAGGCACTCGCCAAGCTTTTTGTACTAGTCGCGCTTAGTTATCTTGACTAGCTTCTTTAGTATTTTGATCATTGTCTTGTTACCTTGGCTAGGCCATTTGCAGTAAGGTTGTAAGTCGTTGATGCGACACTCTTGATTTTGAATGTTGAGTAGCCTATAGAAGGCCTGACTTACGATCTACGGTCCATTGTCATGGATTATCCTTTAACGAACACCAATCCAGTAGATGATGTGTTTTTTTTATGAATTTTACCACATCAGAAACTTTAACTTCCTTTAATGTTATGGCTTCTGTTCATTAAGAAAAGTAATCAGTTATTACAAGAATGTATCGTTGGCCTTTTGAGGAAGAAGAGGCGATAGGTCTGACCACATCAATACTCCATGCTTTAAATGGTCACAAATGGAGTGTAAGTATTCTGAATGCGGGTGGTGGTAGTTAGCATGGATTTGGCGTGCATGACATCTTTTTTGCATAGGTTATGGCATCAATTGTCATCTTCAGCCAATAGTCGCCCATTTTCCATAGCCTATCCTAAATCTTGGGCCCCAGCTGGTGAGCACCAGACATGTCATCATGAGCTTCTAGCAACGCGACTTGTGCTTCTTTCCAGAATAAACACCGAAGCAGGATTCTGTTATAGGATCTTTAGTATAATTGTTTAGTAGTTTTATCATAAAAGAATCAGCTTGCCCTTCATTTAATAGAAATGGATTCTTCCAGATTCTCAAGAAGGATTCCGAATAACACGAAGTCCCCAAATAGAAATTGCTAATCTCTAGGCTCCATGTTAGATGATGCCTTGTAGGCTATTTTAGTTTTGGCGCCTTACTTGATAACCTTGTTGATTTCCAGAGTATTTTTGGGTGATACAAGTTTCGACTAGTAACCAATACTTTTAGTTCTACCTTGGACAGTAGTGCTAGAGTAGCTGCTAGAGAGGCCAAGGTGTTGGCATGCGTATTATCCTTTTAGGGTATGTGATCAATGTAGAACCTCTTAAATTTCTCTGTCCAGAAGATAGTAGCTTGATGATATGGAATTAAATCATCAATCCTCATCTCGTATTCGCCTTTGACTTGATTGATGATCAATTTTGAAACACCATATGCTTCTAAATATTTCACTCCCATTTCCTTGGCTATTTGTAGTGCTTAGTTACGTTGTTCGAGCATGGCTTTGTCAGCGAATACGCATAAGGTAGTACATCACCCTCAGGTGAAATAAAGACTACTCCCGCTTTCACAATAATTTCTCCTCTTTGTCCAATTATTACGGCTCCATCGAAGAACAACTACCACAGACTATCTTTCAAAGTTATATTGCTTTCAATTGTTTCATCAGGTTTGGCTTCATGCAGCTTAGAGCTTTTAGGCACTGGGTGATTAGCCAAAACATCTGCAATGGCATGTCCCTTGGTTGTTTTTGAGGGATGAATTTTATATCATACTAGAAAATAAGTAGAGCCCATTTAGCAAGCCTTGAATTTAGGGAACTTGGTTGAGTTATTAATACTGTTGACATGGGTTATTTTTCCCATGAGGTAATATCTTGTCTTCTGAATGGCAAAAATAAGAGCTACGCATTCCTTTTTGACAGGATTGTATCTGTGTTCAGCACCAATCGTTGTCCAACTCAAATAATAGATTGCTTGCTCTTGGACGTTTTCATTAGTTTGATCAAGTAAAGCCCCTAAGGCATGATCCATCGATCTTATATATAAGAGGAAGGGTTTATCGGACACTAGAGTGGTTTAATACCAGTGGATTGATGAGGTATTGTTTGATATCATCAAAAGCCTTTTGACAATCAGCGTCCCAAATAAAAGTGGCACCTTTTTCATTAGCCTGGAAAAGGATTAGTATTTCCCGGCTAAATTGGCGATGAAGCGACGGATGTACGCCAACCGTTCTTGCAAACCTTGGAGTTCCTTGATACTCCTTAGAGATTATATGTCTTGCATTGCCTTTATTTTCTCAGGGTCTAGGTGAGTTCCTTTTGCTGTCACCATGAAACTGAGAGTCCTTCCACAGGATACCCCTAGGAAGGACTATATTGAATTCATCTTTAATTGATGAGCCTTCATTAAGTCAAATATTGTTCTCAAACTTAAGATGAGATTTTTCTTTGCTTCGGCTTTTGACCGCAATGTCATCAATATAACACTCTACAATCTTATGCAGGTGATCGCGAAAAATTATCATCATAGCTTGTTGATATGTGGCTCCAACATTTTTCAAGTCATAAGGCATTACCGTGTAATAGTATACCCCTTGCAGTGTTATGAAGGACGTATACTTTTCATCCTCTAGACACATTTTAATTTGGTTATATCCAGAGAAACCATCCATAAAGAATATCCTTTTAAAACCGCATGTATTGTTAATCATAACCTCGGTAATTGGAAGCGGAAAGTCGTCTTTTATGCAAGCATCATTTAGATTTCTGAAATCTATGTAAACTCTGACTTTTCCATCTTTTTCATGACTGGTACAATATTGACTAATCAGTAAGGATGTTGTTCCTTGCGGATGAACCTGCATGCTTTTAGGTTTTTCACCTCGGCTTCGATTGCTTCTTGCATTTTCGATTTGAACACTCTCTTTTGTTGTTTCACCTGTTTAGCTTCGGGTTTGATGTTGAGGTTATGTTGTGCTACCTCTGGGATGAGTCCCGGCATATCCTTGTAGTTTCATGATCTATATACACTCATATGAGATTGATTAGGTTTTGCAACTCATCTTGATCTAGATTCTTTCTTACAAATATAAGCTTGGAATTTTTATCATCTCCCATATTCATCTAAATGACTTGATCTTTTGTGGGAGATTCATGTTGTTTGAACCGAAGCTCCCACTATGCATCCATTTTCTGTGCCCAAGCTCAAGAGGGATCTTCACCATTGGACCCTTCTCAGTCTAAGTGGGTAGCGGATACCACATTGACTAGTCATAATCATAACCGTGTTCTGATGTAGAAGATGATTGCACCGGGGTGCTTTCAGAGGAAACTTCTTGGAGAACATTTATCTCTAGTTCAAAACTAGAAGTATAGCCTAAATCATGCTTGGTTTTACTATAATAATCGATGCTTTTTCCTTTTGGCATGCAGGGCTATAGGGAAAGTTTTCTTCCTCAGTTAAAGCACAATCCTTCACGTTTTGTGAGATTGTATCCCATTGCTCTCATTATCTTATTAGAGTTTGGCCCATAGTAATCAATTTGTGGACTGTCCAAGTCTTCACTTGAACTATTGGGAACTGTTTTGTGTTTAAGGGTAGCTTTCCCAAAGATAATTGGATGTCAGTTACGCCTTGTTCGTACAATGAACATAGCCAGGTTTCATCTTCAATGTTTTGATTTATTAAGTTTGAGCAGACTGGTATATATAATATCAGTATCTTGTTAAGTTTCCTAATTATCACATCCTCATTTTTAGATATATTATCAAAACTAGATAAGACATACTCAAAAGCAATATCTTTATTTAGGACCCATTAACCTTCATTGGTATTTGGATTAATACTTACATCACTTAAACTGATTACAAGAGGATTCATTTCAATTGAAACTTTATCTGAGCTATCGTCTGGCTCTGAGTCTGCTTCATTACCATCCTCTAGTTTCTCTTGGTAGAGAATTGCATCTTTGAAGTAATTTTCTAGAATTGCATCCTTGAAGTAATTTTCTACTCCTTTAAATGGTTACTTTTATGCATACACCGCTTAAGGGTGTATGCATTCTTGAAGTAATTGTCCACGTACTTCAGGCACTGATGAAGGGTGGATGGGATGATCAGGTTAGAATGAATTTACGGTCGTCCCAAAATAAGGTTGTAGGAAATCTCAATATCAATGATGTGGCAAGTCACCTCTATTTTAAAGATTGGCAATTTGACATTTTCGGCAACTCTTCCCCATAGGTCAGCTGTTCTGAGCATTTAACCTGTGGATGGTGCTTGTGTTTGTTGCCAACTTTAGAATCGGGATCCAAAAGAATTGCAGTAAGCGGACCGGCATGATGCTGAGGGCAAAGCATGGGTCAATTAATATTCTTTTAATTTTAGTTGACCTGATGTACCCATATAGTAGAGTGGCCAATTATGGTCTGAACTTTTAACTAGCATGTCTTCAAAAGTAAAGGTTATGCTTGGTAGGGTCGAGACCTGATGGCATTGACAATATTGCCATTCTACTTCTGTCGAGACTGGAATTTGAGTCAAGAATGACTCAAACAATCTACTCATCTTTTGAATCAATGAACAAACTAGTTGAAGTGTTGTGTTCCCTTGTACACAGAGAAATAACATGGCAGCCTAAGTTCTTCACCGTTCTTTTCTTCTTTTTAGAGACTATTGCGGTCTATTGCTCCCCTTCAATGAGATCAGGATGTATCCACATTGTTTCTCCATTTGGTGTAGGAACAAGCACTAAGCTTTGGGTTTGTAGAGGATGTGACCAGTGCTGATTATCTACATAATCATCTTTGGGACCATGACTCTATTTGGTATCTCTGCTTTTGGTAATTTACAACCGAACTGGACGGACACCATGTTTGTTTTCACTTGTTTCTTTTCTTCATTTAGGTGGAGCACTACCGCCTCGACCAGATCCTGAATCTTATCTTTCAAGATAAAGCAATCCTTGATAAGATGGTTTATGATCATGGATAATAGCAATATTTGGGTCTTTTGTACGCCCCACTTCTTCCGGCCTTTTAGATTTAGGTAGCTCAATCTTATTGCTATTAACTAACATATTAAAGATTTTGAGCACATGTTTATCTTTGAACGAGTACTTTTCTATGCTCGTTGTGACAAGGTTGTATTCTGTCGGGGTGACGAACTCTTCTTAGGTTCTGTAGGCTTATCTATCACAGCACATTCTTCCCTTTAAATTTGGGAGAGGGAGTGCGCATTGCAGTAACCTCGGCCCGCTGGTTTCCTTTGACATCGACTGAGAACCTTGAGATTGATTTCTCAATTATCTTATATTGCTCTTATAATTCTTTCTATGTATGGGCACGGAATGCATCCATGCTGGTTTCAATATCTGCACGGAGATTGTGTCTGCAAGTCCGTAGCAGCATGGAAAGAGGCATGCCTTCAGGACATCTGAATGAAGAAATTTTGAATCTTTTGATGAAATCCTTTACATACTCTGCTTTCTTCTACTTCTCTTTAATGAGAGTAGGAATGGATACTTCGGTATCGTCTTCATAAAAACGAGCAAGGAACCGAGCTTCTAAGTCTATCCATGACTTGATGGATCCGACTAGCAAAGTATGAAACCAATCAAAAGTGATTCCCTTTAACGATCCAACAAATAGCCGAGTCTTCAGCGCCTTTAACGATCCAACAAATTACTCATGGATTCCCAATGAGTGAATGAAAGTGGTAGATATGTTGACTGGGAGAGTCTTTTCCATGTTACTTATCGATATTAGGTGCTCGATAAGTTTCAAGAAAAGAGATTAAATCCCATTTTGGCGGATAAGGGGGCATTGTTCTTGGTTTCTGCAATGTATCCTTGTGCGTGAGGGCATCCAGTTTGGTTTGGATATCCCCCAACACCTTGTCCTTGATGGTATCTCTGCTTTGATGAGGACCAGTGTTCTCTTCTTTGGATCCATTATCTTTTAAATTTTTATTTTTGGATCCAGATGGACCTTCGCCCGAATTATCGTGATCACCATGTGGAGGGGTTTTACTGAGTAATTGCAATTGTGTCGAGATGCATCCATCGTTAGTCTTTTGTTGCTCAAGCGTCACTTGTTGCTATTGAGCTAGATCTTCCTGATGTTTAAGCATCTGAAGCAACTTCCCCTCTTCGTCTCCAGTTGCATTGATAGAAATGCCTCGGGATTGGAAAGAACTTGCCATTTCTGAGGAAACATATACCAAGTGCTCCTCGTGGTTGCTTTCCTCTTCTTGCGAGTTGTTATGAAGAGGAGAATTTGATTGACTTGCTACTGCCAATCTAGCCCTAGACCACGTATTGTGGTAGACCCCTTCATCCTCTGTGGTGGACTGATTGTTAGGAGATGGATCTGGATGTGCCACCCCCGGTGTAGGATCGCCGCGTCCAACCATGTTGACCAAGGCATAGGCTAGTTTGATTTCCTTTCGAGATTTTATTGAATGTTATTGAGGCCTCTCAAGTATTGACACCGCCGAGTGAAACACTAGTGGAGTAAACAATAACCGGCTAAACACTGAAAGTTTGGCCGGTGAGTTTGTTGTCATGGATGAGGTTTGTCAAGCTTGACGAATTGAGAGGAGACGTTTCCTCGAATCTGAAGCTGTGGCGAAAGACGTTTCAGAAGAGATCATCCTCACCTTACGCTTGTTGGTGCCTGAGTGATCTCCTTCAATGTCTTCCGCAGAGCAGCAGATCGTTAATCCGTACCCACCGGGCCTCTGGACTTCATTCAATTTGGGAACTTTGTTCGTTGTTAAGTCAGAATTTAAGGTTTTTTTCGATACTCGAACTCTGGTCTCAAGCAGTTTCTTTATGCCGCTTTGGAGTTTACTGTCACCTAGTGCACCTACTGCCATGGTTTTCTTCTTGGCTATCTGCCTAGCGATGATGACCTAGTAAAATGCTTGCTTTCGCCCTTTATAGTTGAGAGGGACAGCAGATTGATTGGCAGAATGGATTGACAACTCTCATTGGTAATGGGTGAGACCGTACCAGTAGAAGTACGATGATGGGTTACTGAGCGTGTGATCATAGCACCAGCCTCTTTTAGCACACTGAGCCAGGAATTTACCCCGATGTGATCAGCCTTTTTACTGCTGCAGAAGGTTTTCTTGTGTTTGTTGGAGAAAGAGTTAGTACGGTAAAATTCTTTGTACTTTTTATAGTCGAATTTGATCACCAGGGTTTCAACAGTGGCATCAACAACCACTTCATTGGATTGTGAATTCCTCTAGGTTAGAGATTTGACTTCCCAGCGGAGTGGCCAGTTTGTTTCCATCGTTTGCAACTTCAATAGGGAATGCAGCCATTGTGAAAACAAAACAAAATTTCTATTTGGAATTTTAAAAATTGCAACTCTCAAAATGTTCTTTTATTAATCTAGAGAATTATAATTGAGATTCTAGGGAGTGTGACGATGAAATTATGATCATAATGACCATTTTTTACTTCTATTGAATATCCGGTGAAGGATCTTTTTTGAATTGAAACTCTCTCCATATCATCCTATTGGAATTAATTTTTCAATCTCTTTTATCTATGTACTCTAACTGGTTTTGTAGCTTGAACAACTATAAGTGTCCCTTGATTTGCGAAAAATCATAGTGGAACTACACCACGATCTAATCCCAGAGATCTTGGTGGAACTGCATCCCAATTTGATCAGTTTGTATAACAGCCAGCCAACAAGAATGGGATATATTTGTTGGCGGAGCTGACTGTTTTGGCTGGCAAGGTCGGTTTGCTTTCTTCGGTGAAGTTATTTTTAGCCATTTGTCATGACTATCTTGGATGTTTGTTCTCTATCTGGTGAGGATGGGATGTCTTCGCCAACTAGGAGGACTTGTCTCTTGAAGCTTCTAACTCCTTTAGATTTGTCCCAGTTGACAGGAATATTGCTTTATTTGGCAAAATCAGGATTCCTTGGATTGGTAACATTGAGTTGAAATTCTTTGTAGTGGGGTTAAGATCTTTTGTGTGGCAAGAATGATCGTTGTTTTGACTTGTACCTTTGCTAACTTGGCATGACAATGTATCACATTTTTTGGTTGGTCTTATCTTAGCAGTGGGCAAATTTTACCTCCTACACCTGGTATTAAAGCAAGAATCTTCTAAAAAAATGTAGAAAAAAATTAATAAAAGGAAGTAAGTGTTAAGTAGTTGGGTTTGTAACCTCATGAAGCGTGCATATTCACACGAACAATACTTATGAACTTTTATTATAAAATAAGCAAAGTAAATGGGCATTTATGCCTATGGAAGCATAAGTGCTAACATGAACAATGAGTGTTTGTAAGAAAAAAGAAAAGAGAGGGAAAAAAGAAGAAGATGAAAATGGTTCCTATAAATTTGATTGAAGTTTGAAGCTTGACTAGCTCATCTTTATGATTACAAGAGTGCATATGAGTAGATAATTGAGAATTAAGTATATTTATGATACAATTTGAATGATCATGATAAAGATATAAGGATATTAGATTATAAGTAATTTGTTAAGATTGATAACTTCATGAATATCCATGTGCATATTTTTAATTGATCTTGATACGTAAAAGAAATGAAAAGTAAAAAAATATTTTTCTTCGTCCTTTATTTTATACTTATCCTTATTTTCATTTTATTTGTTTCCTTAAACTACCATTTCTTGATTTTTGTAGATAACATGACTTGAACCCTTATGAGACAATACTCGTCTACTCGGATAACTTATGGGTTTAACGGCTTGTTGCATATTCTAAGTGTAACCGTAATTCCTATAAAAGTGAGTTAGGCTTTTATTTTATTTTTAGAATTAGGATATTTACATCATACTTAGTTTGCTCGGGACTAGCAAAACTTAAGCAGAGGAAGTGATTGCGAGTGAAAAGTGTAATAATTTTAGTATATTTTATGCACTCGTAATTAAATTTTGGGGATTCATATAAGAAATTAATGATAAAATATTTTTATTGATCAAACTCTCCACTTTAATATTTTTACTAGTGTTTCATAGCCTGTTTGTAGGTTCTATGTGGAAGAAAATCAAGAAAAACAATGCATATCAGCCCAGATCTGCTATTGACAGGCTTAGCTGTCGACAACCATTTGGTGACTGTCGACAGCTGACCAAGAAATCTGAAGGCTATATTTAGCCGAGAGGTGTTGTTGATGTAGCTGTTGCTATGACTTTGGACAGCTACGATAGCTGAAGCAATAATTTGATGATTTTTTATTTAAATAGAGTTTCCTTTTAAATAGAAATCTTATTAGAGTTTTTGAGAGGCCATATATATTTGATGCAATTGAGAGTTTGAGATATATAGAGAGCTTTATGATATGCAATTTTAGTTTTTAGTTTTAAAAGAGAGATTTTTTTTTTTTAAATTGTTTTTGTACTCTTTCATGATTATTAATAAATGAATCTTTTTTATTCAATTAGTGATGGCTATGATGAGTATGGATGACGAATTCTGTGCATTGGTTTATATGTGGTAACAAACCCTAAATGATTTGCTCGCATGTATTTTTTGCCTATTATGCTTAATTATTTTATGTAAAATTGATATTTACAGTTAACTACTATCATGTTAGGTGTTAAATATGTTTTTGAGTCCTTGATGATATATAATTTGATGATATGTTCATTACTTAGTTTTTTATTTTTTATATGCCGTAGACTCTTTAGACATGGTATATACTTAAATTTTGAATAATTATTTTTATCGGATTAATTTATGGAAAAAAGTCAAAATATCAAGTTTATGACTTTATTTATTTATGTGAATTAATGATATATTTTTTAGTTGTACGAGACCAAGTAATCTATGCAACTAAGATAATTAAGCATAAACATATCCAATAAATTAATCTATAGGGGATTAACATATCTAACCAACCATCTTCTCTAGTTAATTAATTAATAATAGATCAATTTTAGTAAATAAATTTTAAATAAAACTCTTTTCTTCCGTAGTCTATATTAATTAGTGTTATATATGATAAATTGAATATTCTCGAGAGAACGATTTTAGATTTACTACCCTTGTACTACTTGTCGAACCCTTGCACTTGGGAGTACATAATTTAGATCTCAGTCACCAGGTGGTTTTCACTTCACATTAGCTCCAAAAAGAAATTGTTTTCAACATAAACTTCAGTTCCAGATGGAGTTGTTTTCATGGGCAATTCTACTCCATGCAAAGAAGTTAGCCAAAAAACAGCCTAGATCCATTTGCAAGATGGAAGTATTAGTATTTTATCAGGTTTATGCCATGTTTTAGAACCAAGATTCAACATCATCTCTCTAGGAATCTTGGATTCAGAGGGGTTCACTTTCAAAACAAAAAAGCGTTGTTTAGAAGTTTTCACAGTGTCCATATCAAAGTTCACGGTTGAGAAGACTGGTAATTTGCAAGGGTTGCAGAGTTTTTAGATATTACAAATCAGAGTTCATATATATATATATTTTTTTATCTTCCAATTTAGAGTTCAATGCACATTAGGAGTTGATGACATCCATGAAAGAGTCTAGTTTAGATGTTAAGATATTCTCCAATTTTTTATTCAGTGCATTTGGATTAAACAGTGTCAGCATGCAAGTAAGTCCAGATTTGTGTTTCAGAATGGATTTGTATTCCTAGTCATCTAGTTTGGATTCAGACGATTGTTGGGTATTCAAGTTTAGGGAGGATTTGAACTTGTTTGATCTACATTGCATTTATGAAACCCTTTATGGAAAAGGTGGACAAACTTGTAGTTCAAGTTGAATCTAGTAATTGTTCAGTTCTAC
Organism: Dracaena cambodiana; assembly: GCA_036321105.1. Taxonomy (NCBI): domain Eukaryota; kingdom Viridiplantae; phylum Streptophyta; class Magnoliopsida; order Asparagales; family Asparagaceae; genus Dracaena; species Dracaena cambodiana. The sequence continues at coordinate 25,313,689 of JAYEPQ010000010.1, forward strand.
GAGAATTTTCATGACTTAGTTGTAGTGAAGTCAAGCTAGATATTATTGAGTTTGACAGGAATACCCTAGTTTAAGTTGTTTCAGAATTCAGATTCTAATAATAAATATTCATTGGATTTGGACTAGATAAACCAGTCTCTCATTTGGTTTAGGTTACCAATATATTATAATGCCTACTAAAATTCAGATTTGAAGTACTATATATCCCTCATAGATGAAATAAGATTGTAAGGGCAATTAATAAAATATTTTAAAAAAAAAATGTTTCTTGTACACTCAACTAAGGTTTGCTTCTCTATTTTTTTTTCTTGCATGTTAATGGTATAGTTTGGGGCTTTACTTTTTTTATAGGAGTTTCTAAATTTAGTACTCCTTCAAAGTTTAGTGAATTTCTCCTCCTTCACCTATGGAAGAAACTTGGTTAGTTAGACTGGTGGAACCACATTATATTTGTGTGTTTTCTGATTTGCATATTTCTATCTTCTTGATATATCAAATTCTTGTACTTAATCATCGATTTGACTCTGTTGCAAGACTGCTATTTCTTAACAAATACACAGTTCAAGGGCTAGTGACATCAACAAGACCCTCCCAAGGGAGAAGTCAGAGTGATTATAAATCCGTTACGTGAAGATGAGGACCTGAATGCCCACACAACTCATAGAGAACTTAATGAACTCGCCGAGTGCATCAATGCTCTTATCCAAGTCCTGGAGACTGCCCAACTACTTAAGCTACTGAGGAAGAATTATTGAACAATCACCACCACGCCCTCCCCCCCGCCCCTCGCCCAAGGGGGTCCAGCCAAAACTCTCAGGTTTCAATGTGACCATGGTGATTTGTTGTTCGAAAAATGGACCAACTTGCATCCTAAATTGTTTGAGTCATCTCGGGACAATGGAGAATGGGAGTCAACTACAGTCCTCCACAAGAGAGCTTGTAATGTCCAAACTCCATGTTCAAAAACCATGAGTGCCTCACCCAAGCCATATTTTGGAGGGGCTTCAAGTTCAAACTCCCGACTTAGTTTAGAAGTACGATAACACATCGAACCAATCCAGTCACATTGCCACCAACATCGATCAGAATGACAGTGGATAAGAGGGCTTCCCAACAATTCTCTGAATATCGCCAGGGCATCAGACATGGCACTGAATACTGCGTCCAGTTTCAGAAGGATATCAAGAATCTCATCCAATGAGGTCATTTTAAGAACTTCATCGATTAAGTGAAAGCCAAGGGCAGTCAGATAGCCCACTCCCAAAGTCCCTAATCGGCATGACGATTAGGCTTATCTTGCAAGACAGAAATGTTATACGTTAAGGTGTGACTTTCCTAAAGGGGGAAGCTACTAGATCGTTTGCAACGTGCTCAATAAAGTACTTAGTCTTATGCCTTGTGAGTACATAATATCATGTATATTCAATGATCTGGCTCTACACCTAACAGATACTTGGTCCATTAAACAAAAGCTCTCTCTATTTTCTTATCTAATTAAATAAATGCTATTATTTGTATATTGCTCTTACGTGATGACTTATCAGCCAAATGCCTACTTTCTAGACAAAATGCCTAATTACTCGGCAAAAGCTCATGTATACTGTGAATGTCCATGAAAAACCACTTACGCGGTGAAATCATACTTGTTTGGCAAAATCCTACTTATTCAACAATAGCCCACTAACTCAAGGAAAGCCCACTCACTTGGCAAAGTTCACTTGCTTGGTAAAAGTCTATTTACTTGGGAAAAACCCACTTACTCAATGTACACCCTTATATATATGACGAATGTCCACTCACTCAGCCTAAGCCAACTTATTTGGCAAAAAGTGCCCACCAGTTCACTTTTCGATAAAAGCTTATGGTGAAAGCTAGCCAGTTCATGGAATGAAGGATCACTAAATAGATTTTACAACCAAACTTGCTAACGAGTCTATGAAAACTCTGAAGACCCGAGACCATGCCTGGATGATCTCCTTACTCTGGAAAAGCTGGGAGTCCACTAGACAAACAACTTTGTTATGCTTCGTACATAGACTCTTGGCATTCTACTCAATAAGTATTCAGTGATCCAACTCAATTTTGTGTTGTAGTTATCCTCTTGGCTCTCTAATCAATAAGTATTCAGGATTGTCCAACTTGATTTTGTGTCATACTTACCCTCTTGGCTCTCTGCTCAACAAGTATTTGGCAACTGCTCAAGGCTTTGTGTCATACTTAGCCTCATGGTTCTGTGCTCGACAAGTACCCACTGAATGCCTAACTTGGTTTTGTGCTATACTTAGCCTCATAGCTCTATAAAGTATTCCACGAATACCCAATTCAGATTCACACTGAGCTCAACTCCGTTCTACAACAACACTCAATGCTTGTGATATAATAATTCCCTATATCTATTAAAGGCAACTAGTGAGTTGCCAACAGAAGTCCAATAAAATATGCAATCAAAAACTGAAAAGCCATCTATAAAATGTTCAAATAAATTTTCACTTTAATTGAATAAACATGATTATAGAGTCGGGAATGACAACCTAGACTCGAATATTACAATTTAAAAACGAGTACAATACTCTAACTTAAAAAAGAAGACTCAACCACCATAGTTGGGTCTAACTTGTTTTCTACTTCGAGCTTGCTCCTCCGCCGAAGTGGCTTGACCCAAACATGAAGGTTGAACCCCCGATAATGAGTCCTTTTACTCTATATTGCCAGTGCTCAAGCAAAGAAGTTAAAAACTTCATGACCCCCAAAGCCTTCAAGGTGATATTTCACATCCACAGGGCAAGAAAGCTCATGATGTCTCTTTTCCCCTTGAGCTTGAAAAACAATTGAGAATTAGGTCACTTACCTATCCTCTCGAGAATCCGATAAAGAATTTATTGGGTACTTATTCTATAAAGAAAGTTGATATCCACTCGACGATACTAGCGTCATCGAATAATGCACGGCAAAACTAGGTCTGCCACTTCTTACACCAATTTTTAATATAGTTCTTCCATCCATAATGGATTAAGCAGAGGCTTCCTAACTATTTTAGGAGTTTTCCTGGGGCTGAAGATCTTCAAATGATAATGCATGAGGGAATGAAGGAGATGTTCAATCACCTCGATGTTGCCTTAGCCATGCGATTGGAAGAGTTCAAACCAAAAGCAAATCCCGACCACACCATCTAACATGCAGATTCGAAAGCAATGTCAAACCAATCTGTATGCATCTAAGGAAGTTTTCATATATCAGTTACCAAATTTTTTATACTAGCCATAGTTGGCACCTCCACAATTATTGAAACAGTAATTAAAGAGACAATTTAATACTACAACACTAAGGAATCCGATCCATCTATCTTCTTTAAAGAATCGATGCTAAGTCGCCTCCAACAGTACATCATGTCACTTTCAGCAACAATACAAATCGCCCCAAGATGACTGAGTAGCAAAACACCTACTAAACAGATCAAATCAACAAAAACAAAGTCTACTCCAAGAACTCAGCTGGCCTAGCTTGGGAGTGGAGGCTACGTTGACATAAATTCTGGCATTCTAGGCCAAAGCAAAGGCCCACTAGCAAAGATCCCACATGTACGAGATATGTCTAGAAGTTAACTAAATTTCGGATAGAGTAACACTTGCCAAATTTCCCATAATAATTGCATCGGACAAGTCTCCCATGATAACAGCTGCAAGATCTCCCATATCTATGTACATAAAAAGATAAGTATGAATGATCTACTATAACTCCTCCTTCATAGATATTCATCTATAAATACCCTCTTAACTCCTCGAGAGAATGAGATAGATAGAAAAGAAGCTAGAGAGAGTGTCATTTTATGTGATTATAGTCTCTTCCTTATTAATATAATTCTCATCGAAAGACCATTTTCCTCAAGGATATAGGTCGAGATCTTTTTTATTTGAACCTCATTACTTCTTTGTGTTATCTCTGCCTATTTCAATTTACTTTTCTTCTTTACTATTAAATTGGTGTAGAGTTCCATCTAGGCAATCTAGATGGCGCATTTAAGCACAAACATATACCAATCAACATATTTTGGGAACCATCTACCGTTGATAGAATTTTTTTCTTAAAATTTTATATTTATGTATATTTTAGTACTGAGTTGTCTTGCAATAAAAAATAATAGTTTTAGCATGAATCGCATGCCTAATTATTGGGTTGCGGGAATGATTCGTTAAGATGATTGGTTTTAAGTTATAGTAATTTGATAAAGAAGTTAACATGTGGTTAGATAAGCACCTTCAGAAGTCACTTTAAGATATTATACTATGTGCAAGTAAGAAGTCACTTGGTTTTAGACCCATTCAATCTTTTTAAGTGGAGATAATAATATATAGCACTTTAAGATATTGCTCATTATCCAATGTGAGACTAACCTTGTCACAATTTTGAAATATATTCAAGCACCAACAAGATATTGTTATCTAACATTAGAATTTCTAGATATATTTCAAATAGAGATTCGATTCCTTATTATGGATAGGAATTGGTTATGTATAAAGATCTAAATCCTGACTTAAGTTTGGATGTAATTTCTCTACTTTTTCACTCTTGATCTTATATTTGAGACAAAGAAATGAATCGAATTGTTGAAAAGTAAAAAAGAACAAGCCTAATTAAGAACAAATATCAAATTCCAAATTAGGTTGCTGGCTTAGTTTCCACCATCTAACATATGAAGGTAAGTATAAAGATATAATTACTGAATAACAACTAAAGTACTTAATAATATATTAATTTTTATGGGAGAGTGAAGACTACATGAATCCATATTGGAGATTTTTCTGTATATGGGAAAAAAAATATCTTAGTTGCTATTAATACAATTAATGAAATAGGTTGATGTCAATGTTAGCGTCCGAAAGAACATGCGAGCGTCATAGATTTATTCTTTTTCTTAGTGGTCCTTGCTGTTGCTGTCGCTGTGGTTGCTAGCATTGCCGCTGTAACTGTTGGAAGAAAAGGAAGAAAGAGAACAATTTCAAATAAAAATAATAATAAACAAAGATTACTAAAATTAAATATATATTTTTTAAATTCTAATAAAATCCACTAAAAAAGACGAGGCGAATTTAGAATTAACCTCCTCCAAAGTCTCAAGAAGTAAAAGAAGCCAAAGTACATCTCTGGATGCTTGCTTCGCACGTGCTAACCCACGGGAGTAGCAGACAAATGAACAACTCCGTCAGACAAGGCGACAACCACCCCCCAAGAATCTCATCTGCTGCGCTGTACAGAGATGTCGGAGTGGTTGACAGGCAGCTCCTACAGTCACATGAGTACTCCATTCATTATTATCACAGAGACATGGTTATTGCTCCTCTTTTCCTTCCTCGAACCCTGCGACAAACTCTAAGGTCAATAGTACGTACCAGCACTCGCGGAGTTACATAATTGCATTTCTTGTCCCGTCACATACACTCACGTGGGAGCACATTTCCCCTCTTGTGCAGATATTTATTTAGGGGTATTTACAGATTTATCCCCTGTATCTTTATAATTTATGATTTAGTCTTCTAAATCTTCATATTTAGATTTAGTCCTCAAATCATCTAAGTTATTACAATTTAATTTCCTGTCTAACTTCCTAATCGTCAAGTTTATTTTTTGACCTGATTTTTCTATTTTACCTCTAAAATCCTTTTTTTTATCTCTCTAGCCAAGTAATTTCCATTTTACCTCTGAAATCATATTCTTATCTTTTTCTAGTCAAGTAATTCTCAGTGAGAATTCCCAGTCCAGAGAACTTGGGTATATGAAAGTATACACTTCAATAAAAAAGCTTCATTACAAATATTTGACAAATTTTGATATCAATTTGGGGCTACATATATATATATATATTTTGATAAATGCATCCATATCACAATCAACAAGTAACAAAGCTCATTTCAAATATTTTCAAATGACAAATTTGCTGTTGCTGCCGGTGAAAACTACTAGGGTTTTGCCATTGGAAATCTCTCTTTTTAGCATGCATCATGGAAATGAATTGGGACAGGCTGATGAAGGAAAACTGGAGGTGCGACTTGCGCCCCCACATCCCCTTCCATTAAAAATTCTCTAATAAAAACTCCTCAAATCTCACCAAAACCCAATCCCAGATCCCAACTTTTCCTAGAAATATTTCCTCTTTGTTGAATCCAATCCAAGGCAACCGGGCAACACTGTTCAATGTGGTTGGGCAGCAGCTCAAGTTTCCTGATGCACCTTTAACGAGCTACTCGAGTCGAGACCTGATACGGGGGCTTTTAGTGAAGGAGCCGCAGCAGTGAAGAGGGGAGTCACTGAGATCAAGCAGCACCCGTTCTTTGATGGTGTGAATTGGGCTTTGATTATGTGATGTTGGGAAAAATAGTAAAAATCCCTACTTATATGTAAACAATAATTAAGTTATAAGCAAATCAACAAGTCACAGATGACACACAATATTTACGTGGAAACTCTTACGGGAAAAACCACGGGACAATCAGAGAGCGAATTCTACTATACCAGATAAATAGTACAACCTTCCGAGTCTTGTCCAAAAAACTCGAGAATATACAGAAAATAGTGAGTAATACAATGTTACCTCCAACACGAAAGAACCCTCCAACCTTATTAGAGAACTGTAGTCTGCAGTAGAAGCACCAGACTAACACCGTGATGGATATCACCCGAAGAGCACACCGAGTTCTTCTCTCTTCTCTTCCTTTCTCTATCTTCTCTTCACTCTTCTCTTGAATGGATGCTTGGTGATTTTGGTGTGTGGGATGAAGGCAAATGAGAGCATCTATTTATAGGCTTCATTGTGGCACTATTCCACCAACCCCACCTACCGGCACTATTCCACCTACCGGCACTATTCCACCAACCGGCACTATTCCACCTACCGGCACTATTCCACCTAATTACTCTGACATAATCATTGTTTTCACCTAATCCATTTTTGGGTTTGATTAATTCTAACAATCTCCCCCTCCAACCCAAAAAGGAAAGGGAATGAGTTAGAACTCTTACTTAGAGTCCATACCGGCTACCTTCCGACAGAAATTCTGCTTCTCTCTAGGTAACCCTTTCGTTATCATATCTGCTCCATTTTTGTCGGTGTGAATTTTCTCAAGCTGCAATAACTTTTTATCAAGTATATTTCTAATCCAGTGATACCTCACATCGATGTGCTTGGATTTAGAATGAAAACTTGGATTTTTGCTGAGATGAATAGCACTCTGACTATCACAATAGACTGTATAGGCATTTTGTGACATACCTATTTCTTGCAAAAAACGTTTCATCCACAACATCTCTTTGCAAGCTTCTGTAATAGCAATGTACTCAGTCTCTGTAGTTGACAAGGCAACACACTTTTGCAACCTGGATTGCCAAGACACAGCTCCCCCTGCAAAAGTAATCAAATAACCAGATGTAGACTTTCTTGAATTAATATCTCCTGCCATATCTGCATCAGTGTAACCTGTTAGTACCGACTTATCTCTTGTAAAGCAAATACTTATTTTGGAAGTTTCTCTTAGATACCTTAATATCCACTTAACTGCAACCCAATGCTGTTTACCTGGATTTGCAAGGAACCTACTAACAACACCAACTGCATATGCTATATCTGGTCTAGTACATACCATTGTATACATTAAACTACCGACTGTTGAAGCATATGAAATTCTTCTCATTTCTTCTTTTTCCATCTCGTTTTTGGGACATTGCTCGGAGCTTAATTTGAAGTGTCCTGCAAGTGGAGTACCAACTGGATTTGCTCTGTCCATGTTGAACCTTTTTAGTATTTTATTGATGCAGCTTTCCTGCTACAACCATAACCTTTTGGCATTCCTGTCACGAGATATGTGTATCCCCAAAATTTGTTGTGCTGCTCCCAAGTCCTTCATGGCAAATGATTTGCTTAAATCCTTCTTAAGCTTGTCAATCTTGGACATGTCTTGACCTACAATCAATATATCATCAATATAGAGCAACAGTATAATGAAATCACCATCATACCTTTTGACATAAACACAATGATCTGAAACTGTTCTCTTATAGCCATGATCCACCATAAAAGAATCAAATTTCTTTTACCATTGTCGAGGTGCTTGTTTTAATCCATACAAACTTTTTCTCAACTTGCAGACCATATCTTCTTTACCTGTAACTGTGAAACCTTCAGGCTGCTCCATGTAGATCTCTTCCTCTAAATCACCATGAAGAAAAGCTGTCTTCACGTCCATTTGTTCGATCTCCAAGTCCATACTTGCAGCCATTCCGAGAACGAGACGAATTGATGACATTTTTACCACCGGAGAGAAAATTTCTTCAAAATCAACTCCTTGCTTTTGGCCAAAACCCTTCACAACTAACCTTGCCTTGTATCTTGGTTGTGAGCTCTTCTCTTCGGTCTTTATCTTGAACACCCACTTGTTCTTTAATGTCTTCCTTCCATTTGTTAATTTTACCAAATCATAGGTATGGTTCTTGTGCAAAGAATTTATTTCCTCTTTCATAACTTTTAACCACTCAGTTTTCTGACTGCCTTCTTGCATTTCTTGGTAACTTTCTGGTTCACCTGCATCAGTAACCAGGACATACTCATTAGTTGGATACCTGCTAGAAGGATAACGGTCTCTGTCAGACCGCCTTAACTGAGGCGCTATTGATGGTTGTGTTGTAGTGGACTGCTCTCCCTCTTCTTCTTGAATAGGAGTATCAATATCTGCTTGATGTTCTCGCACTTCTTCTCCTTCATTGTTTGTGACTGGAGAAGGAACTGGATCCAGATTTACAACTTCACTTGTAGAAGACTACACTGTTTCTTCCTTCTTGAAATCTTCAATGGTCTGATCTTCAAGGAAAATCACATCTCTACTTCTTATTACCTTCTTGTCTTCTGGATCCCATAACCTGTAGCCAAACTTTTTATCTGCATAGCCAAGAAAAATACATTGTTTTGTCTTACCATCAAGTTTTGATTTTTCATCTTTAGGAATGTGAACGAATGGACGGCAGCCGAATACTCTCAAGTGTTTGTAGGAGACTTTCTTTCCTGTCCACATTTTCTCTGGTACATCACCCTTTAAAGGAGCTGAGGGTGATAAATTGATTAGGTCTATCGCAGTCCTTAATGTCTCCCCCCAAAAGGGTTTGGACAATTTGGAATGTGATAGTATACACCTAATCCTTTCGACGATAGTGCGATTCATTCTTTCTGCTACACCATTTTGCTCAGGAGTCTTCGGAATGATCCTCTCATGTCGAATTCCCTTGCTCTTGCAATATTTGTCGAATGGCCCGATATACTCGCCACTATTGTCTGATCGGATACATTTAAGAGACCTTCTTGTTTCTCTCTCCACTTTGGCATGAAATTCTCTAAAGACATCTACAACTTGATCTTTAGTTTTTAAAGCATATGCCCAAACTTTTCTGAAACAATCATCTATGAAAGTTACAAAATAGAGAGCACCACCAAATGTTTTGACTTTCATAGGACCACAAACATCTGAATGTATCAAATCTAATATGTGAGTCTTTCTATTTGATCCACTTCTAGCAAATGAAACTCGATGTTGTTTACCAGCTATGCAATGCACACAAGTATCAAGATATGTACCTTTCATGTTTGGCAGGTGTTTTTCATTAGTAAGAATCTGCATTCCCTTCTCACTCATGTGGCCAAGCCTCTTGTGCCACAACTCTAGAGAAGAATCTTGCTCAACTGTGTTCACCTCACATTTGTACAGTTTTGCCTGCATCTTATAAAGAGTGCAGCATTTTTTTCCTCTTGCCACGATAAGAGAACCTTTTGTAAGCTTCCAATGCCCATTGCTAAAGGTGCTGCCAAAGCCATCTTCATCTAGCTTTCCTGCAGATATTAGATTCAAGCGAAGATCTGGAACGTACCTTACATCTTTGAGCACCAATTTACAACCAAGACTGGTCTCAAGATGTATATCTCCTATGCCTTTAATTTGAGCAGTGTCTTTGTTGTCCATCTTTACAACACCAAAGTCTCCACTTTGATAAGTTGTAAAGAAATTGCTATGTGGAGTAGCATGATACGAGACTCCCGTATCGATTACCCAATCTGCATCTTGACATGTAATACAAAGACATAAATCATTACTTTCAGATACAACTAAATCACCTTCAGCTATAACTGTAGTATTTTCATGGGCTTCAGACTTTCCTTCACGCTTTGTTTTTTCTTCTCTTATCCGAATTCTGCAGTCCCTTTTTATGTGTCCTTTCTTGTGGCAAAAGTAGCAAGTAATATCCTTTTTCGATCTGGATTTACTTCTGGATCTGGAGTAGTTGCTTCTATCTTTTGATACTGATCTTCCTCGATTCTCCAACACAAGTGCTTCAGACTGTGATGTGCCCAAGTTCTTTCGTCTGAGTTCTTCATTAAGCAAACGGCTTGTAACCAAACTCATAGAAACTACGCCTTCTGGTGCAGAGTTACTTAGAGACACCACCAATGTCTCCCAACTCTCCGGTAATGAACTGAGCAACAATAAAGCCTGCAACTCATCATCAAGCACCATTTTCATAGAAGAAAGCTGATTAATAATACTTTGAGTTTCATTCAAATGTTCAGCAATAGAAGAACCATCTTTATATTTTGAACTAACTAACTTTCTAATCAAGAAAGCTTTGTTTCCTGCTGTTTTTCTCTCGTACAGACTCTCCAGTTTCTTCCAAAGAGAGTGGGATGTACTCTCAGTGGAGACATGATGAAACACGGTATTATCCAACCATTGTCGAATGAAACCAATAGTTTTTCTATCAAGCTTTTTCCAATCATCATCACTCATGTCTTTTGGTTTAGACACATCACCTTCTAAAGGTGCATGAAGATCTTTACAATATAAAAGATCTTCCATTCTTGGCTTCCAGATCATCCAATTAGATCCATTAAGAGTAATCATGCGACTTGTTATACTTTCCATTGTTTACACACAATAGCTAATAACCTTAGCTCTGATACCACTGTTGGAAAAAATAGTAAAAATCCCTACTTATATGTAAACAATAAGTAAGTTATAAGCAAATCAACAAGCCACAGATGACACACAATATTTACGTGGAAACCCTTACGGGAAAAACCACGGGACAATCAGAGAGCGAATTCCACTATACCAGATAAATAGTACAACCTTCCGAGTCATGTCCAGAGAATTCGGGAATATACAGAAAATAGTAAGTGATACAATATTACCTCCAACACGAAAGAACCCTCCAACCATGTTAGAGAACTGTAGTCTGCAGTAGAAGCACCAGACTAACACCGTGATGGATATCACCCGAAAAGCACACCGAGCTTCTTCTCTCTTCTCTTCCTTTCTCTATCTTCTCTTCACTCTTCTCTTGAATGGATGCTTGGTGATTTTGGTGTGTGGGATGAAGGCAAATGAGAGCATCTATTTATAGGCTTCATTGTGGCACTATTCCACCAACTGACACTATTCCACCAACCGGCACTATTCCACCAACCGGCACTATTCCACCAACCAGCACTATTCCACCTACCGGCACTATTCCACCTAATTACTCTCACCTAATCATTGTTTTCACCTAATCCATTTTTGGGTTTGATTAATTCTAACAGGTGCAGCACCCCACCGGAGGTTCCAAGGCCTGCACTGGAGACTGATCTTCAAATGAAGCTTGGGATCGGGTTAGGGAGCAGCAGCAAAAGGATGATGGTAGGAGCCGAGGTCAAGTCTGGATGGAAAAATTTGAGTTTGGTGAATCTGAAGTGAAATTGGATGTATCAAAGGGAAGAGAATCTAAGTCATTTCATAATTCAAAAAATTAAAATTAAATTCTTCCGTGACGAAAAACTAACGGTGGAGAGACTAAATTATAATAACTTACATGATTTACATGATTTGGAAGACTAAAATCTAAATATGAAGTCTTGGAGCACTAAATCATAAATTATTAAGATGCAGGGGACAAATCTGTAAATACTTTTGGGAATAGTGCATTGCCATTGCCACTGTACGGTTGGCTCGAGGCAGTTTATAGGGAAGGTGATCTGACAAAATGTAACGTCACAGTCCAAAATATCTTTTGTTTTATGTTTAAAAATTTTTAAATTAGAATTTCAATTTTATATATTTATTTATTAATAAGTTATTAATATTAATTGTCCAACTTCTTTTTTATAGACTCAAAAGTTACCTATAAAATATATGTCTAGATGAGATTGCTACTGAGATACAGTGATATTTAGGAGAAATAGGTGTATGATGGTAACAAATCTCTTTAACAAAATTTGACAAAGTAAAATGATACCAAAAAAATAGAGGAAAAACACCCTAATACATCTATATAAGAACAAAGGTGATATTCAAAGTTATTCTAAATGTCGTAGAATAAAACTTATGTGTCACACTGTGAAGCTTTAAAAAAGGGTAATTGAATATAAATTGAGACAGACTATTAAAATATCAAAAACTAGTTTGGTTTCATGTCGAGGCAATTAACGACAGAAACTATTCATTTACTTCATCAACTAATAGAATGATACCGAGAGAGAAATAGATATTTGCATATGGTTTTTATTGATTTAAAGAAATCTTATGATAAGGTACCACGAGAGGTGTTTTGGTGGATATTGATGAAAAAAAGACTTCACGTTAAGTATATTGAGATAAATGAGAACATCTATGACGAAAAAGTATTCAATATCAGAACTTGTGGTGGTCTAACAAATGATTTTTCAATTACAATTGGATTGCATCAAAAATCTGCATTAAGTTCGTTCTTATTTGCCATAGTGATGGATGAGCTTACTAGAGCTATTTAGGATGGATACCTTGATATATGCTATTTGCTTTATATTGTCATAGTTGACGAGACAAGCGCAAAGGTAAATGCCAAGTTAGAATTATGGAGGTAAATATTAGAATTTAAAGGTTTTAGATTTAGTAGGTCAAAACATATATAGTATATGAAGTGTAAATTTAGTAAACGACGGACCGAAGACTGTAGTGCTTTAACACTGGACAGGCAACAGATACAAATGATAAATCAGTTTAGGTACTTGGGTTCTATTATTCAAAATAATGGAGAGATCGATAGTGATGTTAATCTAGGATCCAAATTGGCCGGTTGAAATGGATGAATGCAACGAGAGTTTTATGTGACTGTAACATTCCATTAAGACTGAAAGAAAAATTTTATAGAACTGTTATTATGGCAGCTCTATTATATGACAGAATGCTGGATTATAAAGAAATATCATTCACAGAAAATATGTGTAACAGAGATGTATATGCTTCATTAGATGTGTGGCAACACTAAGAGAGATAAAATTAGAAATGAAGATGCCGTGCTAAAATAGGTGTAGTCTCCATCGAAGAGAAGATGAGAGAAAATCGCTTACGATGGTTTGGCCATGTGCAATGTAGACTTACAAATGCACCATTTTGACGAAGATAGCTTATCAACATAGAACAAGTTACAAGAATAAAGGGAAAACTAAAAAAAATATGGAAGTAGGCAATACGAAAAGATATGGATTCTAAATATTTATATGAGGACATATTAATCAATATGAATGAATGGAGAAGAATTAGCAGTGTGAGCGATCTGGCGTAATTCTCTTTTAGTTCATGTAGGCTACCCTCCAAATACTTAGGACGGAAGGCTTAGTTGTTGTTATTGTTGTCGTAAAAGTTACCTAAATAATTATGATTTAATTATATTTGATTCGGAAAAAATTGGATCATTTGATTTAACAAATTTGACTCTAACAAATCCCATCACATCCAACTTTCTTTACCAATTTAGGTCTTTCCCACATTCATCGTACATAGAGAGAGAGGAGAAGAGGATGCAGGAAGGTAGAGAGAGAGAGAGGGGAGAGGATGCAGGAGGGTAGAATGTGCATGACCTTGGTCTTGGAACAAAAGACCATATAAACCAATCCAGAGAGGGAGGGAGGGAGGGAGGGGAGGAGAGGAGAGGATGCAGAAGGGGAGAACGTGCATGATCTTGGTCTTGGAACAAAAGACCATATAACCCAATCCTAATAACACCATACGCCCAAGAGTCAAGTGCAGCTAGACTCTCCTCCTTTTATTCATCTTAATTTTCGTAGCTTTAGATAATTTTCATTAATTTAGTTTTGTGATTTTTCTTTAATAAAAAAGTTTTCAATTAAAGGATAAATGGTTATTGTAACGCCACGCATTCCAAGGTACGGGTAATGTTCAGTGAAAGATCAAAAATGAATACGCCAAATCTAAAGTACGGTTATTAAAATAAATATTACTGCTACAAAATCATATACACATGCGCAGAATGATAGATATGAAGATACAAAAATAAGTTATTCTAACAAAATAACAATCAAACCATAGGTTATGAGCGGATCCAAAAGATAATAGCACTTATTAAAATTTTAGACTACTAATATGGAAAACAATAAACTGAAGTTGATTGTATTGCCTACTTTACTGAAATAATAGAAAATAAATAAATGATGATTATCTAATAAGAGCCTTACAGCTGAAGCACCTACTGATTTTCTATTAATTCTTCAAAATATGGTTCTAGCTGTAGTGGATCCTACTCCAAGGTAACCTACAAATTAGTGTCTGGATGTATCAAACCAAAGTCATTAGAACGACCTAACAAGTAGTACAAAAAGATGGATAATAATGCACATGCAGGCTATGTGTGACATATAAACATAATTACAAAATAAATGGTTTAGAAAAGATATGAGAGGATCGTAAAAACTATGTCTTGTAAAGTGAATCGTGAAATTTAACTATACTTATCTTGAAGATGATAATAGCCAACAAGCCGTATTTGCATGTTATAAATGATATTGTACCAAATATAGAAAAATGGATTAATAAACATGCATGTAAAACATGATATGTTATACTGTATTTGCAATGAATTAGTTTGGAACTGTCATAAGTAAAGACTATATATTTTAAGAGGGTCCTATACATGCTTTGGACCAATGACTCCTAGCACTATCCCAGGACGTATTGCTAGGTATTAAAAAATGATGAATGAGCATATGCCCCGGTTTGAAGCCCTATAATATGATATTGTAGGTTCCTATAATTCGGCTGCACAAGCTAAAAATTATATATCTCAAAATATGTGTTCAACTTCCACTATTCAGCTCCACCATATTCCATTATTTTGTTTCATATTCTATGAATAACATTTCTATAAGCTAGCATGTAAATAACAATATAAAGTTAACACACACATGTATATATATTGGTCTCACTTATGGGAAGTTAACACACACATGTATATATATTGGTCTCACTTATGGGGAAAAATGTTGTAACTATTCAAAACTGACGTATATTTTCATTAATTAATTATTTATTATGAAATTTTAGTATGATTACTTTAAATAAACAAATATTGTTGTTATGATTTTATCCATTATCAAACTATTATTTTCTCGATTATTATTCTAATAAAATATTTTCTCATACTAAAGCCCGTAACTATTTTCCAAAAAAAATAATAATACCTGAAATATCTCATTAGAGCCTAAGATCATTTCTTTCACCCAAACTCAGAATAATAATAATAATGATAATATAACAATAATAGTAGCAGTAATAGTAATAGTAATTATATAAGATTTAAGCCACTAATTAAACCTGACAAATTACATTCAATCACTAAGTCAAATTTTAATTTGAAATAATGAGAGAATAGTTTCTACATTCTATTTCTACTCTTCTATCCATTATTCAATTTCTAAAATCTCTCATAAATCAAATATATTAATGAGCCATTTGACTCATTTTAATCTAATTTACAAACTTGACATTAAAACCTCGCAGTTAACTA
Organism: Dracaena cambodiana; assembly: GCA_036321105.1. Classification (NCBI taxonomy): domain Eukaryota; kingdom Viridiplantae; phylum Streptophyta; class Magnoliopsida; order Asparagales; family Asparagaceae; genus Dracaena; species Dracaena cambodiana. The sequence goes on from JAYEPQ010000010.1 coordinate 25,329,538, forward strand.
AAATAGTCAATTATATTAATGAGGGCATTTGGCTCATTTGAATTCAATTTGGCAACTTGTCGTTAAAAACCTAGTCAACTACAATTATGAGATTTGATGCATTTCAAATATATATTTAAAATTCTTCTAAAATTATTCAATTTATGAGCTAAATGTCCTTATTTAAGACTTTGTTTCAAAACCCTCTTTAATTTCATTAATCTCTCCATTCGGTCAAATCTTCTAACTTCGATTTAATCCCTCCATTTATCTTAGTTCTTTTCCTTTTCAGACTAAACTCTCTTATCTCCTCTTTTACTGCCACCGAAGTACCATTGACCGCTGAAGCACCGTCAACTGTCGGATCGCTGCCGACTACTAGAAAAACCACCTTGCAAGTATTTTCTGCTACCGGATGCAACTTCATTGCATAAACCATTACATCGACAACCTATACCAACCGTCGCCATCCTCACACCAAACCGTTGTCAAAATCATCATTGTCCTGTCAAGTATCATCCCTTCTTATCATTTAACTTTTTGTAAAGAGTTCTTCCAACTGAGGTTAGTAGTAATACCTTCATATTTCCTTCTTAGGTTTGAATTTATTGGACGTTGGTTACCTCTCACGCCCATATGCATAATAAGCTAGTTAAAATCTACACCAAATCATCTTATAGACCCAATAAGATGACTATCTATTAATCGATTTGTTTCAAATCTGCTAACCTTCCATAACTAAAAGTGGATTCAAGAAATTTCCTAAAATTACAAAAAAACTTATTTTAATATTTTCATAATGATTTCTTATGTAGATATTAATTTCAATCAGAAATTCAATGTGCAGTTAATTGATGAATGCAGTTTCAAGCCTATGGGAATTTTTTATCGGCCTCACTTTTCCATGCACCATTCCAATTAGATAGGAATAAATTATATTTTAATTTTAATAAATATAATTGTTTATGTAGTCATAATATAAATTAGGGGTATTTACAGGTTTGTCCTTTAAATCTTTATAAATTATGATTTAGTCCCCCAAATCTTCATATGTAGGATTTAGTCCTCCAAATTCTCTAAGTTACTACAATTTAGTCACTCCGTTAGTTTTTCAATCCAAATAAATGGCATAATTTAATTTTTACTTTTTTAAAGAATGAAATGACTTAAATACCCTTATGAAAAAAAAGGGAAAAGAATAGAGAGATAGAAGAGAAGAAGAAGGGGAGAAGCCAATGAACCCAATGAAGAAAAGGAGAAGAGAGGAGGTAGAGAGAAGGAGAAAAAAGGAGGAAGAGGGAAGGAGAAGAGAGGAGGAAGAATGAAGAAAAAGAGAAGAGAGGAGGAAGAGAGAAGAAGAAGAGAGGAGGAAGAGGGAAGAAAGAATTAAGGAGGGGTAGAATGAAAAAATCAGGTCAAAAAATAAACTGGACTAACGGAAGTTAGGGAGGGGACTAAATTGTAGTAACTTAGAGGATTTGGGGGACTAAATCCTAAATATAAAGATTTGATGGACTAAATTTTAATTTATAAAGATTTAAGAGACAAATTTGTAAATACCCCTATAAATTATCATTCCATTTAATAAGAATTGTTTATTAAAATTATTTGTTATTTCCTAAAATTCTCTACTCCCGTTTTGCATTAATTTGAATTCCTTATTTATACATGTCAATATCATTAAGTATTATTTAATTATATGAAATTTGGTAATCTCACAAAATTCAAATGAAGCATGTTATAAATTAAATAATTAGTAATTATAAACAGTAAATTAGAATTCTAATTTATAATGATAATGATTGTAATATTGTGTGACAACGGTGTCTGGAAAAAAGTTCCAAAGGAAAGTGATTATTTAATTAAGGAGTGTTCTTGCATGAAAACCTCCCACTTCCTAATTGTTTCCTGGCCGTATATCATTATGATATGCAGTCAGAAATATCTAAAATAAGTGGTTGAAATTTCAGTAACATGTTACAATTGAGAACACGTCTCTATGATTCATTGAACTATAATGAATTTGAATTATACTTGAACTCAAACTGAATCAAGATTTATATTGATTGAAAATGTACTTTATTGGATTTGACACGATCTTGATAACCGTAAGCAATACTCGGTTGGGGAGATACTTATTGATGTGAAAACTGTATTTCAGTTATATTGTTAAGTTATACAACTATTTTTACACACACCATGGTTGCGTGGTGTTTGTTAGATCACATCAGAATATTGTTGTTGATATTTTGTAGGTCTGAATCAACTCCGAACAATCATGTGACTATTTTTCCTAGGAGAGACAATCGAAATACGGATATAGTATCAATTATATTCTCCAATAATAAATGACACTTTAGATTGAAATATTTGACGTGCAGATTAGAGCATAATTGTAATCAAAATAAACATTACTAAGAACTTAGTTAATAAATTAATTCATGAAGTATATCCAAACTCAAATGAAGTATTCATATTTATTTTTGTTGTTTTTATTCTTTATCTTTTCATATTGATATTATTTTATATTTGGTTGTGATTTGATTTGAGTGTGCATGCCAAGATTTTGAGATACAAACGATAGAGTAAATTGAGAATCTGATGGAATAACTGGAGTCGTAATATTGCCATTCTTTTATTTCAGTCTTGAACTTACTACTTTATATTGCTTCTGCTCTTGAAATATTCTATATTCAATTATTTATTTATCTCTATTTCATTGTAATCTAGTTTTGTCAATTGAATAAAAGTTCTATTTTTTAATAAGATATTATTGTGATATGTAGCATTGATTTATATTGTATTGAGACTTAACGTATTTTCACGAGTATGCTACGGAATGACTCGGCTATCCAGCATTCCGGGTAGCGGGCCATTATAGGTGGCATCAGAGCCTAGGTTTCTCAAATCAGCTCAAGTGATTTGTGTTGCTAATGGAGCCCATTGCCGCAGCGGGTTTCGGTCTACCGAAACGGGTCCAAAATCGGCCCAAACCCATTATGATATAATATATATATGGGGTGTGGTGCTAGGGTTTTGTGTTAGCCAGAAAAAAGCCGAAAAAATTGGAGCCGACGGTTTTCTTCTTTTGCAGCTGCTGCTATTGATTTTGTGGCCAAAAGAAAAATAATTAGTGGGTGGCTGTTAATTATTTTTGGCCGGGAGCAAAAATAATCAAGGAGGGACACAAAGGGGCGGCCTGAGTTTGGTGAAGCAAAGGTTTTGTTTTGGCGGCTGTTTTTTGTTGTTTTGGCCGAAAGTAAAGAAGAAGGAGAAAAGAAGGCAGGGGCTTTTCTTTTGGGGTTCTTCTTTGGTGGTCGAAGTAAAGAGGTAAATCACTGCAACAAGAGATTAGAGTTTGATCTCAAAATCTTGTGTGATTTTTTTGTGTTTTTCTCTTGTGGTTGAGAACTAGAAAGTTGTAATCATCTTTTGATATAGTGGAAGTTTTTCGATCGTGTCCCCGTTGACGTAGGCATATTGCCGAACCACGTTAAATCTGCATGTTCTCTGTCTCTGCTATTTTTCTCTTTGGTTAACTATTTGATTCCGCTGGTTGTTGCATTAGTATTATTCCGCTATCTTTTGCTAACAATTGATATCAGAGCCCTGGTTCGGGTCAGATTTCACTCAGATCAGTGTTGATTTTGAGTGGGAGTTATGGCGGAAGATAAGAAGGGAAAGATTGAAAAATTTGATGGGACAGATTTCTAATGGTGGAAGTTGCAGATGGAAGATTATTTATATCAAAAGAATTTACATCAACCACTGATTGGAGAAAAGCCAGAAAAGATGACTGATGAGGAGTGGACATTGTTGGACAGGAGGGTTTTGGCGCAGATTCGATTGTGCCTGACAAAGCAGGTTGTGTTCAACGTCTCTAAGGAGAAGACCACTTCAGATTTGATGTCAGTATTGGCTAAATTTTATGAGAAGCCGTCTGCTTCAAATAGACTGTTTCTAATGAAAAAGTTGTTCAACTTGAGGATGCCTTCTGATAGTTTAGTTGTTAATCATTTGAACGAATTTAACACATTATGGGCACAACTTGAATCTTTAGATTTTGTCTTTGCTGATGACATTAAAGTTTTGATGTTTATGTGTTCGTTACCAGATAATTGGAGTAATGTTGTTATGGCCATCAGCAATTCTTCCAATACTGCTCTTAAATTCAATGATGTTGTGAGTACAATCATGAATGATGAATTGATAAAAAAGAGCATGGGTGAGAGCACAGTTTCTACAAGTACTGCTCTGTCGGTTGATAATGACAGAAGAAAGAAAAGGGGTAGAAGTTTAAGCAGGGAGTCAAAGCAAAGAGGAAGATCAAAGTCTAAGGGGAAGTTCAAGAAAAAGTTAGTGTGTTGGAAATGTAAGGCAGAGGGTCATATGAAAAGGGATAGTCAAAACAAAGATAAGGAAGGAGCGAATGTGGTGAATCCAAGTAAAAAGTATGATGACTTGTGCTTGTCTACTCATACAGAATCAAGGTCAGATATGTGGTTTGTGGATTCAGGGGCTTCGTTCCATTGCACTGCTCGTAGAGAATGGTTTGATAATTATGTCCAAGGTGATTTTGGGCATGTGACTGTTGGTAATGGGCATGAATGCAAGATTGTCGGTAAGGGAACAATTCAGTTGAAATTGCACAATGGTGAAAAGTTGCTTTTACAAGAGGTCAGGCACATACCGGATTTGAAGAAGAATTTGATATCTGTTAGCAAGCTGGATGGCGAAGGTTATCAAATCTCATTTGAGAAGAAATAGTGGAAGATCAGTAAAGGAGCAATGGTAGTGGTCAAGGGTGAGAGAGTGGGAACTCTATATTTACTCTCAAGCTCGGTGGATCACGTTGTTTCTTTGGCCACCGTGAAGAATGAGAGGGCTACCTTATGGCATCAGAGGCTTGGTCACTTTAGCGAAAGCGGCATGAGGGTATTGCAATCCAGAGGTATGTTGACAGATATGAAAGATGCTAATTTTGATTTCTGTGAGAACTGTGTGTTTGGCAAGCAGAAAAGAGTTAGCTTTATGAAAGATGGCAAGGAGAAGAAAACCGAGAGATTGGAGTTGGTATATACAGATGTATGGGGTCCTTCTTCGGCGAAATCTCTTGGAGGTAATTCTTATTTTGTCACTTTCATAGATGATGCAAGCAGGAAAATATGGGTGTTCGCACTTAAGCAGAAATCCGATGTCTTCAAGATCTTCAAGCTATGGAAAGCTCTTGTTAAGAATGAAACAGGTTTGAAGGTGAAATGTCTGTTGTCAGACAATGGTGGGGAATTTTGCAATAGGGAATTCGATGACTATTGCTCTACCCACGGGATCAGGAGAGTGAAGACTGTACCGAGGACACCGCAGCAGAATGGCGTGGCTAAGAGGATGAATAGAACCATTTTGGAGCAAGCTCGGAGTATGAGACTACAAGCAGATTTGCCTTTGCAAGTTTGGGGAGCCGCTGTAGATATGACAGTCTATCTGATCAACAGGAGTTCAGCTAGTGCTTTAGATGGAGGAATTCCAGAGGAGGTGTGGTCTGGTAAGACTGTGAATTATTCATTCTTAAAAGTGTTCGGTTGTATAGCATATGCACATGTGGATCATGAGATGAGAAAGAAGCTTGATTCTAAATCTCAGAAGTGTGCATTCATTGGATACGGTGGCGACGAATATAGTTATCGCTTATGGGATTATGAGCATAACAAGGTAATTCATAGCAGAGATGTAGTATTTAATGAGGGTTATACGTATAAAGACCGAATGGAAAGTAAGAGTGAGAAAGCAGTGGAAAAAGAGCACTTGGAGCTGGATGAGCCACAGTATGGGATAGATCCCATGGATAAAAAAAATGAAGAAATACCTACATCTGAAGGAGAAGAAATGGCTACACCTGAGAATACACAAGTTTCAGATGAGACCGAACAGGAGAGAGAGCCATTGACTGAAGTATATGGTTCCAGTACTTCATCAGAGAGTGTTCTCACTTTGAGGAGAAACACGAGGATAAGGAAGCCAACCCAAAAACTTTGTCTTCTATTATATCATATTTTGTATACTGATGCAGGTGAACCAGAGAGTTACCAAGAGGTTATGCAGGATAAATTTCGTCTTAAGTGGGAGCAAGCCATGCGTGATGAGATGTCTTCTTTGGAGGAGAATCACACATGGGAATTGGTGAAGCGACCGGAAAAGATAAAAGTATTGCATAACAAGTGGGTATATAGGGTAAAACATGAGGCAGGAGGGACACAAAGGTTCAAGGCTAGACTTGTGGTGAATGACTACGGTCAGAGAAAAGGTATTGACTTCAATGAAATATTTGCACATATTGTCAAGATGACTTCTATCAGAGCAATATTAAGTATTGTGGCTGTGAAAGGATTATATTTAGAGCAGCTCGATGTGAAGACTACTTTCCGTCATGGTGATTTGGAGGAGGAAATATACATGGAACAGCCAGAGGGATATGAAGTTAAAGAAAAAGAGAATTGGGTATGTCGACTGAAAAGGAGCTTGTATGGATTGAAACAAGCGCCGAGGCAATGGTACTTGAAGTTCGACAAGTTTATGTTGGATTCGGATTTTTCCAGAAGCAATTCAGATTATTGTGTATATCTACAAAAGCTTAAGGATGGTAACTTTATTATACTTACTTTGTATGTAGATGATATGCTTGTGGCAGGTACATGCATGAAGAAAATCAATGATCTGAAAAGGAAGTTGGCAAGGAGATTCTCTATGAAGGATATGGGTGAGCCTAAACAACTTCTTGGGATGCAAATTACCCGAGATAAGAAAAATAAGAAATTGTAGTTATCTCATGAGGGGTATATCAAGAAGGTGTTGGAGAGATTCAACATGGATAATGCAAAACCGGTAACTACAGCTCTTGGTGGACAGTTCAAACTGTCAAAAGAGTAAGGTGCTAAGACAGATGAGGAGATGAGACACATGGAGAATGTGCCTTATTCATCAGCCGTTGGAAGTCTCATGTATGCAATGGTGAGTACAAGACCAGATATTGCACATGCAGTGGGAGTAGTGAGTAGATTCATGAAGAACCCTAGGAAGGAACATTGGCAAGCAGTGAAGTGGATTTTCAGGTATTTGAAAGGTACTTCAAAGTATTGTTTATGTTTTGGGGGTGATAACATTGATGTGCAAGGTTTTGTGGATTCGGACCATGCGGGTGATAGAGACAATGGCAAGAGCAGTACTGGTTACGTCTTTACTGTAGGAGGGACAACGGCAAGCTGGGTTTCTAGATTACAATCAATTGTTGCTTTATCTTTGACAGAAACTGAGATGTTGCAGCTGCAGAAGCAAGTAAGGAGTTTATTTGGTTGCAGGATTGATGAGTGAGTTGGGTTTTGATGGAGTGGATTGCAGGTTATTCAGTGACAGTCAGAGTGCAATTCATCTTGCTAAGAACTCGGCGTATCATTCACGGACTAAACATATTCACTTGAGATATCACTTCATTAGATCTTTATTACAGGATGGCCAATTGAAGTTGGAGAAGATTAAGGGCAGGAAGAATCCTGCAGATATGTTGACAAAGCCGGTTGATGGAAAAAAGTTGAGCTATTGCTCAACTTTAGTGCATTTGTGTTGAATACTGAAATTGGGACTTTGAACGATCGAGATAAAAATTTTGGACACTGGGATTATCATGTATAGAGATTACATTTTTGCAATAGGTCTCCAAGTGGGAGATTGTTGCTAATGGAGCCCATTGCCGCAGCGGATTTCGGTCTACCGAAACGGGTCCAAAACCGGCCCAAACCCATTATGATATAATATATATATGGGGTGTGGTGCTAGGGTTTTGTGTTAGCTAGAAAAAAGCCGAAAAAATTGGAGCCGAGGGTTTTCTTCTTTTGCAGCTGCTGCTATTGATTTTGTGGCCAAAAGAAAAATAATTAGTGGGTGGCTGTTAATTATTTTTGACCGGGAGCAAAAATAATCAAGGAGGGACACAGAGGGGCGGCCTGAGTTTGGTGAAGCAAAGGTTTTGCTTTGGCGGCTGTTTTTTGTTGTTTTGGCCGAAAGTAAAGAAGAAGGAGAAAAGAAGGCAGGGGCTTTTCTTTTGGGGTTCTTCTTCGGTGGTCGAAGCAAAGAGATAAATCACTGCAACAAGAGATTAGAGTTTGATCTCAAAATCTTGTGTGATTTTTTTGTGTTTTTCTCTTGTGGTTGAGAACTAGAAAGTTGTAATCATCTTTTGATATAGTGGAAGTTTTTCGATCGTGTCCCGTGGACGTAGGAATATTGTCGAACCACGTTAAATCTGCATGTTCTCTGTCTCTGCTATTTTTCTCTTTGGTTAACTATTTGATTCCGCTGGTTGTTGCATTAGTATTATTCCGCTATCTTTTTCTAACAATTTGAATTGAATTGGATCATGTACTAATATTTTGCCACATATATACACAATACTTAATGAATTCATTGAGTCTCACTCCTTTGATCCATTTGTATCTCTTATTTCGTTCCTATGCTAGATATCTTTTCAAGGAATTTTCATCCAAACATTGAACTAAATATTTACCCTAAGAAATATGCTCTTATTTTCAAGAAACATTTCTTGTACCCTTCATTCTAATAATCATTACTTTCATCGAAAGATGACTTATCTGCTACGTGGATCAACATTGAGCTTAACACACAAGATGGTGAAGAGCTTCAAAAAATTATATGTATTGATCATGACAAGATTTTACGTACTCTTATTGAAATTTTAAGGATGAAATTTTTCTTTAAGTGGACAAGATATAACTACCCAAAACTAACTTATATTTTATTAATCAATTATTTATTATGAAATTGTAGTATGATTATTTTAAAAAAACAAATGTTGTCGTTATGATTTTGTCTATTATCAAACTATTATTTTCTCGATTATTTCTAATAAAATATTTTCTTATAGTAAAGTCCATAATTATTTTCTAAAAAAATAATAATATTTGAATTATCTCATTAGGGCCCAAGCCAATTTCCTTGACCCAAACTCAATAATAATAATAATAATAATAATAATAATAATAATAATAATAATAATAATAATAATAATATTTAAGCCACTATTTAAACCAGACAAATTACATCCAATCATTAAGTCAATTTCTAATTTGAAATAATGAGAGAATAATTTCTACCTTCTATTTCTACTTTCCTATTCATTTTTCTCCATTATTCAATTTCTAAAATCTCTCATTAGTCAAATATATTAATGAGTTATTTGACTCATTTGAATCTAATTTACAAACTTGACATTAAAATTCCGCAACTAACTACAATAGTCAATTATATTAATGAGCGCATTTGATTCATTTAAATCCAATTTAAAACTTGTCATTAAAACCCTAGTCAACTACAATTATGAGATTTGATGAATTTTAAATATATGTTTAAAATCCTTCTAAAATTATTCAATTTACGAGCCAATTGACCTCATTTAAAATTTTCTTTCAAAACCCTCTTCAATTTCATTAATATATCACTTTAGTCAAACCTTCTAACTCTTATATAAACCCTCTATTTATCTTAGTATTTTTTCTTCTTCAAACTAAACTCTCTTATCTCCTCTTTTATTGTCATCGAAACATCATCGACCGCTGAAGCACCGTCAATTGCTGCATCACCATCGACCACTAGAGGAGCCACATTGCAAGTATTTTCTGCTACCGGACGCACCTTCATCGCATAAACCGCACCATAGACAATCTCTACAAACAACGCCATTGTCCCGTTAAGCACCATCTCTCCTCCTCATCATTTATCTTTTCATAATAAGTTCTTTCAGTTGAAATTATTAGAAATCCCTTCATATTTCCTTCTTAGGTTTAACTTTATTAGACGTAGATTAGTTCTCACACCCATACCCATAATAAACTAGTTAAAATCTACACCGTATAATCTTATAGACTCAATAAAATGACTATCCTATTAATTAATTTGTTTCGAATCTGCTCGTCTTCCAAAACTAAAAGTGGATATTTACTTACCTTTAATTCAAGAAATTTTCTAAAATTACAAAAAAAAAGTTATATTAATATTTTCATAATGATTTCGTATGTAGATATTAATTTCGATAAAAAATGGAATGTGAAGTTATTTGACGAATGCAATTTCAGGCCAATATTAGTTTTTTATCGAACTCACTTTTCCATGCACTATTCCTATTAGATAGGAATGAATTATATTTTAAATTTACTAAATATAATTGTTTATGTAATCATTATATAAATTATTGTTTACTTTAATAAGAACTATTTATTAAAGTTATTTATATTTCCCAAAATTGTTTGCTCCCAATTTGCATTAATTTGAATTCGCTATTTATACATATCCATATCATTAAGTATTACTTAATTATATGAAATTTGGTAATATCACAAAATTCAAATGAAATATGTCATAAATTGACTACTCAATAATTATAAACAGTAAATCGGAATGCTAATTTATAATGATAATGATTGTAATATTGTATGACAACTGTGTCTAGACTAGAGTTCCAAAGAAAAGTTGTTATTTAATTAAGGAACGTGCTTGCATAAAAAATCTCCCACTTTCTTACTCTTGCCAGGCTGTGTATCATTATGATATGCAGTCAGAAATTCCTAAAATTAGTGGTTGAAATTTCGATAGCATGTTACAATTGAAAACATCTATCTAAAAAATACTGAAATATAATGAATTGAACTATACTTGAACTCGAACTGAATCAAGATCATATAGATTAAAAATATACTGTACTAGACTTGACATAATTTTGATAACTGTAAACAATACTACATTGGAGGAGATACTTATTAATGTGAAAACTGTATTTCGGTTGTATTGTTAAGTATTACAACTGATTTTTGTGCACCCATGCATGGTGATTTGTTGGATCATATTAGAATATTACTGTTACCATTATGCAAGTCCGAGTCAGCTCTGAACAATTATGTGACTATTTTTCCAAGTCTGTATGGGAGATAATCAAAATACGGATATAGCATCAATTGGATTATGCAATAATATATGACACTTTAGATTGAAATATTTGACTTGTAAGCTAGAGAATAATTGTAATTAAAATAAATATTACTAAGAACTTAGTTAATAAATTAATTCAATCCACAAAAAATTGAGAATTCAATCAAGCACAATTGACATATAATATTTACAATTTCTCTGCACTTGCACACATATATATGTTGTGTGTGATTGTGTCTTTTCCTATGAAAAAGCATACAAGTCTACTTTAAAGAAATACGTTTATATTTTTCTCAGATTTTTTTTTTTTTTTATAAATAAAAAGGATGACAGAACCAAAAAAATATATAAGAAATGGTTATGCTTAATAGGTCAATGAAAGCATAAAAAATCAGATTAAAAAAAGAGTTTGTATATTTAAAAATGAGAGAATTATCTTCATGATACCATAGAGAAAATATTATTCAATTAGCTTGAATACAGACAATGATCGACAATGATCGGTTATAGAACTACTAAATAACTATGGTAACATGCAAGTAACATATGCCTGAACATTATACAAGATAAAATAATTAAATGCTTTTACAATTATATGGGGAACAATCAACCACAAAAACTACTAATAGGCAAGTCCAGTGGCTCCTCAAGAAAATAAAGAAAATCAATTATATAGAGCCATCAAAATAATGAATGCTAGGCCTATTAACAAGCAGTAAAATTGTACAAATGGGTCTTATTATCTTAATGCTATGAGTATAATTATTAAAGAAAAATAATAAACAAATAAATAAATAAGTATTTTTTTTTTAAATCTGTAGTTTTTGCCAACATCAATATAGAGCACTCCAAATCTCTTAGTTGGATGAATTTACACTTTCAAGATGTAATTTTGATAATCAATGCCTATTTTTTGTTAATTGAAACAATGTCATTCAAATCTACACTAAACCTTTTTTATGAAACGAAAATAGAGAATTTCACAATGAATCAATAATAAGCCTTCTTTGTTAAACCCTTTTTTTGTTCTCTTACTCTTTCCCTATTTAGCTGAATAGTGAGAAGAGGACTTTTTTTTGGTTCTTCAATGATTTTTTTCTTTGTTTCTCTATTCTGTTCCCTGAACAGAACATCTATGTTCTGTTCCCTGAATAGAACATCAACTTTTATTTTTTAAATTATTTTTATAAATATATATTTATGATTATAATTATATTCATAGGAAAATAAATATTATGACAGAGGCAAGTATAAGTTATATATAAGCCTGTGGTAGAATTGTAGCACAAGTCTAAAACAAATTTGCATTTATACATTAAATGAACATAATTTTTTTATATAAGTACTTGACGTAAAAAGGAAGAAAGAATTGAAATTAGTGCTTGCCCTCAATTGAATATCAAATCCTCAAAAACTAATTTTAGAAGATGTTCACTCTGAAAGTTGCCCGCAACAACTTTGAACTCGATCTCCTCCCTTTCTTTTCTTACATTTTCTTTTTTCTCTTTTTTTCTCCTCCTTTTTTATTTCTCTTCTTTTTCCCTTTCCCTTTTTTCTTTTCCTCTCTTTTTCTTCTTTTTTTCTTTACTATTTTTTTTTTCATTTTTTTTCTCTATTCAGCCTCGCAGCTGAACAGTTTTAATTTTTTTTTTCCTATGGTTGTTGAAACATGAGGAGAAGAGAGTTTGTGTTTACTTTTATTTATTTCTATATTTATTTATTTCTATATTTATTTAGTAATATTTGATATAGTTGTTTAAAGTTATCTCTCGGATCCAATCCAAACTCAACTAGATTTGTTACTGTTTAACTAATCAATATTTTGAGATAATGTCAGATAGTAAGATAGATAGAGATTGGTTAGCAATAATAAAAAAATAATGTTACTATCAAATTATTTTTTTAGATAATATATTTAAGAAAATAAAGAAACACTAAAAAAATTATATAGCTAAATACAAATTATTGTATAGGGAAAGTGGGCGTTATAGTTATTGTGAAAGATATATTTGGATGTACACTATGATCGTTTTTGAAATAGCTATTTAACGATTTTGAGTGTGATGCCTTTTATTTCAATTTCATTGATTCATAGAATAGGACCAAGACCAAGGGTTTTATAATAATTCTAATGTCTTTGAGTATAATTGTTGTGAATTGAATAAAAAACCAAGTAATTTGAAGTTTTCTGTGATTTTGAGGATCTAGAAGTGGTTTATGTTTTGAATGTTGTTTTTCCACGGTTTTTGACACTGATACTTAAGCTTGTTTTATGTACTCTCTTAATAGTATTAAATATTTTTAAACATGAATTAATGACATCATATTATAACCATTCCCTGTATGTTCCTTTAGTTTCAATTAGTGTAATGAATAACATAACTAAAACTGGGGTGAGGTGGGGGTTAAGAGTGAACGAAAGAACAAACTGCATACATGTTTTGGGATGTTTATCATTGAGGTTGCGCAGCTGAAACTTAGAGACATAATCTAGGAGGGCTCGGTAACTATTTGGTCATTATGAGACAATTTAAGAGATTCAGGTCTGGGGCTTTTTGTTCATTTGACATGTTTTTATAAGTACCTTGCGTGGGGTTAAGAGTGAACTAAAGAACAAACTGCATACATGTTTTGGGATGTTTATCATTGAGGTTGCGCAGCTGAAACTTAGAGACATAATCTAGGAGGGCTCGGTAACTATTTGGTCATTATGAGACATTTTAAGAGATTCAGGTCTGGGGCTTTTTGTTCATTTGACATGTTTTTATAAGTACCTTGCGTGGGGTTAAGAGTGAACTAAAGAACAAACTGCAAACATGTTTTGGGATGTTCATCATTGAGATTGTGCAGCTGAAACTTAGAGACATAATTTTGGAGGGCTTCGGTAACTTGGTCATTATGAGACATTTTAAGAGATTCGGGTCTAGGACCTTCTGTTCATTTGACAAGTTTTTATAAGTATCTTGCGGTATGTCATGGAGCAATACCGAATCATGAATCAGTCGTCATTCTCTTTTGCATTTCTGATAATCACCTGCGTTTTTCTTCGTGTCCGTCCGTAGACCCCGATATGCACAGAATATTCATAAAATATGTATCACACTCCTCCTTGCAGCTCCAAATTCATTTATGATAAATACTAATGCCATATCTCTTTTACATATACTCTTATTCATATTAATATTATTGCTTCAGTACTATATATGACAGGCATATACTTCACTTCTTTAGTTACCACTGCATCGAGACACGTATAACACATCAATGACTTATACCATTCACAACAAGAATTTTATAATACTTATGCACTTTGTTTGTTTTATTTACATCTATTTTATTTACAGACATAACGTGTCAGTATGTAGTTTTTTCCTTTTTGATGCACTTAATAAGTTGCCCTAATGATCCTGGTTTAGTATATGATGTGATAATTCTACTGTAAACACACAGTGTCTATTATAGTGCAAACATATCGTCTCACAGATATCTAAAGTGTTTTGATATCTTACTCTTCCTATTATTCTAGCAAGCTAACTAACAAGTTCTATATGAGTTTTAGTTATTCTAATTAGCATCTAGAACATAAAATCCACTAGTTCACAACCAAGTATTATTTATATTTTCTTCTTCCTATCTTTCTAATATAAGCAATTATATTAAAGTTGATCTTTTTAGTCTAATATTTTATTCAAAATACCCTAAATATGAGATATCAAGTGATGTGCAAGTATAACTCATCAAAGATGTAACTTTTTTTAAAAGTAAACTAAGTCAATAGAAAATTCTATAAATAAAATCAAATCCAATAATCCCAAATCCTAACAAAGTATAGACTATCAAAAGACTTGACTTAAATATAACCTATCAAAGTATTGATCTATGAGTTATTGTATTTTAATCTTTTCTTAGAAAATCATGTCTTCTTTTATGTTAGGAAGAAGAAAAATAAAATTAATACCATGGTCAATCCCTAACTTCATCTATATCCTAGAACTAAATTAAATTAGCTATTCATATTATTATTTGTCAAGTTCATACTTTTATGCATCAAAATCTAGTTTTTCTTAGACAGTAATTAAATTCCTAAAGTAGAAAGCAATAAAAAATATCAAGAAAGCAAATAAATTACATTACCTACTAAGAATGTGATGAACAATAAGAATCACCTTCGGAGCTTCAATATTATGGCCGTCATTCCTAGAGTTAATCTTCTAAATTTATTAATCTCCAAAAATAGCATCCAAAACCCTAATCTATAAGCATGCGGCTAAAAAATAGGCCTTGGACTACTAAAAATTGATCCAGTTATAACTGAATAACTACAAAATTATCACAAAAATTCTAGTTACAGAATCAAAAGTCTTGCCGCTAAATAGTGGCATTGATCGCAAAATAACAGAGCTTAAATTTTACAAGTAGAATCCTTATCTGCATATGACTCAATATAAAGAAGTGTTGACTAGGGGGTCCACTTCTGCCGCCAATTGGCGGCAATTGCTACCAAATGCCAGCAAAAACTGCAACTCTGGCGTTGTGGCTTCTGGCATTTGATTCATTAGTTTGGTCAATATCTTTTCCATGATTGGATTCAACTTTGGTTGATTCTAACTTTGCTCTCTTTAGCGCTTTCTCGACTTGGTTTTTCTAATCCTTCTCTGATTTCGTATTATATACTTGAAGAAATAGGTTTAATCTGAAAAAGACACTAAAAATATCATAGTAGATTTCTTACATATAAAAATAAATAAGATGAGAGATATAAATATACAAAATATAACTCTCATCACACCCCCATACTTATCTTTCACTAGTCATCAAGTAAAACCTAGACTAGAAAGAAAAAAAAATCTTAACTCACTTTTGTAGTAACGGTGGTTGCACTTAACACGTGAAACAAGCCGTTAAACCCCTAAGCTATCATTGTAGACAACTTGTATCTCGTGAGGGTTTGCAGTGAATATATCCACAAAATTCGTAATGAAGGAAGATTAAGGAATAAAGAAAATAAAAATAAGGATAACCAAAAATTAAGAAAAACAAAACTTGTAGTACAAAAGAAAAAAAATCTTATTGGTATTTTCTGCAATTAATCTTACTAATATACAAAATCAAGAATTCATTTAGATTATCAATTTTTCAAATCAAGCATCATATCATATACACTTATTATCTTAATTAAAAATTCAAATCCTATCTTTCAATACTACTAATAAGTAATCCATTGGCTCATATACATCTACGTGCACGTGTGATGGTTTGTTTCGATTTTGGACTCAAATTTTAACTCTTGATTTATATTTCTCTCTAAATAATTTTTTTCTTCTTTTTTTTGTAAATATTTCACCTTTTATGCAAATATTAATGCTTACTTAGGCACAAATACCCGATTACTTAGATTATATTCTATTTCTTAAAAATACGTTTGTGTGAATATTCACACTTACTTAGACACAAATACCCAACTACTTAGTAATTCTTAAGAATTTTATTTATTTATAAAGAATCATTTCCTTAATACGAAACTTACCTCTTTATTCTTATATATATACACACACACACACACACACATTAATAGAGAAAGACTACTCAATTATTATCAATTTATTCCTAACCTAATAAACCATTATGAAGTGAATAATAGATGTATATTTACCTCAAAATTTTTATTAATGGTATTTATTTTCTGGATTTTAATTTTTTTACAAAAATTCTAAGTGTATTATCCAATCTACTTTCCTATCAAATTTCAAATTTAAATTTATTCTTTTATTTGTAATTAACTATATTTATTGTAGAAAATAATTTTTTTTCAAATTTTTAACTTTTATCAAAATACCCTAAAAAATACCCCAAGTGTAAAATAAAGAAACACAAATAAATAAAAAATCCTAAAAATAAAGTATAAAAACTTCTACTCCTCCCCATGCCTAAACTCATGTATACTCTCATGCACGAACCAAGAGTGATCAAATAATGATGAAAAATATTTTACAAATAATATACAACTAATGAGAGTCGTGAAAGATCACGATCTTAATACGGTCCCCCTATTAATGCACGGAAAGCTGTTACGACCTCTCGTTCGCTTCCCACTTTCATAATGTATACATTTCAATACAAGTCACGAGATAATCTTTTTGTTTCCTATATTGTCCTCGCTTCCTCTTTTTTCTCATGTAAGTAGTAATGATTACGTTAAATAAACTTTTAATGTAAACCTGTCAATCATCATTAGTAATAAGTACACATGTTGGATTATCATGAGATATAAAGAGTACACTATGATCAAGTGAGTCATGAACTGTGAAGTGTGGAGGCCCTTCTAACTCACGAAGTAACGTGAGCTCCTCTGCAAATAAATCCTCAAAGCATTGCTCATTTGCGAATTGCACACTCGCAAAAATGTCATCACACGTAAAGTCTGTATGTGTCAATTCATCTAATAACATGAGCTTATCTATGAAAATTTGATAAAATGTGGGTTCATCATCAGCACAAGAAATAGAATGAGTGTGTATGCTATGAACCATGTTAACCTCTATGAGAGAGCTCATTGTGTGCTCATTCATATTAAATATATTTAATATTACAGTCATATTCCCAAATAATAATTTCGTAAGGCCACTCCTTACAATCGATTCATACATTCGAAGTTGCAAGAAATGGTCAGCCTAAGGTAATAGGAATTTGATTTTGTAGATTGGAGATCGGCTCGGTTTCTAAGACAATAAACTCTACATAAAAGAAGAATTTACTGACCTTGATAAGCACATTCTCAAACATACCAAGTTGTCTCTTGATTGAACGATCAGCTAACTGTAATATGACCCTAGTAAGTTGAAGCTTTCATAACCCCAGTTGTTGATAAACAGTCTGAGGAAGCAACTTGACACTTGCTCCTAGATCAAGGAACGCCCTATCAAATGTAGTGTTTCCATTAGTGCATAAGATTGTGGGGGAACCAGGATCTTTGCATTTGACATGTAAGGAATTAGAGAGAATTTGAGATATATTTACAGCAAAAAAGACTTTCTCAGGAACGTTTCTTACTCTTTTTTTGTGCATTAATCCTTGAGGAACTTGGCTAAGTAGGAACTTGTTGCATGATATCAAAGAGTGGAATGTCGACCTTTACTTACTGAAATATTTTGAGAAACTTCTTTACTTGCGGTGAAGGCTTCCTAAACCAATTGGGATATGGTGCTTTTGACTTATGAACAGATTCATCTGAATAAGTGTGTGATGACAATGGAGGTGAAGGAGATGGATGTGGATAAAGAGAGAAAAAAGATGGTGTAGCTTGCGGAGTAGTAGGAGTGGGATCAAGGGGCATGGTTACACTATTATCCATTTGCTTGTCATACTTGAGTGTGTGAATGGTATTGCATTTGTGAACATGAGATGGAATAGACTAAGATGAGTTAGATTTGGGATTTATTATGGGTTGGCTCGAAAAGATACCTGGTCCCCACTCACTTAGCTGTGTGCCTAACCGTCCAATCTGCTACTCTAGACTCTTGGTCGACTGAGAATTACAAGAAGTTGTTGATTGGTCTATTGTATAAAGTCAGTAAACACTTTCATTAGATTTTGTATGTGTGCGTCTAAATTGGATGTTGTCTTGAAACGATTATTCACGTTGCTCTCAAGTGATGTTAGCCGTTTATCGTGATCAATATTAGACCTCTGTTGTGGATAAGAGTGGGCTGCACGAGGTCTGTTCTGCTTGTTCCTATGGTTCGTAGTATTTGGGTGTTTATAGACACCCACATTTGGTCTTGAGAACTGACCAGTGGCTGGAGGCTGCATGTTGGAGTTGGGCACCCTGATATTGCTCCTAATCTAAGATTTGGATAGTTCCTCTAACCCAGATTGTATGTAGGAGCATACGGATCGTTCATGGATCGTTGGTATAAGGCGTTACCTGCTCAAGTATCGGACCCATGTGATTCATCAATAGTGGATACCCCTCAATAACATGATTTGGAGTTCCGCAATTGAAGCATGTGTGAACTTATAATTGATTGACTTGACCTACCTGTGGAGCACTAGGAGCTTCCAATGCCTCGATTCACCTCATAAGGGCGCAATCTTAGTTTTGACAGCTACAAAGCTATCGACGTTGTGGATCTTGCCTTTATGTGTAGAAGTCGATGCATTGGGCTTCTCAGTAGGACTATCTCACTGCATAGTTTTCCATGATAGGTCCTTTAGGAATTTCCATGCTTCATGCTTGGTCTTTCTCATGAACTCCCCTGACACATGAAATCAAAAAGAGTCTTGGATGTGTAATCAAGTATTTCGTACACGATTTAACACAACCATCACTTTTCTATTGCATGGTGGGGGCACTAAACTATTAAGTCCTTGAACCATTCCAAATACTTCCAAAAGGGTTTTCCAGGCACTTGATGGAACTGATTAATTACATTGCGTACCTTGGCCATATTATGCATTAGATAGTACCTCTTAAGAAATACTGTAACGAATTCATCCCAAGTAGTGATTGAATTAGTATGTATACTGTACAACCACTTCTTGGCAATGTCTTCGAAGGCAAATGGAATGCAATGGAGTTTTATTGCATCCTCCAAAAAGTGGTACAGCTTGATCATCACACACTGCTTGAAATTCATTGATAAAATGGTACGCATCCTCAGAACAGATCCAGTAAATTTCGAAAGCATGCTGATATATTGTGACTTTAATTCACAGTGATTACTCGCTGCTTGTGTATGTTTTACGCACGATGTTAGTTATGTGCACAATGGGTAATATCGATGCTGAAGGATCGAAATAGTTGGTCCATCTTATCACCCATGATTAAATGTGGTCTCACGAGTCGACCAAATTGATTATGGTTCCAATGTGGCATGAACAATATATATGTGAGTGAATGCATGAGTTTCTTAAAACTAATGTTAGAAGTATCGGATGTGGTGTGGTGAGATGAAAAGTGGAAGAAATACGATAAACTATAAATGTGCTGTTTCTAGTGTTTTTTATTTTTTATTAATTTTTTATTTTTTACTGAACTAGGAACCAAAAACATAAAACAGGAGAAAAAGTGGGGTAGAGCCTTCACCTTGCTGCCGCCACTTGGCAGTTCTTGCTGCTATTTGGCAACAAAACTAGGGAGATTGTATCCTATTTCTGTAGTGTCTTCTTGGTACTTTTCTAGTCTCCTTTTGCTTCCTGTTCAATCTTCAAAGTCCCGATACACTCAACATGCACTGTTAATTCAAAAAATATAAGAAAAAGCAAGAAAACACTGTTAATCCTCGGCAACGATGCTAAAAATTTGATATGATAATTCTACTGTAAGCGCACAGTATCAGTTGTAGTGCAAATAGGTCGTCCCACAGAGATTTAAGGTGTTTTGCTATCTTATTCTTCTTATTATTTTAGCAAACCAACTAACAAGTTTTAGATGAGTTTTAGTTATTTTAATTAGTCTAGGATGTAAAATTCACTAGTTCACAGTCAAGTATTATTTCAGTTATCATCTTCCATCATTCTATTATAAATGATTATATTAAAAGTTTATCTTTTAGTTTAATCTTTTATTCAAAGTACCCTAAGTATAAGATATTAAGTAGTGTGCAAGCATTACTGATCATAGATGTAGTTTTTTTTATAAAAGTAAACTAAATCAATATAAAATTCTATGAATAAAATCTAATCCAATAACTCCAAACTCTAACTAAGTATCGACTATCAAAAAACTTAACTTAATGATAACCTATCAAAGTATTGATCTATGAGTTAATGTATTTTAGTCTTGTCATAGAAAAATCGTGTCTTTTTTAAATTTTAGGAAGAAGACAAACAAAATTAACAATGATTGATCCCTAACTTCATCTACATCCTACAACCAAACTAAATTCTCTACTCATATTATCAAGTTCTTTATTTTATGCATCAAAATCTAACTTTTCCTAAAAAGTGATTAGATTCCTAAACAAAACAATAATAAAAAAATTATCTAGAAAGTAAATAAATTATGTTACCTACTAAAAATGCGATGAATAGCAAGAATCACCTTCCTAGCTTCAGTATTGTGGTCATCGCTCCTAAGGTTAATTTTCTAATTTTATTGATCTCCAAAAACAGCATCTAAAACCCTAATTTACAAGGATGCGACTAATAAATAGGTCTCGAACTAATAAAAATTATCTAGAAAGTAAATAAATTATGTTATCTACTAAGAATGCAATGAATAGCAAGAATCACCTTTCTAGCTTCAGTATTGTGACGTCGCTCCTAAGGTTAATCTTCTAATTTTATTAATCTCCAAAAATAGCATCTAAAACCCTAATTTATAAGGATGCGACTAATAAATATGTCTCGGACTACCAAAGTCTAATCCAGTTATAACTGAACAACTAAAAAAATTACAATAAGTCCTTACAAAAATTCCAGTTACGGAATCATAAGTCTTGCTGCCAAATAGCGTCGTTGACCGCCAAATGGCGGAGCTTAATTTTTACAAGTAGAACCCTAATCCCCATATTACTTAGCACAAAGAAGCGTTGACGGGGAGGCCCACTTATGCTGCAAATTGGCGATAATTGCCGCCAAATGGCGGTAAAAGCTGCAACTCTAGTGTTGTGGCTTCTGGCATTTGATTCTTTAGCTCTGTTCTTCTTTTTTCCATAACTGTTTTCAACTTTGGATGCTTCTAGCTTTGATTTCTATAGCTTTGTTCTCTTCGGCTCTTTCTGGATATGGTTTTCCTAATACTTCTCTAATCCCATGTTATATACTTGTAGAAATATGTCTAACCTGAAAACCACACTAAAAATATAAGAGTAGTATTATTTATATATAAAAATATATAAGATAATTGATATAAATAAGCAAAATATGACACTCATTATTATACCTTGGCGATATTGATTTGTAGCTAATCAAGAAAAGGGTCCTACTGAACATGGATGCTTATGCTGAGGAACATGAAGGACCTCAATAGGTGTTTGCACTACGTGTTATCTATAACGAATCACAAATTTTTTCTTTGTTAATTCAAATAAAACTTTTATGGAGACCTTTCTATGTCCTTTCCATTCTATAACAAATTTGGATGTAATAAGTAGTTGAAACTACATTAGAGCTCATTATCTCTCCTTGGTTCTTTTGCAGTCTGAACAAGTCTATTTATTACAATATTCTTGTCTTCAATTCAAATATATGTTCTTGTGGTTTCTATGAAAGTAGTAGATGATGTGAATTATCTACCGCAAGTATACAATGTAATTGTAGTGCAAACAAGTTATTCCCACAAGGATTTAAGGTATTTTGTGATTTTATTTATTCTATTACCCTATCAAGTTAACTATGATAATCCAGTATGAAAAGATGAGTTTTTATTTAATCTAGAATTAGCCTAAGACATCGAATCCACTATGTTCAATCTAGAATTAGCCTAAGACATCGAATCCACTATGTTCACAATCAAACACTCAATTTATTATCTCCTTCCTCTCTTTTGAACACGATCAATTGTGATAATATCAAAAAGATCTTTTTAATTTAACTTTTATTCAATCACCCTAAGTATGAATTATCAAGTATCATGCAAGAATAAATCAACCAAGGTAATAACTTTCATAAAAATCAAATTAGATCAATAGAGATTTCTATAAACAAAATTCAAAGAAGCAATTCTAGATTCAATCTAAGCATAGGCTATCAAAAATAATTTTAAGCATAACCTATCGAGTATTAGATTTACGAATTGAATTCTTTTAATCTTATCATAGAAAAATCATATCTTTATAATTTCTTTATAAAGATAATATATAAAAATCATGCTTCAGTTGTTACTCTAACTGCATCTATATCTTAGAGCTAAGAAAAATAGTTACTCATGTTTTTATTAATCAAGATGATATTTTTATTCATGTGAACCATTTAAAATCTAATCTTTCACTATAAAACTTGTAAAATCCTAACTAGAAAGCGAATCTACCTTAGAAAAGAAATAAATCTATCTAAATAAGAAAATAAAAATTACATATAATTAATTCAGCAAGAACAGAGATTAAGAGCGATGCAGGTCTGGTATGGCAACCCTTGCTCGATAAATCTCAAACTCTATTAATCTCAAAAAGTGCATAAAGCTTTATTTTACAAGGATACGATCAATATACAGACATCTGGATTTCAATACCTAATCCAATTGCGACTATAAAAGTACAAAATTACAATAGAGCGCTCCTAAAAATTTTTAGATACACTTTCTTTCATTGCCGCTAAATAGTGGCATTGACCACCAAATAGCGGTGGTCAAACCTTCTAAATAAACTCCTAATCTGCATCTGAGTAAGCACAAAATACCCGATCCCCATGGGCCCCATCCTACCACTAAATAGTGACTATTGGCACTATTTAGCTGCAGAATAGTCTCTTCTAGTTTTCTACTTTCTGTAGTTGATTATATGTTGCTTCTCTTCTGATGTGCATGACTAATTTCCAATTTCATGGCTTATAGTTTTGTGATTCTATAACTTTCTCTTTTTTTATTCCTTCTGGACTTGGTTTTCCAAGTCTTCTACTAATTTCATACCAATTCTTGCTGCAATAAGGTTAACCAGAAAAAGATAACCAAACATACTCGAGTAGTATTATTTATATTAAAAAATAGATGAAGAATAAAAATATGCAATATATGGAACTTATAACACCCCACAACTATATGTTGCTAGCCTTCGAATAAAACATAAACCTAAAAAGAAAAACGAAAATCCTAACTCACTTACGCAGAAATCTGGTTGCACTTAGCACATGTAACAAATCTTTAAACCCCTAGGTTACTTTAGTGGATGAGTTGTATTTCTTAAGGGTTTCTAGCGATGTTACCCACAAGCATCGTAAAGAAAAGAGACTAATGAATAAAGAAACAAAAATAAGGATAACTAAAAATCCTAAATAATTTGTGTATGCCTTCATACACGAATCATTGGTGGCGGCCTCTCAGCTGTCGACTAGTACTACCAGGTGCACGTTATGTATGTGCCTCAAACTCTAACCACGATCTATGTGTTTTAATCGTTGCCAAATTTTTCCAAGACCTTTCCAAATAATATGTACTTGTTCATTGGAATCCGCAGGAATGTCTTGGTCAAAAAAAGCATCATCCTCCTCTCGGGTAGGATTGGAGATATAAACATTTTCTTTAGTAGTGCTTTTGTTTCAACCTTCTAGAACAACAACATGATATGTCACTAGATTTTCTCACTTCCTATTTGGATACAAGAGGGTGCATAGGCATCAAACTCCGCATCAGACAAAAACGTGTGATACAATTGTGTAATTAAACATGTTAAGGCAAGCTAGTTCTCAACTGCATTTTAGTGCCTATTATTGTGTCGATTAGTTGTGTACACATGCAGAAGTTTGGATCCTAGCTCATAATGTAATGTAAATTGATGGTATATGTGTAATTCCTATTACATTCTATGATCCTGTAGCAAGTGGCGTGAATATTGCGATATAAAAGCATGTTATTGATCCCCCTATCTCATTTGGTCATGCAATGAGGACCCATCTTCATGAGATACTCCTCATTTATAAATGCGTCATCGATTTTGAGGCTGCTCCGACACCTCTACTCTATCCCACGTTCAAGATCTGGGAACTCACAAGGGCATTGGCACCGGTGTATAGATAGACTGACAGAATGCTAAAGTAGACGAGATTCCCATTATGGAGAAGAACACTGGCGGTGGCAAAGATGATCTCTACGTGCACAGTAAGTGTTTGACCTCGCCATTTTAGTTGAAATAATTTATAATCATCTAAAACATCGTACTTTGCAAATCCAGCACAAAATTCCTCTATGAGGTTAGGTACATAGAAGGATGTGGGCTGATAAATTAACCAATCCCACCCAAGTGTTTCAATAGCAGATACAAAGTATACCAAAAATATTGCAAGAACATTCTGTAAACTTTTCTCTACAGTGAACCTAGTCAGTTTTTTAGATATTACTCCTAAATTTGTAGCAAATATATAATGATGAGAGATCGCACCTCTCCTAAAGATTCGGGGGAAACATCTAAAGATTGACGCTAAATGGTGGTATGAGCTACTATTTAGAGACAGCAAGTTGAGCAGTGAGCCCCACCCTTCTGTTGTAGGGTCATGGAGAGGCGGGGGATTTCCTGAGCACATTAAATCTTGAGGAGGAGCTTTTGGTGGCTCTTAATAAATTTATTTAATATACAAAATATACAACAACATCAATTATACAAGTATTTACATGCCTTTATACATAGATTGGGTCATGAAGTGTCCCAACCTTGACATTATCGTGAATTCAAAAATCCAAGAATAGCTTTAGTTATTACCCATTCACCATGAATATATTGTCATTCTTAGGATTCTTGATATTGATGGCACAGGGAAGGTGCATAGTCCATACTACGTACTTACTCTCCATCTAGACCTCAATTTCTCGAGGAATAAATATAGACAAGAATTATATAAGAGAACTTTTTATTTAGGTGTAAATGACTTGCAATAATCACTTTGTCATGAAACACTTTAGTCTTCTCATTCTACACCTTAACATTTTCGTAAGCATCCCTCATAATCTCATTTAGTTCGTTCAATTACAGCCTCCACTACTCACCATTTTTTTTTTTCTAATTCAAAGTTTAGAAATGATAGCCCATAAAGCCTTGTGCTCCAGCTCTACCGGCAAATGACATGCTTTGCCAAAAAAATACAGTATGGAGACATACATAGATTGATCTTGTAAGCAGTATGGTAAGCCCATAATGCATTTGCTAATTTACACGTCCAATCTTTCCTATATGTTGCACAACCTTCTCCAATATAGTTTGATTTGGTGATTGAAAACTTCCACTTGCTCTCTAGTTTGTGAATAATATGGTGTAGCTAATTTGTGAGTAATGAAAAATTTTCTCATAAGCGCTTCAAATGACTGATTGGTGAAATGGGTACCGTTATCACTAATGATACCTCAAGGAATGCCAAATCGATAAAAGATATTCTCTTTCAATAATTTCTAATGATAGCTTGAGGAATACCGAAAGATATTCTCTTTCAAGAACTTGACAACAACTTTGTTGTCATTTGATTTAGTGATAATTGTCTCAACCCATTTGGAAATGTAAACCACAGTGACCAATATATACTGATTTCCAGACAAATTAGGTAATGGTCCCATGAAGTTTATTCCCTATACATCAAATATTTCATCCTCAAGGATGTTCGCCATGAAAATTGAATTTATCTTTACTGATAATCTTTCAATAAAGGATTACAACCTAATGGTTTTCCGTTTACAGAAGATGAGGAAGATGGACTTCCTCTTTGTTTAAGGCTGGGTTTTTAGGTAGTTATGGAGGACGATCCTGCTCTCCATTGACACTCCGTACAATCTCTTTTAGTTGACTAAAAGAAAGAAAGAAGGGGGTCTTTACTCTTGATCATAAGGGGTAATTTCTGGGAGAAGACGTCTACCTCTGTCTGCGTATGTAGAGTGTCCGTCTCTCTTTGTCTAGCCGTTCTCAGTGCCTCTTTCGCTCCCCGCCTTTTATAGGGGGCTTGGAGTAATGTCCCGCCATATTTGCTCATCTGTTAGCTCCCACTACTCGAGAAGTGCCGCCATATTCGTTAGGCGGTTGCTCCCACGACCGAAGTGACGCCGCTGCATTCGTTTGGCAGTTAGCCCCACGATCCGAGGTGGCAACTCTGCTATTCGGGTCGGGTGACTTTGTATTAAACCCTTACCCGAAAGTTATAGGTAGTGTCGCGAATCTCAACTTTAGATTCGCGAACCTGTTCTGCCGTCTGGGTCTCGAACCTCAGTTTCTTAGGTTCGCGGACCTCAGTTTCTTAGACTCACGGAACTCAGTTCTTTAGATTCGCGGATAAGATGAGTTGCGGGCTTCCGTCTCTGAATTCGTGGATCTGCTTTGCTTTTCCAGAATTTTTCGCCGACAAAACTCCCTCCAAAGTTTCCAAAAACTTTCATGACTCTTAAGGAGTTTTGGAATACTTTGGATATAATTGTTCTGTATTAGAACTTCCATTGTGTTTGTTTGAAGTCTGTGACTCTGTATTAGCGCCACTACTGCTTCTTGCTTTTGAAGGAGCACGTCTCTGTATTAGGGGCGTGACTCTTCATCTTTGAATAGAAGACGACTCTGTATTAGGGTCGCAAATTCTCACTTTAGAAGGAGCACGTCTCTGTATTAGGGGCGCGAGCCTTCATCTTTTGGGTAGAAAGTGACTCTGTATTAGGGTCGCGAACTGTTTTTGGAAGGAACACGTCTCTGTATTAGGGGTGCGAGCCTTCATCTTTTGAATAGAAAACGACTCTGTATTAGGGTCGCTAATTGTCTTCGGAAGGGGCGCGTCTCTGTATTAGGGGCGCGAGCCTTCATTTTTGAGTAGAAAGCAGCTTTGTATTAGGGTCGCAAACTGTCTTCAGAAGGAACACGTTTCTGTATTAGGGGCGCGAGCCTTCATCTTTTGAATAGAAAGCGACTCTGTATTAGGGTCGCTAATTGTCTTCGGAAGGGGCGCGTTTCTGTATTAGGGGCGCGAGCCTTCATTTTTGAGTAGAAAGCGGCTCTGTATTAGGGTCGCAAACTGTCTTCGGAAGGAAACCGACTCTGTATTAGGGTCGCGAGCTTTTTGCGGGAAGGCTGGCAGGTAGTTGCTTTCCTACGGCGTCAGATTCGAGGCGCTTTTCTGAGCCGCATTAAATGAAAAGGTATCCACACGATTCGAGCCGGATATCATGTCTGTCCGGAGATCTCGGCCGTCCAATCATCGGCTATATAATGTTCACTTTACGAGAGAGGCTACCCTTATCTCAAGAAATTTGAAATCTGAATTTTTCGTTAGAGCTCCTCAGACTTCTCGTCTTCAATCTCCCATAGCTTTTGATTCGAAGGGTTTTCTCAATCTGCAAAAGATGCCAAAGAAATCTTCTTCCTCTGATGTTGCCGCCAGTGGTCGTCAAGATCCTCGAGCAACTTCCAGTTCGATAGTGGTTCGGCAGGAACCCTTGATTGGAGGTAATAGAGAAAACTTTCGAAAGGCAGTCCCTTTCTTATCATTTTTTTTTTACTTTGAATCTGAATGTCTTTTGCAGTCGACTATGCTTTGAATCCTTGGCCTAAAGAGCATTATTTCGGATACTCTGATGGCTATGATGGGAAGAAAGAGTTCAGATTCGGTCATGTCTTCCCACCTTGTACAACATCAGACAGCCAAGAGAGAGAAAATAAGATTCTCCACCCTTCTCGCTCAATATTGCGATAGCTGATAACCAATGTATCTTTTGAAGGAGATAATCGATCTCCGTTACCCAAACCTGTCTTTTTGTTTGGGGACCATATTTCAATGCCCGACAGTGGTTTGGAAGATGGCGATTACAAGTGGCTTCGCCACGTTGAAGGTCGCCACTTGTTTCTCCCCAATATGGAGAGATCTTATCCATTCTTATTCTTTCAGTCCATTTCTGTGCCCAGGCGAATGGACTGTCACATAAACAGGCCACAAGATGGTATCCTGTTGGGGGGCTTCAATGCTCAAGGTGCTTTTCCTCGTGGTAGTGGAAAACACTTTTGTGGATTGCTTCCGGGACTGCTAAAACATGACCTTCCCAGAGGCGAGGTTCCCATAATTGCGCAGACTTTTCTGCACCGATTTACTAATGCGCAAGGAGAATTTCCTGTTCAGGATTTTCGTCCCCTTGGATGGGTTCATTGCTCTTCAAAAGGAGAGTGGGCAGTCTTGACTGACTTCTTCTTGAAAACCTTCGGGGATCAGCTTCATTATGCGGTGCTATATCGTGCTATCAGGGCTGTTCAGTATGGTATTCCTGCTAGTAGATTTTATTTTTTTGCTTTACTGGAATTGTACAATCCTGATACTTGTACAGTCTTTAGCCCTCGTGGCGAGTTGGGTTTTGCTCTTCACGAAATGTATGAAATTTCGGGCTTACTCATGGGAGACATCCCGTACGAAGAGTATGTCTCTACCGGGGAAGAACTCCATCTGTTGAAGACCCGGGACCCTTTGATTTATAATGCTTACTGGGAATTGCTCTGCCACTACCATATTTGCACCCACACGTCTGGCACCCGTAATTTGAAGCCAAAGAAGTGGCGCAGTATCTTCTGCCCAATTTCTCTAAGGGTAGTCTTAACTTTACTCGCCTTCCTCCAGTTTCTGAAAAGGAAGTTGAGAGAAGGATCGCCAGTTTCGGGACAGATGCTTATATCGCTGAATCTGACGAGGACGTCTTCAAGGCTGGAACGTCCTTTGAAAGTTTTCACTATCAGGCCCTCCAGCCTTTGTCCGATCCTGCCTTCTTGGCGGGCTTTTTGATGGTATGGCTGAAGAAGTGTGTTATTCTTTCACACGAAAATATATCCATTAGAGCCGTATACCCAGCTGTCCTACTAGCATTTGGTAGGCGGCTCAGTTTGTTGCCTGCGATGGTTTGCAGCATCCAGAGCGGACTGAGAAGATTATCTGACAAATTCTGCCCAGTGAAGAAGGAGCAAAGGAAGAAAGGAGATCCAGTCATTAAGACCCCCAATCCGCATGTAGAACTTCCTTATACTTATTTGATGGCTTGGCTGGTTCTACACTGCCCCCACTTTGATGAGTCCTGCAGACTCGCAGATTGATCTAAGTGCTCCCAAAGTGCAGCACTATGAGAGGTCGCAGTGGAAGGGAGGCTACATGGCCGCGATTCGCAAAACCCTTCGTCATTTCTCAACTTTTGAGTTGTTCAGATGTTTCCCATACTTCCCGAATGCTGGGTACGAGGAAGAATTCGCGGACACTGTTGGTGTCGATAAATTTACTACCCTCTCCTCGGGATGTTTTTGGTGGTTGATAAACATCCGCTTAGGGCATCTGGTTCTTCGTTTGGGGAACCTTTGCTATATTGAACCTTACTACCCGAGTCGCTTTGCCCGACAGTTTGGGTATGATCAGCTTTACGTTGACAATCCCAACAGAGAATTAAGCTTCGTTGGGAATGTTCTTGAGGGAGTTCGAGCTTGGTTTCACTTCGTCGCAGGTGAAACTCAAACCAAATTTAATCTTCTGCTCAAAACTCCGAATTTGAGTATGAGCTTCTGCTTTTGTAAGCTTCAACGTACACCATACCAGTCTGCGGGAGATCAGATCCTGGTATGCCCAGAAAAAGAAGGCTGGCAGCACAAAAGTGGCAGGAATGGAGGATTTCAGGGGGGACAGTGCGTCTGATGAGTCGGAACAAAAAGGAGAACACTGATGCAACAAATCAGACTGCCTCCTTTGATGCTTCTCCAGATCCGGCGTTGAGGAAGACTTCTCCTCTACCGCAGTCTTCTCCTGAGAAGTCTTTACATAAGCGAAAGAGGCTACGGCGTCTCAGCGACCTGCCTACCATTCTGCGGAGAACTGATTCGCAGAGCACCCTGTCTGGGATAGGAACTGCAGCACTCACTCTGATTTCTGAATCGCTTGTTGAGGAACCCGAGGAGGAGGGAGATGACTCATCTTTGATTCTCCGTTCCCTTAAGAGGCGTCGGAGTCAAGGACCTGTTCTCTGCAGTGATCCTATTCCTGTTACTCAAGAGGGTTCTTCTATTGTCCAGGCCGACGTTGAAGTTGGTGCTCCTTCGCTTTACCAGAGGGCTCTGTGGTTCCTGTTGCTCAGGACACTGCTGATGAAGTGCAAATCATTGGGGCGACGATGATGACGCCAGTAGTGACAGCTTCCACTCTTCTACTCCTCCTTCAGATCATGGTAAATATGTCTTTTTGAGTGAGGAGGTTCGAGCCGAAGTATACGGGCCCGAAGTGTTTGGTCCTGAAGTGTATGGACTTGGAGAATCCAGCGTCCAACCTTCAGGTCTTCATTTTCTTTCTTCAGCAATTATGCGATCTTATCAAATGATACTGTAATACTTAACTGTCAATCTTCTTCTCTCTTTTTTCTTTTGCTAGCTCCAGTTTTGACTCCGGGCTTAGAGTGCATGGACGCGAAGGTGACTTCACCAAATAATACCATCGCGGGAGCTAATACTGGTGGAGCGATCGAAGTTACTACTGTCGCGGTTGACACTTCAGAAGCAGTGATTCCCGAGGCTGCTATGCCTACGACCTTGGTCACGACCGCTCCTTCAACTGATGAGTAGTCCAGGAGGCTGTGGTTGGTAGCTCCGCGGAAATCTCTAGAGGTGTCATTCCTCCTGTTGCGGATCAACCCGTTTCTGCCTCATCCAGTATTACTCCTCCTCATGCAGAGATTGACATGCTTGAGAGTGAGTTGCTGAAGGACACGGTGGAGACTTTCCTTCAGTTTCTGGACCGCTGTATCGATAAAGTACTAAAGGGGTTCCTTTTGCTTCGATCGCCAATGTTCTCAACATTTATCTAACTGGTATTGTTAGCATTGGTGGAGAGGATAGAGCTGCTCCTTTTAGGCTTATGATGACTCAGTTTCAAAGGCACGCTGAATCTCTGTCGAAGGCCAGAAGTGCTGATAGATCTGAGTCAGTGGAAATCATCTTTCATAAGCTGAGAGAGGAACAACTTAAGTTCCAGAAGGAGACTCGAGAGAGGGTAGATGTTTGCAAGGCCTCTTTAGAAGAGGGCCAATCAGACCGCGAGTCTCTGGTTCTTCAAGTGGAAGCCGCTGCTTCAATTGTCAAGGGCCATGATCAAGCCATTGCTAAAGCTCAAGCTTTCCTGGCCAAGATTACGAAGGAGCGTGATGAGTCAATGAGGAATCTGGCCGATTTATCGCGTCGGAGGGACAATGTATCCAGGGATCTCCAAGCGATGCAAGCTGAATTGGATTCGCTGGAGGCTGCTGCAGCGTAGAACGTTATTGCTAGTGACGAAGAACTGCGTCGCCAAGCTACTGTTCAAGCTTATGAGATCCTTCAGCAAGACATTGATGACGCAGAGGAGAAAATAAAAATTCTCTTGAACCATTGAGTTGTAGAACTCTTGTGTACACTGCTTTAGGTTCCTCTTTCTTTTCTTTTCTTTTTTTTGTAATAGTTCCCTTGTTGTTGTTGGAGAACTTCATTTTGGCCTTGCGAGGCGTGATTTTGCAATTATTCTTCAAAGACTTGTAACGAACTTGCCATTTTTTTTGACTGAAGTTTGCGAACCTTCGTAAAATTCTGGTATCTGTATATCTGTTACGCGACTCTTTTTTTTTTTTAAGTCACATGAATTTTAGAGATTCGCGAATTTACACCATCCATATCTGACCCGCGACCCGAGTTCCGGAATTCTGGTCCGCGATGCTTCATTTGAAGGTTCACGGAATAGACCGTAGATTTTTCAGAATTTGTAGAGACTTCCGCGAGCCGTGAGATGCAGCCGTTTGTGCATGGAATTCCATGCGTTGCATGCCTCTATTAATGACGAGATCTCTGGGTTGCAATATCTAAGCGTCCCATGCAACAGTAATAAATTCTGTTGAGATCTGAACTGAAAATCTTGACCGAAGATCTCGGTCTTATCTCTTCTAAACTGGAGATCACAGGTAGCAGCTCGCCTATATAAGGCACATGCTCTCTTCAATGAAGGATCATTCAGCCGTGAGAAGATTTCTTCTTGATTCTCTTCTCTTTCTCTCTTTTATAGTCGATCCACCACGCAGCTATGCTTTCTTCTTCTTCAACCGGAGTGATGGATAAGGGTTGGCATGTCACAAGGCCTCCAGACTGCATCAAGCCGCGGGGTGTCTCACCGACAAGGTCCTTCTGACCGTAGTCATTTTTCTTAATTAAAGTATACCTCTTCTTCTGATTTATGCCCTCCTCTTCCTTCTTTTTCTTTCTTTTTAACAAAGATTTATTTCGGCTGCAGGAGATAACCGTAGTCATTCTCCTTAACAATGGCCCAGACCCAATGAGCCCGTAATTACTTCCAATGCCTCAAGGGGCTTGGAAGGTCTCATGTATCTTTCATGAGAGAAAAGATTTCGGGTCTGGGACATTGTTTTTCTTCTTTCCTAGTATCCCACAAGGTTGGGGTACTAATGACCAGGACCTTGAATTTGCGCAACCCGTCAGCTATATAGCTGGGTTCGCATTCGGTATGCCCAGTTTTGAACTAATCAATTCACTGGCATCATCCCTGGGAGAGACAACCAGGAGGTCCTTGATTGTGGTCGGAGAAGAAACAAGATTATGCTTTTTAAGCCATCCTAAAAAAAAGGAGGCTACAAGAGCAAATTGGAAGTGGAGGCTAGGAAGGAAACTTTTTGATCCGAACCATGCCGAAAAAGGCGGTTACAGAAGCAAGTCTGTCATTCCAGAAGAAGGGTCTGCAGGAGCAAACTTTTTGATCTGAACCATGCCGAAAGAGACGGTTACAGAAGCAAGTTCCCCTTTTTTTTGTATTTACTCTTATTGGCTGTATAGCACTTAGAGAATTCTCTGTAATTTTGTTCTGATAATGAATAAAGAAGTTATTTTCTTTCTACGTAACTAAGAGTATCTGAAAGATGATTCTGATGTTGATTACCAGAGGTAACTGTTAACTTGATAATTTCGAAATGGATCGGAATTTTCTAAGTACCCAAAACTACTATGAATGAATGAACTTCTTTGCTGATAAACTTGATTTGCCAAATGTGTTATTGGCTGGGCAAATCTTGGTGGATAGGGAAATCTGATTCGCCAGAGGTAATTTTTAACTTGGCAAATTTCGATAGGAAGAAAATCTGATTCGCCAGAGATAATTTTTAACTTGGCAAATTTTGGAAAAAGGAAAAATCTGGCTCGCCAGAGGTAATTTTTAACTTGGCAAATTTTGGAGAAAAGAAAAATCTGGTTCGCCAGAGGTAATTTTTAACTTGGCAAATTTTGGAGAAAAGAAAAATCTGGTTCGCCAGAGGTAATTTTTAACTTGGCAAATTTTGGAAAAAGGAAATCTGGTTCGCGAACTAAAGGCTTTTTTAGTCTGGAACCGAGAACTTTCATTAACAAAGTTCTAATTACAGAGAAACTTTTTGCTCATAATTCGCATAGAACTACCCAGGTCATATTATAACTGGTGTTCTGCAATTTTGCTAAGGATAATACTTCTTCATAAACTTGCCGTTGATTGGCACTAGGACCTTGTCACCATTAGGCTTTGTCAACCGATACGCCCCGTTGGAGTAGACCGTATCAATGACGAAGGGTCCCTCCCACTTTGGCTGGAACTTTCCCCAGGCTTCTGGCTTGTTATGATTGGTCTTCTGACTGACAGGACCAGATCACCTTTCTTAAAAGTCCTTCGCTTAGCCTTCTTGTTAAAGGTTCTGGAGATCCGCGCCTGGTATAGCTCGATACTCTGTTGAGCTTCTAAGTATTTGTCATCCAAGGCTTCTAACTCTTGGAGCATTTGCTGATGCTTTTCTTCTCCTGTCATCCTTGTTGTTAACGCGACTCGTAATGAAGGGATTTGGATCTCCAAAGGCAAGATCGCTTCTGATCCATATACCAAGGAGAACGGAGTGGCATTGGTGGGAGTTCGGACTGTGGTTCGGTATGCCCACAGACACTCTCCGAGCTTTTCGTCCCAATCCCGTTGATTGGATGACACAAACTTCTTAAGAAGTTTTATAATGGTCTTATTGAAAGTTTCTGCTAGACCATTGACTGCAGGGTAGTATGGCAATGAAGCCACATCCTCGATCCTGAATTTGTTGCAGAATCTGGAATACACTTGGCTTACGAACTGAGGTCCGTTGTCGTGAATTATTCTTCTAGGTACCCCGAAGCGATAAGCACATGGTGCTTGATGAACTTGATAACATCTGACGATTTTACTTCGGTCAGGGAGATGGCCTCAGTCCACTTTGAAAAGTAATCAGTTATGGCCAAAATGAACCAATGTCCTCTCGTTGATGGCGGAGAAATTGGCCCTATGATGTCCATACCCCATTGCTCGAACGGTCATGACGTAGCCGTTAGGTGGAGATATTCTGGAGCTTGATGTATAAAGTCTGCATGTATTTGGCAGGCCCTACACTTCTTGGCGTAGTTGACTGCTTCTATCATCATCTTAGGCTAATAATAACCCATCCTTTAGATTCTATTCCAGAGTTTCGGTCCTGGCTGATGTGCTCCGCAGATGCCAGCATGAGCTTCTTCGAGTACCTTTTGAGCTTCGCGGTTGGAAAGACAGCGAAGTAAAACTCCGTCGTAGGATTTTCTGTACAACGTCTGGAGTTCCGCGTTGTAGTAAAACCGGACGGCCCTTCTCTGAATGACTTTGGCTTCTTTTGAACTTTCGGGTAATATCCCGTAAAGGACATAGTCTATATAAGGAAAACGCCAATCCCTTGGCTCTAGGCTAGACGCGCAAGCGTCAGCTTCGTTTTCTTGTGGCTTTTTCGCTTCTTCTTTGAGCTCATCCTTTGAACAGAACAACTCCTTGATGCTTACCATAATTTGCCTTTTAGCATGCTTGGGTAAGGCTAATGTAGCAGTCAAGGAAGCTAGCGAATCCACATAACTATTGAGGTGGCGCTTTATGTGGCTGATGTAGAAACCAGTGAAACCGTTAGCGATTTTGATCACCGCATGATAATACGGCAGGAGGTCTTCATATTTGATTTCGTACTCCCCTTTTATTTGATTTACAACGAGTTGAGAATCCCCATATGCCTCCAAATATTTGACCCCCAGTTGTTTGGCTATTCTTAAGCCGATTAGGAGTGCGTTGTATTCCGCAACGTTATTGGAGCACGAGCTTGTCAATGAGTAAGCTTGAGGAATGATGTGGTTGCGAGGAGAGATGAGAACAACTCCCACCCCTGCTGTCGTCTTTCCTTTGGATCCCATTCAGGAAGCACCATCAAAGAAAAGTTGCCATATACCCTTCGAAACCGTATTTGATTCGGAAGACCTTCTCGAACCATCCTTTTCTGGAAATAGATCTCGTTCCTCCAATTCTCCTGGGATTTGTTCATATAACCTCGAGGATGCCGGGACTGGATGTTCGGCCAAGAAGTCGGCCACGGCCTGTCATTTGATAGATTTCTGTGGGATGAAGTGCATATCATATTGTGATAGCAAAATAGCCCAATTGGATAGTCTTGAATTTAATGACCCGGGTTTAGTCATTAATATTCTCAGAGGGTTAACTCTCGATACAACGTG
The DNA here is from genome assembly GCA_036321105.1 of Dracaena cambodiana. Classification (NCBI taxonomy): domain Eukaryota; kingdom Viridiplantae; phylum Streptophyta; class Magnoliopsida; order Asparagales; family Asparagaceae; genus Dracaena; species Dracaena cambodiana. The sequence goes on from JAYEPQ010000010.1 coordinate 25,365,666, forward strand.
GATAGTTTGTCCAACTAAGTAGTGTCGCATTTTCTGTATTGCGAACACCAGCGCCAGACATTCTTTTTCCACGGGATTATACCGGTATTCCGCCCCGATCATCATTCTGCTGAGGTAGTAAATGGCTTGCTCGTGGCCTGACTCATTCTTCTGTGCTAGCAAAGCGCCCAATGAATGGTCCATAGCCCTTACATACAACTGGAAGGGCCTTCCCGAAACTGGGGACACGAGCATTGGTGGCTTCGTGAGATATTGTTTGATCACTTCAAAAGCCTTTTGGCACGCGTCATCCCAAATGAACGACACTCCTTTCCTCATAAATCTGGTGAAATGTTGACATTTACTAGATAAATTTGATATAAATCTGCGAATGTACGCCAGCCTGCCTTGTAACCCTCTTAACTCTTTGAGGTTACGGGGAGGTGGCATGTCTTGGATAGCTTTGACTTTGTCTGGATCAAGATGTATTCCTTTCGAAGTTACGACAAAGCCAAGGAATTTGCCACTAGAGATCCCCAGGAAAGACTTAGCTGGATTCATCTTGAGCTGGTGCTTCCTCATGAGGTCAAACACTGTCTTCAAATCTTTTAGTGATCTTCTTTATTTATGCTTTTAATTGCTAGGTCATCTACGTAGCACTCCACTGTTTTCCGGAGGTGCTCCTGGAAAACTGCATGCATGGAGCGTTGATACGTAGCACCTGCATTCTTTAGGCCAAAGGGCATGACTGTATAGTAGTATACTCCGAGTGGTGTCCTGAAGGACATATGCTTCTCATCATCGGGATACATCTTTATTTGATTATATCCCGAGAATCCATCCATGAACGTCATGCGCTCATACCCACAAGTATTATCTATTATAATATCAGTGATGGGTAATGGGAATTCGTCTTTAGGGCAAGCCTCGTTTAAATCCCTAAAGTCTATGCAGATTCGGATTTTTCCATTTTTCTTGGTCACGGGAACTATATTTGCGACCCAGTCAGGGTGTTGTTCCTAACGAATAAAGCCTGACAGGATCAACTTTTTGATTTCAGCTTCTATAGCTTCCATGATCTCTGGGCGGAATCTTCGTTGTTGCTTCTTTACTGGCTTAGCTTCTGGTCGGATCTTCAATTTGTGAACCGCCACGCTTGGATCCAACCCTGGCATCTCCTCATAACTCCAAGCGAAAATATCAATGCATTCGCGGACGAGGGATATCAATTCTTTCCTTTCTTCCGAGGATAGGTTCTCACTTATAAATATGGGTTTAGGATTCTTTTCATCTCGCATATTGATTTGGATCACTTTATCTTCAGTTGGGGGCTCCCGTTGTTCAAACTGAATCTCCCACTCCCTATTAAGGTGCTTGTCCCAAAGGTCGTCTCTTTCTGGTGAGGTTTCCTTCAAATCTTCGTCTTCGTGGATCGCGGAAGCCATATTCGCGGATACCTCGTGGAAAATCACACCTGTGCTGACATCTGAATCCCAGCATGATGATTCTGATGAATGATCATACTGTCTTTCCTCAGCTTTGTCGTTTGAGGAGGCCTCGGAAGTGGTGACGCATCCCAACCCCCTGCCGGTTTTCTGGTAATAGTTTGGCATCTTCCCTTTGGGGACAAAAGGTTGAAGGATTGTCTTTCTTCCTTTTCCGAAATTCAACCCCCTGCCTTTGGCCAGATTGTATCCCATTTTCTTCATTATTCCATGGGAATTTTCATCGTAATGGAAGAACTCGGATTTTTCCTGTTCTTCCTTAGAATCGGAACATTTCTCTTTGTTCCTATGACTTGCTCTTCCAAATACTATGGCTTTTTGGGTTCCGCTTCTGGGAGGGACCTCAAAAATAGCTTGGTCAGCCCTTTCAACGTCATCACTTAATTCATATAAGGATGATCGGATAGGTGCTTGGAAGGAAGTTAGAAAATATATCTCATTTACATAGTCGCTAAATGCATCTGTGCTAGTGCATGAGGGCTCAAAATCAACACCAGAAGAATAAGCAAATTCCAGATTTTCATTTATCACCCATTCACCCTCAGAGTGAACGGCGTTATTTACATCAAGGCCTTCGAGGCTTATCACAATGGGCTCACCATCCCAGATTACATCTTTGGATTCCGAATCTTCGGATCCTGATTCTGTATCAGCTTCTTCGCCACTATCAGAGTCATCGTGAACGGGCCGATCTATGATGCCAAACGCATCTTGATATAGCAACGCGTCAGTAAAGTAGTTTTCAACTCCTTTGAAGGGTTGTTTCTCCGCAATGAGTGTCTTCACATTCGCGTCTTCGTCGACGTACTTCATGCATTGATGTAACGTAGATGGCACGATTAGATTGCTATGGATCCAGGGTCTCCCCAACAGCAGGTTGTATGACGTGTCCGCATCTATCACGTAACACGTGACCTCCGTTTTCAGGTCGTCGATTTGACACTTGAGCTTTATTTTACCCAAAGGTCTACTACCGTTAGCATTGAACCCGAAGATGGTAGTGTTGGTCGCGGCCAACCTGTTCATCGGCACTCCAAGATATCGTAGCATCCTTCGTGGCATGATGCTCAAAGCCGAGCCTGGATCAACTTGAATACGATCAATCTCCGTTGACCCTATGTATCCTTTATAATATAAAGGGCGATGATGCTTATTACTTCTGATTTGCATATCTTCCGGAGAGAAGGTGACGCAAGGGATGTTTTTACCAGAAATCCGGTGACATGTCGCGCAAAGAGACTCTCCTTCTTCGATCGTCTCTGGTATTTGTGCTAAGAACACTTCCGAATCTTGCAGAGCCTCTCTTAAAGCTTCCCTAGTAGATTTGGAGAACTTCAGGAGCTCGTACAAGATTATCCTTGCAGGGATATTGGCCAACTGTATTAGGATGTCGAACTGGAATGACTTTCGCGAGTCTTCCGCAAGTTCTTTTCCCTTCTTTCTTAGAGCTTTGTCAAACTTCAGCTCCTTTTGCTTGACTTTCTCTGGAGATGGTTGAGAACCTGTTGTTTGGCCATAATTCTTTAAGTAATCTTTTTCCGAACGGGTCCCTATGGAGGGAGGGTCTGCATCGGCGACCAAGGAATTTCCGATTTCTTTTTCCGAATCGGTCAGAGCAGGAACGATCTCATCGTCTTCGGAAATTACGGAAACGACGTTGGAGGTGAAGACTCTCTCTCTTCGCTTCTTCCCAGATGAACTGGGACTCCATTGTTCATCGTTTAGGAGATCAGGATGTACCCACAGTATCTCTCCCCTATCAGTTTCAAAGGGGAATAGTCCTTTCTTTTGCTGTTGGTGTGGGTCAAAATTTATGACTTGCATCGTGCCTTTATGGATGGGCTGCACTCCATCTTGAACTATTGACTCTATCCAGTGGGGTGCTTTACCGAACTTAACGGTCATCATGTTCGCAGTCACCTTCTTCTGGTGCTCTTGAAGCTTGATGACATTAGCGTCCACTAAGGCTTGAATTTTGTCTTTAAGGATGTAGCAATTTTGGGTGGGGTGGTTAATGATCATATGGTAGACGCAGTAGTTAGGATCATTAACTTTTCCAACTTTCTCTGGACGTTTAGACTCTGGCAACTTCAGCATCTTCTTACTCATGAGGAGGTTGAAGATAGTTTTCGTGTGCTCATCCTTAAAGGAGTATTGCTTTTGTAGCATTCGCGTCTGAGGATGAAGTTTCGGGGAAGTCTTCGTAGGTTGTGGCGCGTCAGTGATCATTGTTTCCTTTCCCTTATATCCTCGGGGTCGGGACTTATACCTGTTATCACCACTTTGCTTTGGTTTCTCTTCGCCTCCCTCTTCTTCAAGCCTTTGCGCAATTTCTTCAGCTTTTTCAGCTTGTAGGGCGAGATCCTTCCAAGTTGAGGACTTCACCGCCCCCATCCTGGCTAGAACCTAGTCGATAAATTATGTCGACAGGTTTCTACCAGGGTCTTTTCTGGCATCCCATTCGGACATCTGAGGAAATCGTTCCGGAACCTTTTGATGAAGTCCCGGGCTGACTCTCCTTTCTTTTGTTTTAGCGGCTAGAAGCGTCGGCATTGATACCTCCATATCATCTTCATAGAATCGAGTGAGAAAGGGTTTCTCCATGTCGCTCCAGGAATTGATGGTTCCCGGTTCTAATCTCCGGAACCATTCAAAAGCTAGCCCGGTTAAGGTACTAACAAATATTCTTGTAATACTAGGGTCATTTCTGGATAAATGCTCTATCTGCGACTTAAAATAGTAGAGGTGTTGGTTTGGCGATCCTCTACTATCAAAAGATTTGAGCTTCAACGGTTTGTAGCTTTCTGGGAATGGCACCGTTTCCCACTCCATGGGATATGGCCTTACTACACCCAGCTCTTGTAGGTCGCCCTTATGCATAAGGGCATTCAGTTGGTTCTGGAAGCTCTCTATCCAGACAGCATTTGCGTTTCCCTCCTGGTGCATGGAGCGGTTGTCATCATCTTTATGATGTTCTTCTTCTTCTCGATTGTTATGAGGACCATGACTTTCTTCTTCGGTCTTCTTTCCCATATCCTTCAGTTTAGCTTTTTAACTCCATCAGAACGTGTAGCATATCTTTAAGCTCGCTGATGGCGTTCTGCTGTTGCTGGATATGCCTATCTTGCTCCTCCATTCTCCGCATGAACTCTTCTGGGATATTGTTCTGCGTCATATATGCAGAGGCGGAGTCTTCTAAGAATGAATCGGATGTCTGTGATTCAGCCATAACAGACTTGGCTATATCTTCTTCATCAGATGAGATCCCCGCCATCTGTCTATAATTCATAGGGATTGCCACCCCACTTTTGAGTCGAGTGTGCCGAAAAACTCCTCGCTCTTCAATGGATGGGTCTTTCGAACTCGAAGAGAACTCTGGGTCAGAAGCTTCTTCTTCGGAGACTTTCTTCGCCTTCTTTTTCTTCTTCTTTTCTCCAATGCTTATCATGTTGGAGGTCATCGCGGGGTATTCCGGCTCAGAAAACTTGAGCCCGCGTCATCTCCTTTTTGCCGATTGGGATGACGATATTGATGAAGATGATAATCGACAAAACACAGAGGATCGGGCATGAGTTGAACAATGACAGTGAGACAGTACTGCATTGATCAGTTGTTCACAGTGGCATTGAGATACATGGGATTCTTCTCTTCTTCTGTTTAGAAGTTTTCTAAGATCTCTTGCACTGGAGTCCCTTGTGATGGGCTCATTTGTGAGAGATAAACTCAGGGACGGTGGAGTTTCAGCCTCGCGGATAGACATGCACTTTCTACGAATTTGATATTCGCGAGCTTCTTCAGATTTTCCCCTTGGGACGCGAATGTATGCTCCGCATCGACTATGGACAATTTTGACGGGTTCACTCTGCTTCCTGTAGGAAACGTGAGTGAATCCTTCTACATCTTGACCAACCTCGCCCTTAGGCTTCCATATTTGGATCGTAGGTTTCTGCCGAGATGAGTTGGCAGTTTTCTTTTGTTGTGCGTTCCCGTGAAGGGCACGAGCTTTGCTTCTCCTCAGGTTTCTTCTCATTGTACGAGTGAGAGGAACCCCCTTCTCCGCATGACAGCTTTGCGGAGCGGGTGGTGGTCGCTTCCTCTTGTTGAAGCGGGGACCTTGGTCCACTTTGCTTGAGAGATCAAGAGTCTTTATCGAAACTGGCAAAGAGCCCGTTGTTAAGGAAAGGGATTTCGGACAATCTTGGTCCATTGATTCCCTCAACTGGGCTATTGCCATCTCCTTGGGAATTGACCCCTTGGAGATTTTATGGTATCCCCTTAGGGAAGTAGGGCTCTTGGAGCCTGAAGAAAGAAATTCTTCATACCTTTGCTGGTCAACGAAAATGGTGAGCGAGTCGACCATACTACCAACTGGGATGTTGTCGGATTGAGCCACCATCAAGTCACCAGAGATTCTAGGTTTGATCCCCAACGGAGTCGCCAATCTTCTGTTCGCCATGAAAATTGAATTTCTCTTTACTGACAATCTTTCAATAAAGGATTACAACCTAACGGTTTTCCGTTTACAGAAGATGAGGAAAATGGACTTCCCCTTTATTTAAGGCTGGGTTTCTAGGTAGCTATGGAGGACGATCCTGCTCTCCATTGACACTCCGTACAATCTCTCTCAGTTGGCTAAAAGAAAGAAAGAAGGGGGTCTTTGCTCTTGATCACAAGGGTTAATTTCTGGGAGAAGACGTCTGCCTCTGTCTGCGTCTGTAGAGTGTCCGTCTCTCTCTGTCTAGCTGTTCTCAGTGCCTCTTTCGCTCCCCGCCTTTTATAGGGGGCTTGAAGTAGCGTCCCGCTATATTTGCTCGTCCGTTAGCTCCCACTACTTGAGAAGTGCCGCCATATTCGTTAGGCGGTTGCTCCCACGACCGAAGTGACGCCGCTGCATTCGTTTGGCAATTAGCCCCACGATCCGAGGTGGCAATTCTGCTATTCGGGTCGGGTGACTTTGTATTAAACCCCTACCCGAAAGCTATAGGTAGTGTCGCGAATCTCAACTTTAAATTCGCAAACCTGTTCTGCCGTCTGAGTCGCGAACCTCAGTTTCTTAGATTCGCGGACCTCAGTTTCTTAGACTCGCAGATCTCAGTTCTTTAGATTCGCGAATAAGACGAGTTGCGGGCTTCCGTGGATCTGCTTTGCTTTTCCAGAATTTTTCGCCGACAAAGGATAGGTTGCAGAGACATCATGTTACGCCATGTAATCTTGCCTACATATTGGCATCGTGTATGTTTTGCAAAATTCTAAAATATCTTTAAAAAGAGTTCGCTAGTAAAAATTACTCTACAATACCTTTTTGGCTATTTTCTTGGGACCAAAGTGTCCTCCACAATCAATATCGTGATAAAAAGAGAGGTCAATTTGTATCTCATCATCTGATATGCATATCGCATGATCTAGTCTGGATAATATTTGAACAAATAAGGTTTTTCCCAATAAAAGAGCTTTATTTGGGACAAGACTCTATATCGGTCTTGCTTAGACCAATGAGATGAAATATTTTTTATCACAAGATAGATCACAATATCAGCAAACCAAGGTTCACAAGTTAATACAAGCAATTGATTATCAAGAAAACATTCATTTATGAGATGAGGAACGGATGGAGCATTGAGTAGGCAAGACAAGTGATCAGCTACTAGATTATCAACATCCTTCTTGTCTAATATCTCAAGATTAAACTCTTGTAATTAGAAAATCCATCGAATGAGACTTGTTTTTTCATCTTTCTTGGTCAACAGATATTTCGAAGCAGCATGGTCGGTGTATATTATGGTTCATGATCCAATCAAGTAGGAATGAAACTTTTCAAGAGCAAAAATGACTACTAGTAGTTCTTTTTCTGTGGTAGAGTGTTCAACTAGGCATCATTTAATATCCTACTAGCATAATAGATCACATGTGAGTGCGTATCAATACATTACCCAAGGAATGCACCCATAGCATAATCGAATATGTCATACATAAGCTTGTGGGTGCTTATCAATACATTACCCTATGAATGCACCCATAGCATAATCGAATATGTCATACATAAGCTTGAAAGGTAGACTCCACTTTGGCGCATGAATGATGGGAGTGGTGGTAAGCGTCTCTTTGAGCTATTCAAGGCTCTAAGACAGTTATATGTGAAATTAAATGGTACGTCTTTGGCTAGTAGATATGTCAAAGACCTAACAATTTTGTTAAAATCTTTAATGAATTGTTTATAAAATCTAGCATGGCCAAAGAAATATCATATATTTTTCACTGATTGTAGAACTGGAAGGTTCGTGATTAGGTCTACGTTGGTTTTGTCAATCTCGATGTCATTCTTCAAGATGGCATGCCTTAGCACAATGCCACTTTGTACCATAAAATGGCATTCTTCCCAATTGAGTGTCAAACACTTCTCATGACAATGCATGAAAAGTAGCTCTAAGTGGTGTAGATGTTCTTGGAATGAATCTCTGAAGATGGAGAATCTATGAAGATATCTAAAAATTGTTCAACTATCTCAGAGAAAATATTTACCATACACCTTAGAAATGTGTTAGGCACATTGCATAACTCAAAGAGCATGCATCTAAATACAAAAGTGCCAAAAGGACATATAAACGTGGTCTTCTACTGATCCTTGGCAGCAATGGGAATTTGATTGTAATTGGAGTATCCATCTAAGAAACAGTGAAACTCATGTCCGGCAAACTGTTCTAGCATATGATCGATAAAGGCAAGGGGAAGTGGTCCTTCCTAGTTGCAGCATTAGACTTCCTATAATCGATACAAACTTGCCATCCTTTCTGCATGTGCATTAGGATAATATCATTTACATCATTTTTTACTGCAGTGATTCCAGATTTCTTAGGCACTACTTGAACTAGGCTCGCTCACGCACTATCAGAGATAGGATAGGTGATTTCATTGTCAAGGTATTTAAGAATATCTTTTCTCACAGCTTTCTTCATTACTAGATTCAAACTACAATGAGAATCTCTTTTAGATCATGCGTCATCCAATAAACGAATTCTATGCTGCACTATGAATAGACTATTCCCCTTGATATCGGAGATAGTCTAGCCTATGGCTTCCCTGTGTACTTTCAACACTGAATGGAGTGCTTCCTCCTGAGCTTTATTTAAATCTGTATAGATAATAACTGGTAATATATTGTGTTCACTTTAGAAAGCATACTTGAGATGACTCGGAAGGGTCTTCATCTCAAACTTAGGTGGACACTCAATTCATGGTCATAACTAAACTTGTGGTTTAGTAGTCAATGGCTCTAGTGGAATTTCCTATCGTGTGGAAGACACAGTTAGATGACTTATCGAGCATATCCTAGAATAATCTTTCATCAACTAGACTTTTAGCTCGTCAAAGGATTCCTCTTTAAGGTGTTCACTGGATAAGCCTTGGACCTTATTAACATTTAGAGATCGTCATGTGGATTAGTTGGTTGACACCTTAGATTGAATATATTCATGTCAAGTATCATATTTTCAAAGAAAACCCTCATCAACCCACTTTGACAATTAATAATAGTATTAGAAGTAGCCAATAATGGCCATCCTAGAATAACTAGGATATAGTGTTGTGGATTCGCTACAGGTTGAGTCTCAAGAACAATAAAATCGACTAGGAAAATGAATTCCCCAAACTTAATATAATATCTTTAATCTCTCCCATAGGCTTTTTCACAGTCCGATCAGCTAGCTGTAACGCAATATTGTAGATCTCAACTCGTCCAGTCATAACTGCTGGTACATTGAATAAAATAGTAAGTTGACACTTGCTTCTAAATCTAGTAATACCTTTTCAGTCACTGTACTTCCTATAATATAGGAGACAGTAGAGTTTCAAGATTTTTGTACTTTACAGGTGCTGACTGAGAAAGTATATTATAGATGTTAGTAGCTAGAAAGAATTTTTCTGAAATATTTGTTATCCTCTTCTTCATGCATAAATCCTCTAACAATTTTGCATAAGCAAGTACTTGTTGGATTGTATTGAGAAGGGAAAGATTGACCTTTACTTGTTTGAACAGTGCGAGAAAATACTCGACCTGAGGAAAATTTTTTTAATCGATTCATATGGGGAGCCTTAGACTTAGGAATATAGTCAGATCAGTTGTTGAGGAGTCATGCTCCACTGTCATGCTAGTGAGTGATGTTGGGGATGATGATGATGATGATGGTGGAATATGAGGTGATGATGGAATTATGGTGGAATCAATGAATGTCGCCTATGGTGTGATAAGAGTGGAATTAGGTGGCATGGCTATATGATTGTCAACTTTCTTGATAGATCGAGCGTGTTAATGGCATTGACTTGGCTGACATGCGATTGCATGGAATTAGAGGAACTGGCATTAGTGTTCGTTAAGGGTCATTTGGAGAGGTATCCTTGCCTCGTTCACTCATTTGACTCGCTAGTTGTCTAACCTATTGTTCTAAATTTTTAGTCGAATGAGAATTTACAAGCAAATGCTAATCGATTCTTTAAAAAAAGTCAGTTGACACTTTCATAAAATTTTGCATGTGTGTGTCTAAGTTGGATGAAACTTTGAAAAGATTCTCGACATTCTTCTCAAGTGATGACAATCGCTTTTCGTGATTGTTATTAGACCCTATTGTGGATAAGATTGATTTGGTGCAGGTAGACTAATCTAGTTGTTCCCATAATTTGTAGTATTTGGGTGTTGATAGACACCCACATTTGGTCTTGGGAACTCACTGGAGGCTACATCTTTAAGTTGGAGGCTCCCTGATAATATCCCTAACTCCAAGAAAGATAAGAGTGGTTCCTCTAACCTAGATTGTATGTAGGAGTGTATGAACTATTCATAGGTCATGGGTATAAGGCATTTGGCTACTCAGTTATCAGAGCCATAGAATTCACTAGAAGTGGATACTCTTCTATTATGTGATTCGGAGTTCCGCAATTGAAGCATTTGGGAGTTTACAATTGATTCACTCGACTTATCTGCAGAGCACTAGGAGTTTTCAATACCTCTATTCTCCTTATAAGAGCCGCAATCTTAATTTTGGCAGCTATAGAGTTGTCGACGTTATGGATCTCATCCTCATTTGTAGAAGATAATGCATTGGGCTTCTCAGCAAAACTATCACAATACATAGTTTTCATGCTAACTCTTTTAAGAACTCCCATGTTTTATCCTCATTTTTCTTCATAAACTCCACATGACACAGACTCAAGAAGAGTTTTGAAAGTATAATCGAGTTCTTTATACACAATTTGATACAACCGCAACTTTTCTATTGCCTGGTAGGACACTGCGCTAATAAATTTTTGAATTGTTCCAAATATTTCTAGTAGGATTCTCCCTGCACTTGACAGAATTAGTTGATAGCATTTCTTATCTTAGCCATTTTATTCATGAAATAGTACTTCTTAAGAAATACTGTCATAAATTTATCCCAAGAAGTGATAGAATTAGTAGGCATGTTATATAACACTTCTTGGTATTATCTTTCAAGGCAACAGGATGAAGCAGAGCTTTATTGTATCCTCCAATAAGTGTTACAATTTGATCATAATGCACACTTCATGAAATTCACTGATAAATAGGAATGCATCCTGAGAATCAAATTCAGCGAGCTTAGAAAGTATGCTGGTGTATTGCGGTTTCAGCTCATAGTTATTACCCACGACTTGTAGAAGTTTGATGCATAAAGTGATACGTGCAATTGATAACAATGATCCTGAAGGATCGGGATCAGTTAGTCTATTTTTTCACCCATGATTGAATATGATCTCACATGACGATCCAATTGATCATAGATCCAATGTGGCATAAACCATCATATATGGAAGAATGCATGAGTTTCCTAAAACTTATGCAAGAAGTATTAGATATGGTGTGGTAGATGAAAAGTGGTCAAATAAAATATAATACCCATACAGCTTATTATTTTTTTATTTTATTTAAGATCGGGAACCCAAATCACAAGAGAGAAGAAAAATTGAGCAAAGGCAAAGCCTTACCTACCGCTGAATAGCTGCTCTAGCTGTTATTTGGCGGCAAAACCAGGAGGCTTGGCTCCCTAATTTTTGCAACTACTCTCTGTTAGTCCTCTGGCCCTTTTAAACTCCCTGTATCTGTACTTCAAGATCCTTACATGCTAACACATACAATTAACTCGTAAAAAGTAAAAAAAGAAAAAGAAAAAAGAAAACACTATTGATTCCCAACAACGGTACCAAAAACTTGATGTGAATTATTTATTGCAAGCGCATAGTGTAGCTATAGTGCAAACATGTTGTCCTATAAGAATCTTAGGAGTTCTACAATCTTAATTATTCTATTATCCTAGCAAGTTAGCTATGAATCAAGTATGAAAATATAAATTCTTATTTAGTCTAGAATTAGCCTAGGATATCGAATCCGCTAACTTCACAACCGAACACTCAATTTATTATCTCCTTCATATATTTTTAACACAAACAATTACTATTATATAAAAAAGATCTTTTTTATTTAACTTTTATTTAATCACTCTAAGTATGAATTATCAAGTGTCATGTAAGAATAAATAATCAAATATAGTGACTTTCAGAAAAATCAAATTACATCAATAGAGATTTCTATAAATAAAATTCAAAGAAGCAATTCTAGATCCTATCTAATCATAGGCTATCAAAAGTAAGGTTATGCATAACCTATCAAAATATTAGATATACAAATTGAATTCTTTTAATCTTATTATAGAAAAATTATGTTTTTATAATTTCTTTAGAAAGATGCTATATAAAATCATGCTACAATTGTTATGCTAGGTTCATCTGCATCTTAGACCTAAAAAAAATTAGTTATTTATGTTTTTATTAATTAAGATATTAGTTTTATTCATAAGAACCATAAAAATCTAATCTTTCACTAGAAAGCTTGTAAAAACCTAACTTGAAAGCGATCAAAATCTACTCTAGAAAGCAAAAAAATATCTATCTACATAAGCAAATAAAAATTACCTACAATTAATTCAGCAAGAACAGAGGTTAAACGCTATGGAGGTATGGTGTGGTGGTCGCGCTTGATAAATCTCAAACCCTAATTTTATTTAATCTCAAAAAGTGTATAAAGCTTTGTTTTACATGGATACGACCAATATATTGTTGCTAATGGAGCCCATTGCCGCAGCGGGTTTCGGTACATCGAAACGGATCCAAAATCGGCCCAAACCCGTTATGATATAATATAAATATGGGGTTGTGTGCTAGGGTTTTGATAAGCCGAAAAGAAGGGGACTGCTGAAACAAAAGAGAGAAGAAAAGAGGCCGAGGGTTTTTCTACCTGAGGTTGTTGCTGCTTTTGTTGGTTGTGGCGGCCTGAAGCAAGGCCGAAAGCAAGACAAATTATTTGAGGCAAATAATTTGGGGAGGCTGCTAATTAATCTTTGGCCAAGAGTCCAAAGAATATAAGTGCGGCTGCTCTTGTGGGTTCGGCCAAAGGAAAAGGAAGCATGCGGCTTTCTTTTGGATACCTTTGGGTTTTTTTCGGCGGCCGAAGAGGAAAATCACTGCAACAAGAGGTTAGGGTTTGATCTCAAAATCTTGTGTGATTTTTTTGTCAATTCTCTTGTGGTTGAGAACTAGAAAGTTGCAATCCTCTTTTGATATAGTGGAAGTTTTTCGATCGTGTCCCCGTAGGCGTAGGCATATTGCCGAACCACGTTAAATCTGCGTGTTCTCTGTCTCTACTATTTTTCTCTTCGGTTAACTATTTATTCTGCTGGTTGTTGCATTAGTATTATTCCGCTATCTTTTGCTAACATATATAAAGGTAACATAGCTTTTTTTTCTCCTATAGGTTATATATATAACGTAACACATAACATAGGTATACACTTTTTTATTTATCTAATAAGAATAAATATATAATAATATTTATAAATTAAAAAAATTAAGAATTCTCAAAATTCTATGTTAAACCATTTTATATTATATAAATTTTTTCTAAATTTCTAAGAAGTAAAACCATTTTATATTACATAGAAACTATTCTAAATTTCTAACAAGTTTCACAATAACTTTAACATTTTATCTCTATAAATTATTAATAAGTTTGCAATGATAATTTCAGTTATCACCAGCAAGAAAATAAAATATCAAATTTTTTATTTTAGTTTCATTAATCATAAATATTGTAATTTATATTTTGTAATACTAAATTCATACTGTCTAATACTCATTTTAATTCAGTTGAGAGTTCAATATAATCAATAATATTAAGAAAATTGAATAATCAGAGAGGATTTATAGCAAGCAATCCCAAATTGACAGTTATCAATTTCACAAGTAATCAAATATGCTAACAACATGCAATGAGTAAAAAAAATCTTATCTAACAATTAATAATAAATAAGCTGTAGCAATCTGAAAATTTCTCAAAAATATAATAACAAATAATATAATATAACATAAAATAGAATAAAAAATGCACCTTTACGGTGCATGAGTTATTGAATCGGTCGAACATCAGTGGGCTAGTAACATGAGAAACAAGCATAGAGAGAGAAAAAGAGATAAGTATTTAACGAGGTACGACTGAGATAGACTCAAGTCTTTGACCTTGGGAGAAATGGGCCATTTGGTGAGTATTTTATTGATAAGAAAATTAAAATCTCTCAATCTTTCTTATTTCTCAAGATCAGAAGATATAGATCTTTCTTTGATTAGATTAGTCACCGTAATGGAGTTGAGGATCGTTTAGAGTAAAAAGAAATCATCCTCCATTATGTAGATAAATGAGGTATTTATAGTGAAGGAAAATTTAAGGGTTGAAATCTTCGGAGATGCTATAGTTAAAAGTTTCATTATAAGGATATAAGGTAGCTTTCATATAGATACTGATTTGTAACCTGTTGACCATATGTGATTTGGTGAATTTTTTGAGGTTGGAGAAGTCGGACCGAATCCAGCTTTCTTATTAGAATAGTTCAAAGTGGCATTGGGTTTTGGTGATTATGGACCACAAAGTGCTTACTAAGCTTCTTTGTCTTGGGCCATTTAGGAGGTCAAATTGGATGTCATTATTAATGACAAGTACTCTTGGCAAACCAAAGAGGTAAATGACCGACTTCCAAATGAAGGACGTTATTTTCCTCAAAGTGATAGTAGCAAGTTGTTCTACCATGTTGGCCAACCAGTCAGGATAGCAGACTTTTTGAATGAACTAAGCAACAAGCAGTTTATCCACTTCTTCCTCAACTTCTCTTCTTCTCTTTGGCGTATTGTTATGCTTCTGTAGCTTCATAAGTATGTAAAATGGGCTTAGGTTGATGGCAGATAATAGTGGGTCACCGCCTTCTATGTCGGAGGTCTTCCATGTGAAGATGTCTTGATTTTCGTGAGGAACGCAATGAGCTGATTCTTGCCACGAGATGAGGACCCGATCTGTACATTCTTGTAGGATCTCTGAGATAAACTATAAGAATATCTTCAGCTGGTGCTGATCATATATCATAGTCATATATCACGTCAAATAATCGACTTTGATTCAGCCAGGTAATCTCTTTAGACCTTCTCTGGGGGTTGTTGTACATGAGTGTAGACTTCTTCCTCTTTGCCTGAGTTTCTATGAGATGGCAACTTTTTGATAACTTCTACTTACCGAGGTTTTTCCCACTCCATTATCAGTTAGAAACTTCAAGACCTGGTGGAGTGTGGACAACACAACTCAGAGTGCATTCATATAATGTTGCCCGAGGATCATATTGTATGAAATTTATATGTCCATGAAGGTGTTATTAACTTTCAAAATCAACTTTGTTAGCTTCTATGAAAATAGTGCGGAGCGCAATTGTTCCTGTGACGACGGTTTCAATGCCATTAAAACCAGTAAGTGACCCCGTTTCGATGTCATGCTATTTCCATTTGCATGAAGACACTCATGAAAATGATTTCACAAGAGCATCCTATGTCAATGAGAACCCTCTTTATCTCAACTCTAAAGACATTCATAACTATGATGAGCACATCATCATGGGGGAGTTTGACTCTGACTATTTTGTCTGAGAAGGCAATTAGCTCTTTGAAGTGTTGGAATCACATTAGACTATGGATACAAGTTGTAAAGTGGTGAAGATGATTGTTATAAGATTTTAACTAAGTTAACAAATTAACATAGTTAAACAGTAAAATAAAACAAGTGACTACGAATATAATAATCACAAGTAGAAAATACCAACATTATTATAGTGGTATGTGATAACTCTATGTCCAGTCTTCCTCTAGAGAAAGACTTCCACTATCACTATGGGTAAAATTTAGATCACAAGCTCGATCTAGTAAGTAGTATAAGACCAAACCCTTGTTTAACAAACTAGTCGCCTCTTCAACAACAATCAAAGTACAATATATCACAGCATCCTTCTACTGTTCCTCGATTTTCTCCAGACTTGAGTACATTATTGTTCCTCAATTTTTCTCCAACTTGAGTATATCGTGCAGATTCCAGTCACACATGATTGTAACCTCAATTAACACCGACTTGAATGGGATAGTATTCCAACCAATGGGTTGTACCCTCAACTAATATTGGCTTGAGTTGGCCATATTCCAATCAACTGATTGTAGAGAACAAGTTTTAGAACTAACACTAAATATTAGTTTAAGTGCAAATAAATAAGATCTTATAGCTCTTAGATTCTCATCTCCAATATGTAAAGATTGTAGCATATTAAAGACAGTAATAAAGATGAAGATCCGGCTATATTGCACTCCTTATCAATGTAGATCAGATATCATAGTGCATCTTTGAAGGTGCTTGATGATGATGAACTCCCCTTAAAGTCCACAAAAAACTTCACCTTTTTCTTCCAGTTCTCTATGAAAATAATCCAAAAGTTCCAACCTTTTCTTTTTCTAAAAAACCTTTTATAGATTTTCTCTAATTTTCAAGAGATCTAAACTATAGAGGAAATAAGAGAGAAATCTCATTTATTGATCCTAAACCATGTCATATTAGTCATCTACCATGTATAGGATTCATAGAGACCTTGCCCATGTGAACTCTCCTAGAAAATGTGTCAAAAAGACCCTAGAATGCATGTGGTGTGTTGCAATGGCGATAACCCGTTCAATAGCAACACGTTCTTCTCAAGGTAATTGCTAGTGCGGAACTGCTGCTGTCAATAGCCCTTTGGCTGCCTAGTAGATCTTTAGTAAATAAGTTGTAACTTTTTATCGTGAAGTCCAATTTGTTTTAGTCAAGCACGTTAGAAAGAGGACTCATTGCTCTAGAACTTTCTACTATGCATATGTTCTAGTTTTGCTTGCATCAACTTTAAAAGTGGGCCTGAAATTGATATTGTCGTATAGGCTGCATCCACTAATCCTACTGCTTCTTTCTAACTTTGACTGATCATAACTTTCACCTCTGAACTCCGATTTTACTAATCATACTATCATTTCAAAGTTGTTCCTAGTCCTAAAGCTTTTGAGTTTTTTCTTGTAATTCACATTGTAGTTCTATCAAATATAGCCTTAAATTTGCATTGACTCTATTGATATCGGCCTTGTCGGTTGCATTGGTTGTATCAACCATTGTCTTACTTAATTTGTTTGCATCCATCAAATATGTTATACTCTGTTACACATTTTTACATGATTTCTATAGCATCACACGAGCTTGGGCCTCTATTCTTGTTTAGGTTCGGACCCTTGAGATTATCACACCTCAAATCCAGCAGTCGTGATTATAGTGCCCAAGGAGGAGAACCCACCTTACGAGAATTTATCAGGAGTAAACCGAGTGCCAGTAGTCAGTTTCTTGTGGGATCTTCATTTTTTTCGAGCATATATCATTTTAGCTTATATGTGCATATGTATCATGTATCCTAACTCTGTCCGTGATATTCGAACACTCTTGTATAAGTTCAGTATTTATGTCACGCTGTTATGATACTGTACTTGACTCTACATGAGCCACCTTTTATATACATATTATTTATCAAATCAGTATACCTCTTTTTGGATGTTACTATAATCATGTCAGTAATGCTGTGACAGATAGATTCAGACTTATGGTATGTATCTCACATTTATGCGCTTCTATATCTCTTACCTGTGATAATATGATGTAATAGTCTCGTGCATTCCGGTATTGAGAGTGCCCGTCGATGACACATTACCTATTGTTGAGACACACTCGGACCTACTAGTGTGTTTTGGAACGTCACAAGTAGCGACGGAGATGAGGTGGATTATAGAATAGGGCTTAGAGGGGAAAAGTGGGGATGAAGTTCGCGTTTAGGCGAAAAGAAGAGAGAGGTGGAGGGAGAGTAACAATTAGAAAAAAAAAAAAAAATGGGTGTAAAAAATAAATATGGAATAATTCAAAATTAGAAGTTGAAATAAAAAGTAATGTTGGCATTTTGGGAAAATTAGTGTAGGTAAAAAGAATTTTCCTTTAATTCAGGTGAAGTAAACTACTAATGTGGCGTCAGCACTCTTTTACACCTCCTATAAGAGTGCAGCTCCTCCTCCTCAACTCTTCCAGCCAAACCGACACTAGAGCTGTTATAGATAGTGCAAAAGGTATAGTAATCTGGGAATATTTATAAAAAATTTGATATATCTCATTGATAAAAAAGAAAGTAAAATATGGAGCAATCACTATACCTACAGTGTACCCTTCTATTAGTCCCTAAACAGAAGTATTAACATCTGTAATAATCAGAGCACCTTATAATCCACCAAGATATTTGCTCTCTGTGGGGGGCGCAAAAATCATTTTGTGAGCTGTAAAACTAGTCAACAGCCATCACACGTCTTACCTGACAACTGAGAATTGGTATTCCTGTCCTTTTGTTTGTTTCCGTACCCGATTCACACTACCTACGATGCAACCCCTTCCTTTATGACTCTGCACACCCTCCGACTCGTCCCACCACTCACACCACTTGCATTTCCAGTGCAAGCAAACAGTGGCATCTTCATAATTAATTCCCGCATTTCAAAAATTTTTTCAATATTCACCAGTCCCGAACCAAACACCCCTCTCCTTCCCCCTTTAGGCTTTAACCTTTATTTATCAACCCGGTGCCCACCTACTACTTTACTCGCTCCCAATGTCTGACACCCCCCACTAAACCCGGCCCAAACCCCTCCTCCTTCTCTCTCTGCTTGTTTATCCCAGAACTCGTATCTCAGATCCAAAGCTATCTGCATTGTTAGCCCAAAAATGAGGCACTTCCAGTCCCTGCTCCCGCTGTTCCCTGTGGTGCTGATGCTCGGCATTGGTGCTGCCGACGCCACGACTCTTGCAATTTACAACAAATGCAAGGAGACTGTTTGGCCCGGCATCCAGTCCAACGCCGGGAAGCCCCTCGTCGCCCGCGGTGGTTTCCGCCTGCTCCCCAACCAGGCCACCTCCCTCCGCCTTCCCGCTGGCTGGTCCGGCCGCGTCTGGGGCCGCCAGGGCTGCTCCTTCGACCCAGCCACAGGCCGCGGCCGCTGCGCCACCGGCGACTGTGGTGGGTCACTCTACTGCAACGGCCTGGGCGGGACTCCCCCGGCCACACTCGCCGAGATCACCGCCGGCCAGGGCCCCAACCAGCAGGACTTCTACGATGTGAGCCTCGTGGACGGGTACAACCTGGGCATGTCCATGAAGCCATTCAGGGGGAAGGGCAACTGCGGGAGCGCCGGCTGCGTCCGGGACCTGAACCAGGTCTGCCCTGCAGGGCTTGCCGTCAGGGACGGAGGGAACCGTGTGGTGGCATGCAAAAGCGCTTGCTCTGCGTTCGGGTCACCGAGATACTGCTGCACTGGGAGTTTCGGCAGCCCGCAGCAGTGCAAGCCCACTACTTACTCTCGCTTGTTCAAGTCTGCCTGTCCGAGGGCGTACTCGTATGCTTATGATGACCCGACCAGCATCCTCACCTGCACCGGGGCTAGCTACGTCATCACCTTCTGCCCTCGTCGCTAATCTCGCCAATGATTTTTAGATTTTATCTGCATTGTACTAGCGCCTTCTATTCTATGGTGTACTAGTGTGTGTCTCTTATGCTCAGATCTAGCTTGCTTGAGTGCCAGTATAATTTCTGATAGCGGAGAGTTCTGTTCTAGCAGTGTTTCAAGGTAGATTTTAGATTGGGAATGTCTTCTTGGTGCATGATTTGATATTGATCCGGCCATCTTGTTTTTCATTTCCCCATTAATTGTCTTCTACTTGAAAGAGTTCCTAGTCTAGATCGGTGGAGGGACATTCTAAATGTGCACCACATTTGAGTTAGCGAGCACCAGTTTCTGCTCCTCACTTTGCTCATCACTTTCCTATTGGATGTGACTGTAGGATGTGGTGCTCACTAAGTGAAGTGCGGAGCGCATTTTGAATCTCCCATTGGTGAAGGTTAAACTTCCATCATGATAGTTAATCTATTGGGTAAACTTGAACAAATGAATACGGAAGATGTGCCTGATTCTAGAGTTAGCAACTGGGATGGCCTAACATGGCCCGTCTCCGAGCAAAGCCCATCCCTTTAGGCCTAAGTACGGCCCACCTGCCTGCCTCGCCTGACCCGTGCTAGGTTGTCTCACCAAATTTTAATATGTTTTAAAAAAAATAAATATTTAAAAAAGATAAAAACCTTTAAGAATAAATAAATATTTAAAAAAAGATAAAAACCTTTAAGAATTGCATTTTCAAAATTAAAATCTGTTATAAAATTATAGAAATTTTCTTTATAAATTTATTATTAATTTTTAAAATCTGAAAAATTCTCAGAAAATTAAATTAGTAAATCAGACAAAATTGATAGGCCAAAACTGTAGTAAAGATCAAATTAAATAAAAAAAATTTATTGCACTTAAAATTTACAAATAAAATAAGAATTCATTGAAATATCACATGAATTCTGAAAAAGGAGAAGAGGATTCTAATCGTCACAATCAATTTGTTCTTTATATTAATTTTTAGAGATATGTGACTCTCAAGTTAAACAGGTAAAAAAAGTCAAACAGGTAAAAAAAAATTATAAATTTATTGTAGTGTCTATCTATACAGTAAAATTTTCAATCCTCTGAAATTTTTTTACCCTCTATCAAGTCAGTCCTTTATACAAATATACAATCTCTAGTGTGTTGAGCTTCTTCAATTTATTAGCACTTAACTAGTGTGTTGAGCTTCTTCAATTTATTAGCACTTAATCACCTGCATTAAAAGTATGTCTCCTTCAATTTATTAGCACTTAACCCTCTGAAATTTTTTTTAGCACTTAACCACCTGCATTAAAAGTACGTCTCTTTTAATTTATTAACACTTAACCACCTGCATTAAAAGTATGTCTCCTTTAATTTATTAGCACTTAACCACCTGCATTAAAAGTATGTCTCGATGCTGCTAAAGACATTAAAATTATGTTTTGATGCTACTATAGACATTGATGATATTAAAAGTATGTCTTGATGCTGCATATATCATAATAAAAAGCATATGATTAGTTTTTTAATGTTTTTAATGTGATTTCTAACATGACAAAATATCAAAACCTTTATATCTCTAAAACTTATTTATATGATCTCCAATATGATCAATACAATTGTAAAACTCATTAAATAATGTGTTAGAGATTTTTATTTTTTATATACTGGCAATAAATCAAGAATAATTTAATTTTCACATTTGTACCCTTATATGAACATGCTGAGATGATGAAATTAGGGGTTTATTTCCGTAATAATTTGTTTTTCTTTTCTCGTTAATTGTCTTCTACTTGCAGGAGTCTCTAATCTAGATTGGGGAAGGTTAACTTCCATCTGGATAGTTAATCTATTAAGTAAACTTGAACAAGTTAACGCTAGTGAGAAGTCATGATTTTAAAGGTGGCAACTGCTCGGGCATATCGAGTGGACTGGCTCAGGCGCGGGCAACATTAATTAGGTAGGCCGACTCGGTCCCTTTGAGGGCTGGCTCGAGTAAGGTCCAGCGAGCTGTCTCGTCTGGGTCAAGCTAGACCTGCCCCGGGTTAGCTTGCCAAGTTTTAATATCTTTTTTTAATTAAAATAAATGTTCAAACAAATATTTACAAATTGGGTTTTCAAGTTAAGAAATTATTAAAAAAAATATAGAAATTTTCTTTAAAATTTATTAATAATTTTCAAACTTTATTTAAAATTTTAAATTAGCAAAAAAGGCAAAATAAATTAATTTTGGCTAAGTTGTAGTAAAGATCAAATTAAATAAATTTTTTTATTGCACTCAAAGTTTATAAATAATACAATTTAATCACATATAAATATGTGCTTAAGATAGTTTTCATTGTCCATATTCATTTGAACCACTTATCTTCAATGGCTGTTTGAGCTGTTCAAAACACATATTTCATTGGGCATCGAGATGCTTAACCCATGTATCATCTTGAATGAGAGTTAACTATTATTTTCGACTAGAACCTAGCAAGAAAATGTCATGTTCACAACTAACTCTTTGAAAGCAACTCACATAGCATTATCTGAATCCCAGTCGGTATTTCCTGAACCATAACATGGGCGGATCATTTCATTAGAATTGTGTCTAAAGGATTAGGGCTTGTGACATATTTTAAACCTCTACTATTCTTATGATAATAGTCTGATTCTTTCCCTTCAAGTATGAAGGAACACAATAAGTTCCGGCATCATCTGTCAAACTTTAATCCTGGCCTTTGAATAATGTCATATTCCATTCTCTCCATCATTTGGCATGAATTTGACCAATAATGATAGAATTGGGGTGCTCCTTAGTCTTAACTTTCACTATAACTGGCTTGGATTGGCCGTGACCAAGTCTTTCCGAAGATGATAGGTTTTTGATTGGTTCGACGGACAAGTACTTTGAATACTACCCGATTAGCATCGTTGATGTTCTAACAACACTATTGAAGACTGTATAGACATGTACATAAAAGTTAGGACTTCGAAGTTAGGAAGACTATCTACATCAGTGCAACATTTGAGGGCACAGAATCAATAGCAGCACTAGACGAGTAAGCAAAGTCAGATTTTCATTTATCTCCTACTGGCCTACATCATCGGTGATTCTCTAGTCTCTAGGCCCTTGAGACTCATTATAATTGGTTTGAGCTCATCTTCGGTAGTATTCGACTCAGGTTCAATGTTTGTCTCATTACCACTGTCATGAGTATCTTGCGGTGGTGTTGTTTTCGCACTTTCTGCATATAAGAGAGTATCGGTGAAGTAATTCTACACCCCTTAAATGACTATCTTTCGACAATCGGAGTGCGCACTTCTTCACCTTCGTTCACATAGTTCGTGCATTGGTGCAGAGTGGACAAGATAACCATATTCTGTGGTCGTCTTAAGAGGAGATTGTATGAAGTGTTTGCATCCATAACATAGAAGGTCACTTTAGTTTTTAGGTCCCTAATTTTGCATATGAGCCTAATCTTTCCTAAATGATGACTACCATTGGCATTAAAGCTAAAAATGATAGTGTTGATAGAAGACTACTTGCAAGTGAAGATCCCAAGGAACTGTTGAGCCTTCATGGCATGATGCTTAGGGCTAACCAAAGATCAACTTAGATATGGTTCACCTCCGTTGAGTTGATATATCCCATATAATACACGGGTCTATTGTGCTTAAAATTCTTAAGTTGCTTGTCTTCCAGAGCAAATGTGATATATGGAGAATGCCTCGACACTAAATAGCAGTGCGGACATGCCTCTCCATTTCTTTCGACACATTAGCTAGAAAAGCTTCAGAGTCATCTAAGGTCTCTCTTAAGGCATCTCTCATTGCCTTCAATTGGCACAACCGTTTATATAGAGAGATTCTATCCGGTATGGTAGGTAAGTTTGTTAGCTGAGCCAAGACGTCAAATTGAAGGGCACATTTGTTTCTTTGGCCACATCCATTCATAGAGCTCGATTATATCTAAGCTCTTTCTGCTTTCTTTTGCCTTGGGATTACTTGGCTAACTGTTCATTTACTTCCTCTGCTGATTTAGAGGGGTCAACAAATGCTTATTCATTGTCTTCAAGTACTCATTACCAAATCTTGTACTTGCTGGAGGTACAACTTCATGCTGAACTGCAAATGCTGCTTCTTCCACCTTTGAGTCTGTTAACAAAGTAGGATTATCGAGAATTTCTTCTAGCACTGCTATAACAACGTTACAAGTGTGCTTTTTGTTTTTCGATCTGGTTCTTTTCTTAGAGACTATGGCTGTTTACCGTTCATCTTTAAGGACGTTAGGGGTAGGTATCCAAAGGACTTCTTACTTGTCCGTTGTGAAGGGGCCAATTCTTTCTGCTGTTGGCCATATGGATCATAATTGATCACTTATAGTTCACCTTTGAAAATAGAAACTACTCCAGTAATGGCAGGAAGATCTAGAGTACTAACTTGGATTTTACCATGTTAGCTGAGACCTTTTGCTCGGGTTTAAGTTGGATAACCTTAGCTTTCACAAATACTTGGATTTTATCCTCAAGTATGTAGCATCCTTCATGAGGTAGCCTATAATCCTGTGAAAGATGTAGTAGTTATGATCAATAGTTTCCTCTGCTTCTTTAGACCTCTTATATTCAATAAATTTATCATGTTATGCTGATTGATTAAGTTTGTAATGCCCTAAATCACACTGGCAGACCCGAGTATGTGTCCTAATAATGGGTAGCATGTCACCGGCAGACACTCAATACCAGAGTGAACAAGACTATTACATCATACAATTACATGAAAAATATATGGAAGCGCATAAATATGATGTATATATCACATATCTGAATCTATCTGCCATAACATCTGTAATGGCTCGCTACTCGGAACACTAGATAACTGAGCGTTGGATATCCGAGTCGTTTGGCTATCCGGCGTTCTAGGTAGCAGGCCGTTACAACATCACATGTAGTAATATCCAAAAATAGATATAAGCAAATGATAAGCAATATGTGCATTAAAAGCTTGCTCATGCAGAGTCAAATACAGTATCAGAATAAGCAATATAAGTACTGAATATATATAAGAGTATCCGGTACTACGGAAAGAGCAAGAATGCGTGATACTATGCACATACAAATCAAAATGATGCATACACAAAAGGGATGAATATCCTAAGAGAGGTGGATTACTAGCGCTCGGGCTGCTCCAGAAAGTAAGGATCCTTGAGAGACGGGTCCTCCTCCTCAGGCAGCGTGAGCATGGTGATGAATTCCATACGTTGCATATTTATAATCCTCACATTATATATATATAAATAATACTACTCGGATATTTTTAGTATGTTTTTTAGGAAAAACCTATTCTTATAAGGAATGACATAAACTCAGGACAGATTAGGAAATCAAGTCCAAGAAGAGCCAAAAGAGGATAAAACTATAAGAACACGAAGGTATAGAGAACCAAAATAAAATACAATCATGCAGATCAAAGGAACAAGACCAGAGCTTCATGCAGAAGAAACTAGAAGCCATTATCTTATTGGTTTGTTGGCAATAGTCGCTATTTTGCAGCAAGGAGAGGCCAGCAAGTGCTAAAATTCTTATAGGGTCTTCGATATAATTGTGTAGCTATTTAGTTATAATATGATTAGGGTTTGGTACTTCGAGCCCTATATATTGGCCTATCTTTGTATTTTAGGTTTTGTTTTAATTCATTTTAGATTGAATAAAGATTAGGGTTTTGCCGAAGGGTTGACAGTTGCAAACCGAGCTCCAAAGGTAATCCTATTGCTGTTAATTGCTTTTTAGTTAGTAAAAATCTTTTAATTATTTTTTAGATATATTTAATTAATTTTAGTGTAGATCTTTAATAGCTTTCATAGAAAAATAAGATTTTTAATACTTTCTAATAATAAAAATATGATCTTGGTAATTCGTAGCATGAGTAGCTAATCTGTATTAACCCTAGGATGTAAATGAAATTAGTTAAATTGATTTAACATAGATTTATCTCACATTCTTCCTAAAAGTTGCAATTTTTCCATAAATAAAATAAAGATAAGACTTCTTTAATCATAATTTTTTAATAGATTATACTTATTCATATTTGATAGTCAATACTTAGATGAGATTTGGAATTCATATTCTTCGTTTCTATTTATAGAATTAGTAATAAGATTTATCTATGAATAAATTGAAGAGAATAAACTTGTAAATCTAATATCTTTAATAGGTTATGCTTATGTTTGATCTTTTGATAACCTATACATAGATTATTGTTTGAAGTTTATTTCTTTACTTTATTTATAAGATTATCTATTAGATATAATTTATTTTTAAGAAAGATGTTATCTTTAATTATCTATACTTGCACGTTACTTGATAGGTCATACTTAGGAGTCCTTAATTAAAATCGAATTAAAAAGATTACCTTGTTAACGTGTTACTTGATTGTGCATGATTAAAAAGTTAGGAAGAAAGAGATAATTCATTATTAAGCTATTATTCTAATGGATTAACAATCCTAGGCTAACTTTAAAAACTTAAAACTAATCTTCTCAATCTAGAATCTCATAGTTAACTTGAAAGAACTAAAAAATTAGCGAGATAGCAAAACACTTTAGATTCTCGTATGAACGACCTACAAAGCACTACAACCGACACTGTATGCTTGCAGTACATTATTTATATCAAATTTTTGGCATAATTGCTGGAGAATCGATGGTGTTTTCTTCCTTTTTCTAACAGGAATCTGGAAGCGCAGATACATGAAGGCAAGGACCAGAAGAGCTTTAGAGTTGCGTAGCAGAAATAAGAGAGACAATCTCTTTGGTTTTTGCACTAATTGGTGGCAAGAACTGCCAAATAGCGGCAACTCAGGTGATTTCTTCACCCAATTTCTCTCTAATTATGTGTTTTGGGTTTTTGATTCTGCAAAAAAATAAAAAAAAGTAGAAACAGTAGGACATCACATTTTTTTTTATCATATTTCTTTCACCGTTTCATTTCACTACATCCCATTTATTGCAGTAGTTTAGGAAACTCACGTATCCATTCACGGTCATTGGTTCATGCCACATTAGACTAGTGATCAATTTGGTCGATATGTGAAATCAGATTTGTTTATGGAAAACAAGATGGACCAACCGATTCCAATTCTTCAGGTTCGATGTTACATGTTGTGCACTTCACTACCATCGTGCATAAAGCTCCCACCAGTAGTGGGTAAAAACTAAGAATTAAAGCCACAATACATTAATATACTTTCAAAATTCACTGGACCTGATTATGAGAAAGCCTATCTTTTCATCAGTAAATTTCAGAAAGTATGCATAATGATTAAACTGCAACAACTATCGGAGGATGCGATTAAGCTCCATTTTATCCCATTTGCTCTCATGAATAACCCAAAGAAGAGCTTGTACAATATACTTACTGATTCAATTACTACTTGAGATGAATTCGTTATAGTATTTCTAAAGAAGCATTATCCTGCACATAAGATGGCCAAAATACCTAATGCTATTAATCAATTCCGTTAAGTGCCGGGAGAATTCTTTTGGAAGTACTTGGAACGGTTTAAGAACCTATTAGCTCAACGCCCCCACCATGCAATTGAAAAGTGGAGGTTATGTCAAATTGTCTATGAAGGACTTGATTACATATCCAAAACTCATCTTGAGTCTATGTGTCAGGGAGAGTTCATGAGAAAGAACGAGGATGATGTATGGGAATTCCTTGAGGACATATCGTGGAAAACTATGCATTGGGAGAGTCCCACTGAGAAACCAAATGCATCAACTTCTACACATAAGAGTTGGATCCATAGTGTCGACAGCTTTTTAGCTAACGAAGCTAAGATTGCAAGTCTTATAAGGAGAATTGAGGTGTTAGAAACTCCTAGTACTCCACCGATGGGTCATGTCAATCAAATACAAGTTCCCATATTTTTAACTATGGAAACTCCGAATCATGTTATGGAGGAGTGTTCATTATTAATGAATCTTATGGGTCCAACACTTGAGCAGGCTAACGCCTTGTATCAAAGGCCCATAAACAATCTTTATGCACCTACATATAATTTGGACGGGAGGAACTACTCAAATCTCTTATGGGATCAGGAGTAACATCAGGGAGCTCCTAACCCTAACATGCAGCCTCCAGCCACTGGTAAGTTCCCTAGAAAAAATACGGGTGTCTATCAACATCTAAACACCACAAATCAAGAGAACAACCAGAATAGACCACCTACACATAATCAATCATAACCATAATAGGAGTCTAATAACGATCAAGAAAAACAACTCTAGTCACTTGAATAGAGCATTGAAAATCTTATCAAATCTTTGTCTAATCTTGACACACATGTGCAAAATCTTTCAAAAGTGTTAACTGATTTTATTCAAAGTTGCTTGTGAACTCTCAGTCTATTAATAATTTAGAACAGCAGGTTGGACAATAAGCAAGTCAAATGAGTAAACGTGGCAAGGGTACTTTCCCAAGCCAACCCTTAACAAACTCTAATACTAGTTCCTCTAATTCCAATCAGTCGTATGTCAACCAAGTTAATACTATTCACACGCTTCGATCTAGCAAGCTGGTTTATAATCATGTAGTTATGCCACCTGATTCCATTCCTAGTGCACAACAGGCTACACTTCTGGATTCCAAGATTCCATCATCTCTTCATATTTCACCATCATCATCACGATCATTCCACGATCCACCCACTAGCACAATAAAGAAGCCTAACTCCTATGAATCTGATCCTCGTATTGACCATACTCAAGCTGAAGGCTTTCTATCCAAATCAACTAAAGAAAAATTCTTCTCAGGTTGAACACATCCTTTAGTTATTCAAGCAAGTTAAGATCAATGTTCCTCTTCTCGATGCAATCCAGCAAGTACCTGTTTATGTAAAATTCTTAAAGGATTTATGCACGAAGAAGAGAACAACAAATATTCCAAAGAAAATCTTTCTAACTGCTAACATCTCTAGTGTCCTTTTTCAATTAGTGCCTGTGAAGTACAAAGACCCTGAAAATCTTACTGTCTCCTGCATCATATGAAGTACAGTGATTGAAAGGGCCTTACTAGATTTAGAAGCAAGTGTCAACTTGTTTCTTTATTCAGTGTACTAGTAGTTAGGATTGAGAGAGTTGATACCTACAAGAATTACGTTACAGCTAACTAATAGGTCATTGAAGAAGCCTATGGGAGAGATTGAGGATGTTTTGGATTAGAATTGGGAAATTTATTTTTCTAGTCGATTTCATAATTCTTGAGACTCAACCTATGGTGGATCCAAATCATCATATCCTAGTTATTTTTGGACATCCATTCCTGACTACTTCAAATGCTGTTATTAATTACCGAGAGTGGATTGATGAGACTTACAACATCCATTCTTGTCCACTTTAAATGTTGTTATTAATTATCAGAGTGGATTGATGAGATTTTCCTTTGGAAATATGATATTTGACTTGAACATATTCAATTTAGGGCGCCAACCAAGTGATCCACATGACGAGCCCATAGATGTAAATATGATCTAAGGATTATCCAGTGAGCACCAAGAAGAGGAATTTTTTGATGAGCTGGATAGTTTAGTTGATGAGAGTTTATTCTCGGATACGCTTGATAAGTCATCTAATTATGTGTCTTCCACTCGATGGGAACTTTCACCTAAGCCATTGATGACAGAACCACGAGTTTAGTTATGACCATCTATTAAGTGTCCACCTGAGTTTAAGATGAAGACCCTTCCGAATCATCTCAAGTACAGTTTTTTAGGTGAACAAGACATACTACCAGTCATTATTTCTGCAGATTTGATGAAAGCTCAGGAGGAAGTACTCCTCTTAGTATTGAAAGTCACATAGAGAAGCCATAGGCTAGAGTATGGCCTATATAAAGGGGATTAATCTATCTATAAGGCAGCATATAATTTATTTACTGGATAATGCGTGACCTATAAGAGATCCTCAATGTAGGTTGAATCGAGTAATGAAAGAAACTGTGAGAAAGAATATTCTTAAGTGCCTTGATAATGGGATTGTCTATCCTATCTCTGATAGTGCATGGGTGAGCCCGGTTCAAGTAGTGCCTAAGAAGTCCGGAATCACTATAGTCAAGAATAATGCAAATGAGCTTATTCCGACGAGCATGCAGACGAGATGGTGAGTTTGTATCGATTATAGGAAGTTGAATTCTGCAACCAGGAAGAACCATTTCCCCTTGCCCTTTGTTGATCAGATGTTGGAACAGTTGGCCGGGCATGAGTTCTATTATTTCTTAGATAGATAATCTGGCTACAACCAAATTTCCATCGCTTTAGAGGATCAGGAAAAGACCATATTCACATGTCCATTGGGCATCTTTGCATATAGATGCATGCCCAGTGGGTTATGCAATGCACCTGTCATATTCCAAAAGTGCATGGTGAGTATTTTCTCCGATATGGTTGAACGATTTCTCAAAATCTTCATGGATGATTTCTCTATCTTCAAAAATTCAGTTTAGTGGTGTCTACATCACTTAGAATTAGTTCTATCGTGTTGTCATGAGAAACACTTGTCACTAAATTGGAAAGAAATGTCATTTCATGGTAACATGGCATAGTGCTAGGGCATGTCATCTCGAAGAATGGTATCAAGGATGACAAAGCTAAGGTGGACCTCATCACGAATCTTCCACCTCCATGATCAGTGAAAGATATATTATCATTTCTTGACTGTGTTGGATTTTGCAAAAAAATTATTAAAGACTTTAGTAAAATTGCTAGGCCTTTAACATATCATTACTAAGGATATGCCATTCAATTTCACACCCGATTGTCTTAAAGTATTTGTGCAGCTCAAGAAGGCGCTTACTACCACTCCTATCATTCATGCGCTAGACTGGAGTCTACCCTTTGGACTTATATGTGACACATCTGATTATGCTGTCGGTGTAGTCTTTCGACAATGTATTGATAAGCAGTCACATGTGATTTATTATGCAAGTAGGACACTCAATAATGCCTAGTTGAACTACTTTACCACAGAGAAAGAGTTTCTAGCAATTATTTTTATGCTTGAAAAGTTTCATTCTTACTTGATTGGATCACGGATTATAGTATACACTGATTGTGCTGCTTTGAAATATATGTTGACCAAGAAAGATGCAAAAGTAAGGCTCATTCGATGGATCCTCTTCTTATAAGAGTTTGATCTAGAGATTTTAGATAAGAAAGGTGTTAATAATCTGTAGCTGATCACTTGTCTTGCTTGCCTAACACTTCATCTAATTCTTACCCCGTAAATGAATCATTTCCTGATGAGCAATTACTTGCATTAATGTGTAAACCATGGTTTGCCGGAAATGTGAAATATATTGTGACAAAAAAGATTCCATCTTATTGGTCCAAGCAGGATCAATATAGATTTTTATCCCAAGAAAAATTATTTTATTGGGATGAACCTTATTTGTTCAAATATTGTCTCGACCAGATCATGCGTCGATGTATATCTGATGATGAGATACAAAGTATTCTCTCTTTTTATCATGATCTTGCTTATGGAGAATACTTTAGTCCCAGAAAAAAGCCGAAAAGGTGTTGCAGAGTTACTTTTATTGGCCAACTCTTTTCAAAGATGTTGGAGAATATTGCAAGACATGCACACGATGCCAATTCATAGGCAAAATTCACATCACAATATGATGCTTCTGCAACCTGTCCTTGAGATCGAGATATTCGACGGATGGAGTATAGATTTTATGGGACCGTTACTCAGCTCATTTGGAAACTAATACATATTGGTAATTGTCGATTATGTTTCCAAATGGGTAGAGACAATTCTCACAAAATTGAATGACAACAAAGTTGTTGTCAAATTCTTAAAAGAAAATATCATTTCTTGATTTGGTATTCCTCAAGCTACCATTAGCAACTAATCGGTCATTTGAGGCGCTCAACCAAAAATATTCCATTACCCACAAGTTAGCTACACTATATCATCTACAAACTAGTGGGTAAGTGAAAGTTTTCAATCACCAAATAAAACTGATTTTGAAAAAGACATTGAATACAACAGAAAAGATTGGACATGTAAACCAGCAGATGTATTATGGGTTTATCGTACTACTTACAAGACCAATCTAGGCATGTCTTCCTATCAGTTGATATTTAGAAAAGCGTGTTATTTGCCGGTAGAGCTTGATCATAAGGCTTTATGGGCCATTAAGTTTCTTAACTTTGAGCTTGAAAAAGTTGGCTAGCAGTGGAGACTGCAACTCAATGAGTTAGATAAGATTAGGAGGGATGCGTATGAAAATGCTAAGATTTATAAAGAGAAAATTAAGTGTTTCATTACAATGCAATTACTAGCTAGTCATTTATATAAGGACAGAAATTTCTCTTATATAATTTGAGGCTACACTTATTTCCAGGTAAATTAAGATCACAATGGAGTGGACCGTACATAGTACAGGCTGTACACCATTACGGAGCCATTGATATCGAGAATACTAAAAAAGGTAATTTATTCAAAGTAAATAGTCAAAGAGTAAAACCATTTTTAGAGACTCGAGTAAGCGATAATGTAGAGGTCGTAATACTTCATGACCCAATCTCTGCATAGAGGCATGTATACATACATATATATATATATATATATATATATATATACATACATACATATATATATATATATATATATATATATATATATATATATATATATATATATATATATATATATATATACATACATACATAGATATATATATATATATATATATATATATATATATATATATATATATATATATATATATATATATATATATATATATATATATATATATATATATATATATATATATATATTAGAGTATATATTATGTATATTATGTATTTCTAATTAGATGCATGAGGGCTACAGCGCAAAGTTCAAGGAAGGAGAGTGGCTGTGTAAATTTTCCATTTTCTTTAAAAACACCCAAACCAACCCCATCTCCCCATTATCCCCTCATTCTCATCAAATCCACTTTCTCCTCTCTCAACAGCCTAGACCTGCATAAATTATCAACCCCAGACTCAAATCCAGGATGGTCAGAAGAATCCCCTACCCTCCAGCTTCATCCTCTGGCAAGCCGAGCCCCACCTGAGCTCACAGAGCCACCAATCAGCGGCTAGCACCTCCGTTCAGCGGCAAAAGCAAGGCTTCTCCCCCTGAAATTTCAGGGAGGTATTGATTTTTTATCTTCTATTTTCTATTAAATTTTAAAAAAAAAATTAGTAGCCTCTGCATATTTACTATGCCACAGTTTGTTATTGAGAAGTATTTTGGAAAATATTTGCTGTTTTTCGGTATATTTCATGTCTACTGTAGTAACTTTGGGATGGAATTATTTGTTATACATGTCCACATTATATTATATCCTAGAGTTAGTTTTAAAATTTTATGAGAGTTTTGAAAAATCTGATATTTCAGAGGATCACCAGGCAATTAACTCCACTGGTGTGGAGAAATTCACGATGCACACAGGGATCATCTCAGCATCCACTGGTATCCTCCTTCACACTGAGAATCAAATCCCGTATGCAATCGAGAAATATCTTACACGGATGGGCTCCAACTGCACATTGACACGTGATAGAAAGATCAACAGTAAGACACTTTATCGTAACGTACATGCTACTTAACGATGTATCAACACCAATATAATTGGGATTACACACATGTCTTCATTTTACACACCCACATTACATGTTGATTGAATCATGCATTAGGACACCCATTTTTGTATTTGCACATAATTATTGACACAATTATAGATGCCAAGATGCAGTCGATGATTAGTTTGCCTCTACTGTGTTTGATTACACAGTTGTGTCACCGACTTATGACTGATATAAAATTTGACGCATATGCATCCTCACGTATGATATAGCCGTGGAGCACATATCTGTGACATATATCACGCTAATGTTCCAGAGGATTGGAGTAGAAACACGATAGAAAAAATATATGCCACCATTTTAACACAAGAGGATGATTATGATGCCTTCTTTGACAAGACTTGCCAATAAATCCCACCGAACAGATAAATATCATCTGACATGACCTTAGAAAGATTTGGCGTCGAATGAAATATATGGATCATGGAGAGAGTTCAACTGAATGTGCACGATGTACACCTAGTGAATCGAGTAGAAGATAGAGAGGACGACACTAATAATTTATGTACGAGGGCATACACGAATTTAGGTGTGGGGGGAGTAGAGTAGGAATTTTTTTTTGTATTTTTCTAGGATTTTTATTTTATTTTTAGATTTTTTTAATTTATACTTTGGGTAGTTTTTAGTGTATAAAAATTTGAAAAAAAGAAAAAGTCTAAAAATAAAAAGTAAAAAAAAGAAGTAAAAAATTATTTTTTAAATAAATCAACATAATAACAAATAAAACAATAAATTTAGATTAAAAATTTGATACGAGAGTAGGTTGGATAATTCACTTATAATTTTAAGAAAAAAATTAAAATCCAAAAAATAAATACTTCTAATAATAATTTTGAGGTAAGTATACATCTATTTTTCACTTTACATTAATTTATTAGGTTGAGGAAAAAAATGATAACAATTTAGTAGTCTTTTCTCTCCATATAAAAAAGGAAAAAGAAGAATAAAGAGGTGAGCTTGGTACTTAAAGCAAAAATTCTTTAGAAACAAAAGAAATTCTTGAGAATTACTAATTAGTTGGGTAATTGCGCCTAAGTAAGCACAAATATTCACACAAATGGTGTTTTTAAAAAATAGAGCATGATCAAAATAATCGAGTATTTGCGCTTAAGCAAGCGTGAACATTCACATAAAAGGTAAAATATTCACAAAAAAGGAATACATAGAAAAAAGAGTAAAAAAGGAAAAAAAATAGAGAGAATATAAATCATGAGTTAGGTTTAAGTCCAAGACCGAAATAGACTATCACATGTGCACGTATATGTATATGAGCCAATGAATTATTTATTAGTTGATATTTAAAGATAGGATTTGAATTTTTGATTAAAATATTAAATGTATTTGATATGATACTTGATTTAAAAATTGATAATCTAAATTCATTTTTAAGTTTGTGCATTAGTGAGATTAAATGTAGAAAATACCAAAAAGATTTTTCTTTCTTTTGTATAAATTTTTTTTTTTTCGATTATCCTTATTTTTATTTTTTATTCCTTAATATATATTTGTCATGATGTTTGGGGGTAATATCGCTGGAAATTCTCACGAGACACAACTTATCTACTAGGGTAACCTAGAGGTTTAACAGTTTGTTGCACGTACTAACTGTAATTGCGATTCCTACGAAAGTGAGTTAGCATTTTTTCCTTTTTAAGTCTAGGTTTTTCTCTAGAACTAGCAAAAGATAAGTGTGGGGGTGTGATGAGTTCCATATATTGCATATTTATTTGTATATAAATAATGTTACTCAGGTATTTTTAGTGTGTTTTTCAGGTGAAACCTATTCCTATGAGAAGATGACAGAATAGGAAACCAAGTCCAAGAAGAGCTAAAAGAGAATAAACCTATAAGAACACGAAACTATAGAGAACCAAGATACAATCATGCAGATCAAAGGAACAAGGCCAGAGTTTCATGCAGAAGAAACTGGAAACTATTATCTTACTGCTTTGTTGCCAATTGGCGGCAATAGCTACCATTTGGCGGCAAGGAGAGGGTCCACAAGTGCTGAAATTTTTACAAAGTTTTTGATTTAATTGTGTAGCTATTCAGTTGTAATATGATTAGGGTTTGATACTTTGAGACTTATATAATGTTCTATCCTTGTATTTTAGGTTTTTCTAATGCATTTTTTATTGAATAAAATTAGAATTTTGCCGAAAGGGTGACAGTCACAGTACTGAGCTCCAGAGGTAATCTCATTACTGTTAATTGCTTTTTAGTGAGTAAAAATCTTTTAATTGCTTCTTAGATATATTTAATTGGTTTCTAGTATAGATCTTTAATAGTTTTCATAAAAAAATAAGATTTTTAATACTTTCTAATAATAAAAATATGATTTTGATAAATTGCATGAGTAACTAATTTGTATTAGCCCTAGAATGTTGATAAAATTAGTTTAATAGATCTAACATGGATTTATTTCACCTTCTTCCTAAAAAAAATAATAATAAAGTTGTGATTTTTCTATAAATAAAATAAAGATAAAACTTTGATAGATTACGTTTAATTCATATTTTGATAGTCTATACTTAGATGAGATTTTGAATTCAAATTCTTTGTTTCTATTTATAGAATTATTAACAAGATTTTCCTATAAATAAATTGAAGATAATAAACTTGTAGATCTAATATCTTTGGTAGGTTATGCTTAAGTTTAATCTTTTGATATGCTTAGATTAGGATTTGAAGCTTATTTCTTTACTTTTATTTATAAGATTATCTTCTAGATATAATTTGTTTTTAAGAAAGATATTATCTTTGATAATTTATACTTGCACGTCACTTGATAGGTTATACTTAGGGGCTTTTAATTAAATCAAATTAAAAGATCACCATTTTAATGTTTTACTTGATTGTATATGATTAAAAAGTTAGGAAGAAAAAGATAATTCATTGTTAGACTATTATTCTAATCGATTCGAAATTCTAGGCTAATTTTAGAAACTTAAACTAATCTTTTCAATCTAGAATTTCATAGTTAACTTGATAGAACTAAAGAATTAGCGAGATAGCAAAATACTTTAGATTCTCGTGGGAATGACTTGTAAAGCACTACAACTGATACTATACGCTTGTAGTAGATTATTCACATTACATGGCTGCTGGACCTGGAGTGTAACAATCCCAGAGATCAAAATACGAACAAGAATATAAACTCAAGCTCATGCAATACTATGAAAACTATATAAAAGAGTGATGTATGGCATGCTAGTAGGAGACAATATAAAAAGTGTATGTGCATGGCTCATAAAATACATGGTAAGTATAATATAACATGAATCATGAAGTATATGATAAGTAACATGATCATGCATATGAATTATAAAGTACAAAGCATGCAAAATATAATCTGAGTCATGAAATGTACAATGTATATTCTATTATATTAATTTGGAACTGAATAGTGGGAGTAATTACGTATTCTAGGAGTATACTGTGCATATCCGGTACCATGGTCCCAAGACCGATCACATACGATTTAGATTCTGTACTAGTAGGCACACTGAATATCTCGTGCATGCTCGGATCACGGCCCAAGAACCGGTCCACAAATGAATTGGCCCAAGTAAGAAACCGATAGTGCCAGTACATAGATCGGTGGATGCATCCAAAAAAGATAAGAACTCCCACAATACTATTTCATTCTACCATTCATTTTCTCGCGCCTACAAAGTAGTAAATGCTAAGTATCAATGTATCATATGTAATATTATGCAGATATCAATAGTCATGTGGATATGAAATGACGCGCACAACAATAATGGCAAGTACAAGAGTGATACTGCAGGTATAAGAGTCATAAAATATGTTCACGTGTGTGAGGTATATTTTCAACTAAGAATAACATGTACAAATAATAATATACATAAATAAATTTGTGTGCATGCATATTATATCTTAAATTATATTGTATATGCACAAACATGGCATGTATATCTAGACTTAAGTGATGACAGATCTGAAGTCACAATGAACAGGTAATAACAAGAGTGATTAAGCATGTGTATGTGTATATTATATCATAAATCAAGCAGGACATACACGGCCATAGCATTTATGCCTATGTTGCCATAGTTCGGCAAACGATTAGACTTCCAGGTCTTATTTGAACAAGGTAAAAATTGAACTTACAACTAAAATTTGGTACAATTATAGAAAATTCAATCATCTTTTTAATGAATCTTAAATGAGTTTAACTGGCTTTTTAAAACAAAAGTTATAATTATTTTACCATGTACTAGCTGCTACAAACTGATACAACAATAAGGAAAACTTCCAGATTTGGTATGACAGGAAAAAATTAAATTAGACTGTAAGATTTATCTTAATTATAGATAATTCAATTAGCTTCCTAATAAAATTTGAATGGGCTCAATTGGAGTTCTGGAGCAATAGTTATGGCCATTTATCTTGATTTGATGTTGTAGTACTGCTGATCTGAGACAACTATAAGTAATAAATTTTCAGGCTAATTTTGGTTAGAGAAATGGTTGAATTAGGACCTACAGTAGTAAGAAGAATTATAGTTAATGAGTTATCTTTTTAATAGCTCTAGAATAAAGTCAATTGGAGTTAAGATGTAAAAGTTATAGTAGTTCTAAAATGGACTATTGCTATGTCTAGATAGCGATACGGTATGTGCACATATAACATGTACAATGAAACTCAAGATATATACAAGTTTGAGCATTTATAATCTTTAAATTGGGCTAATAATACATTTAATATTATATGTGAGGAGATTACATCAAAAAATCAAAAGTGTAAAAGATTTGAAAGTATATTCTTGCTTTTTGTTGATTCCAAATCGGAAGTGAATCGATATTATTAAAATTACCCTTCAAAAATGGTGAAATTTTCTAAGAATTATATTAGAAAACAAGGACAAGTGCTTGAGAGGGTTTCTCCACATTGATAGAGAAGTTTGCAGTTGATTTGAAGAAGGAAAACTCAAGAATAAGGCTCATGTAGCCATTAAGTAGATTTTCAGTATATTCTCAGGCTGATTATTTGGTGAATTATTAGAGAAAAATTGAGAAGGAATTAGGTTTAAGGTCTAAAAAGAAAATGAAGAGGAACACGAGAGAAATAAGCTTAATTTTTTTTTCAATTTTTTTTGGATTAATTTTATGAGTCAAACAACTGTTGGAAAATGATTACTCTGTCATATTTAAAAACCCTTAAACTTCATCATAATTACAAAATTGTTATTGGATCAAATTAAATCTAAAATTGGTCAAGGAAGGCTATAGGGCTTCTGAAGATAAATCTCAAGTTGGGAGAAGGTTAAAATTGAAATTCTTAATTTATATTGATTATTTTGATCATGTATTTGCTCGAAAATCGGCCGAACTAGAATGATTTAAAAAATATGAAAAAAATCGAAAATAATAAAAGATAAGAAGTCCTCACTTAACGGAATTTGAAATTGAAGACTATATTGAATGATATAACTCAATTTACTCATATCAGTATCCGAACTCTCGAATTGATACAGATGATACGGAATAAACCTATACAAAGGTTTAAAGATTAGTGTTATTACAAAGTTAAATATGGTGGTTTTTTTGCTCATCTTTGAATGAGTATTACCTTTGGAACCTGAACTGATTCGCAGAACAACCTTTAGCAAGCTATGTCTTTGGCTCCGGTTTGACTTCTACCATCATTTAATATCTTTCCTTTTGGCATGGGGAGATGGAGTGGGGGCTATGTTAATTGTACTTTGCCCAGCTGCCCTTCATTCTTCAAGGCATTGAAGGATGTCTTCAACTTGATTTCCTTATTTAAGCAAGTCTTTCCAAGATTGGGTCTCCATTAAGCCAATTTTGGCCAATACAATTTAAAAGGTTGTGTCTACGGTCGTGACAGGAGTTTTTTGCATCATGCCATGTAGGCATCCCACATACAACTCTTGTGATCTTTTGATACAGGTAGGTTCTATTTCACCCTCTTTTGCTTTGTGGCCAGCAAAAAGGGTATGTATACTTTTGTTTCATCTTCGAGAAATCGGACTAAGAACTCCCGTTCCAGATGATTACGAGTGAAAAGTGCAATATTTAGTATCTATTTTGTGCATCTTCGAGAATTTTGTTTTTGTACTCTCTCGTAGTTATTAAATAAAAGAATTTTTTTTCGATTATTTAATTGCTATGAAGAGTATTAGTAGCTAGATTTCTCAATGGTTTTGGATGAAATATCAAACTCTTAATGATGATCAGGTATGAGTTTATGCTTCTATATGCTTAATAGTTTTATACAATATTTCGCTTTTGACTCCCAAGTGTCAAATATGATTTTTGAGAGTTTGATTGTTTATAATTTGACGGTATAATCGTTGTTTAGTTTTTTTTATATAGCATAGACATTTTAGATATGGTGTATGGTTAGACTTTGAACGATTATCTCTGTTATTCATTAATCATACTTAGAATTATCTTAAAAATTAATATACGAATTAACTTGTAATACCCCAAAATTTATGTTACTTGTATTCTTTTTTTGCATTTAACCGTGCTGAATAAGATCACTAAAGTTTATTTTGGCACCGAAATAACTTTCGGTAGATATAATTTTAAATCTGTAATTCCAAATGACATTCGGTTTTCACAATTATATGTTTTCTAATATTTATGATTTTTAAAAACTTTCCTTACAAGCCCAAAAATTATTCTCAAATTTATAAAATAATA
This sequence comes from Dracaena cambodiana, assembly GCA_036321105.1. Taxonomy (NCBI): domain Eukaryota; kingdom Viridiplantae; phylum Streptophyta; class Magnoliopsida; order Asparagales; family Asparagaceae; genus Dracaena; species Dracaena cambodiana. The sequence continues at coordinate 25,405,462 of JAYEPQ010000010.1, forward strand.
AAATATTTAATAAATTAGAAATTTCTATATACACACCTCCAAATATAACTAACTTTCTAGCTAAGAGCACACCAAAATAATAAGTTAGTAATATATTGTCAAAAGAAGAGTGAGGGTGGTACTTTGGTTGGGCACATGCCTGCATGGAATGCCTAGAGAAGAAAAGTTGATAATAAGGCAAGGGGATGAAATTACAAAAATGCCCTCGGGCATACATACTCCATTCTCTCAAAGAAAATTTTACTAAGAGCCAGACAATTTACATTCTCTCCAAACTCTATTTCTCTGTTCACGTGAAAAGGAGAAAAAAAGGAAAAGAGAAGGAGATTCACAAAACCAAAGGAATAAAAAGAATTCAAGGCAAGTAACTACATTCTCCTCTCTAGAATGTACATTTTCTTTGGTTCTATTTTCTATTTTCATCTTTGGTTACTTTGCCGGTGTTGACACCAGCACTTTCGTGACCAACGTTCGCAAAAGTCCCTTGCCCCCGCTTACCGCAACCTCACCCAGAAGTGCACCTGTGGTTAATAATCTAGTCTTTGATGACACCTGGCAAGGAGATGTTGGACAAGACTGTATTCTAGTGAACCTGGCCAGCTGGTTCAGATGCATAACAAGCCGCAACTACAAACTTAAATTAAGCACAAGAAATATTTAAACAGGTTTAATTATCCAGTAATTAGTAAACGAAGAAAAGTATAATTACAAAGCATTATGAGATTATTAATTTTGCTTACTACAAGGACCTTAATGGTACGAAGTAGTACCCTGTTAATTGGTTAATGAATGAAAATTGATGAACGTATGTGTATAAATACAATAAGGAAGTACTACCTAAATTAAATTGATTCTAACTTCCAGTTTCTAGTAAATGACATATACACAATCTGACTTGGCAAGCTATATATGTTCATTGGTTCATGTATATTGGGTATCATTGATATGAGAATTGGGAGAAACTACATGATGGATAAGAATGGTATCTTATAAGGATCTAATTGGTCATTTTATTTAGGTGCTGAGCACTTACACTGCAACAACACTGTATGGTACTGAGTCACAATCTGATACATGAAACCCCAAAAGGATGATGTCCATTAATATTTCACAGTACGGGGTTTGTCTAGCAGCACCTAACAGTGCGTCATTGTTTAGCACAATGGGTTTGGAACGGGTCCTGGATATGTACGACACTTATATGTTACGAGTAATAACACGTATCTTATCTATCAGTAATAACTTCAAATATCTGAGCAATTATTAATCCGTTTAGTTTCTAATGTATGACATAAGACCTGAATAAGATTTGTTAGCTATCATTTATCTGCACATTCTGAATATTTGATTTAGTTATGATTCCAAATTTATTTATATTATTTTTTATTTACACTATCAAATTAACGTTGACATATCATATTCATGATCATTCTAAATACCGTAATAGTACAACTTTTATTCTTCTTTGTGTTACTTGCTGGGCTTAATCCCCTGAGTTTTGAATCCAGATTTGGAAGACGAAGAGGGAGAACCAGTCCGAACTGAAGACCTGTACTTTATTGATCAGATTAAGCGACAGCAGTGAAGTACCTTTTGGAGAATCTTTGTAAATTTTATTTATATTTTCTTTTGCCTGGGCACTGCTTTTCTCTTTTAATTTTTTTGTGGTCATATTCAGAGTAGTGTGTCATCTTATGTAATTAACTTTTTATATAAATGAAATTCTTTTAGTTTCATATATGTTATCTATCCATCTAATTGAGGCATAATTACAGTTATTCTAACATCCTGTAACTGTTGGGCAATGTAGCGTAAGTTTTAAGTAGCATCCTTTATTTTGGGAAGCAACTGAAAAAGGAGGTATTACATGATGGTATCAGAACCTAGATTTAGGTGGAAAACCATATGACTACTGCCACATAAGAATATGTATATGACTCATTCTTGATAATTGTTCATTATTCTTTGATATCTATTTGATCTAGTATCGTGCCAGTCCTATTGTTTTCTATTTGTTTGAAATATCTATCTTGGAATTCCTTTTTATTGATTCCTATCTAGTCCATTGCAGAATAATGTCGATCCAATCTTTCACGAGTGCGAGTGCAAGTCCGATGGATTAGACCTCTGAGCTTAGGAATCTAGGGCAAAGAATAACACAGACACAATAGACCACGACAATATTGTTAAAGAGAATGTTGTAGTCCAAGGAGCCGAAAAGGACCGAAATGGTATTGGATTTCCGGAGGCTTCAGCCGTCAGTGTTTTTCGGGACAGAAGGACCATTAAAGACTGAACAATTAATTGTAGATATGGAAAATATTCTGAAGTGACAAGAATTCCAAAGGAGAATCGGGTAGAGGTGGTGTGTACTTAGTTGACTAATGTAGCGAAAACATGGTGGCTTGCCAAAGAGGTAAGACACCAGGAATCTCAAACCTAGGAGAAGTTTGCGGAGGTATTTCTTATCAGCTTTTTCCATGTATTGACAAAATGGAAAATGAGGAAGAAATTCCTAGTGTTACAATAAGGAGATCGGAATGTAGATGCATATGCCATTGAGTTTGTGAGACTCAGCTGTTTTGCCCCAACCCTAGTAGCTGATGAGGAGAAGAGAGCACACTTGTTCCAATAAGGACTGAGGCATCATCTGAGGGAACATTTAGCATGTTATAATTATAAGACTTACTCAGAGTATTCGAAGCAGCATGTTGTTTAGAGAAAGTATTCAAGGAGGGGAGATTATTGACATTTAAAAGGTCGTTTGGAGAAAGAGCCAGCTCATCAGCCAATAGGTTTGATGGTCCACCAGTAAAGAAGTAGAAGATATCCAATCGAAGTTCGGTGTAAATTCTGTCATATACCAAGTCATACCCAGAAAGAGTGTAGAAGGGCCTAAGGGTTGTGTCTGGCATGTGGATCTACCAACCATCAAATTAGTGATTGTCCAAAGGTTCAATAATCGGCAGTACCCAAGGTCCCATTCCAGCCAATAGCTAGGCCAGCAGCAACATCAGCCCAGAGAGTTTCAGGACCGGACTAGAGAAGACCTTTGGAGACACAATAACAAGCTATGCTAGAGCCCAATAAGGAGAAGGTCGGAGGTGGGGACAAGTTAGACTGATGAATGCTAAGAAAGTTCAAACTACTGGGAGAGTCGCAGCAGATATGATTCTAATTGGCAATGTACCAATAACTATTTTATTCGATTCTAAGCTCCATACTGTTTTATCTCTGTCATATTTGTTTCCCGCAATTCTATTAATTTTGCAATCTTATCTGCGGGATGGGACATTAAGACTGAAAACGGTAGTATCATGACTAATAAGGAGTATAGACTATCTTCCTTAGTAATTAATGATAGAGAATTTTATGCCAACTTTCTAGTTATCAATGGAGGTTAACATGATGTTATTTTAGGTATTAATTGGTTGAGTACCTTTCATATTGTGATAGATTGTAAGAGAAGAAGAGTAATATTTCGGATTTCTGATTGTTCGGAATTTAAATTTGTTAGTGAAAGTCAATCCCTCGGATCGGATGAATCTAAGATATCCCCAAAGGGAGGAGTTTCGAAAGTAGGAGAAGGAATGATCAGTAGTATCAGAGTTCTTTGATATATTTTATAAAGGGAAACCTGTACTACCTCTAGTAAAGGTAGTAGAATTTACTATTGATATATTCCTAGAGCTGAATTAGTTTATAAACCACCTTATCGAATGGAGATTGTGAAATTAGAAGAAGTTAAGAGACAAGTAGATGAGCTATTAAAGTTGAGTATTGTGTGATCTTGTATTTTATTTTGGGGAGCTCCAGTATTATTAACAGGAAAGAATGATGGAAGTCAAAGATTGTGTATGGACTATAGGGGTTTGAATACAATAACAATCAAGAATAAATATACATTACCGTGGATAACGGATTTGTTTGATTAACTGGGAGGAGAAAAAGTATTCTCAATGATATATCTTCAATCGAAATTCCATCAAGTAAGGGTCCGAATAGAAAATATTCTAAAAACTGCATTTAGAATTACATATGGCATTATGAATATTTGGTGATGCTATTTAGAGGGACTTATATCCCATCGATATTTATGAATTTGATGAATTATGTTTTTTCTTAGTATCTAGATAAATTTGTAGTAGTATTTATTGATGATATATTGATCTACTCTATGAATAGAGAAGAGCATGTTAAGCATCTTAAGGTAGTTTGGCAGACTCTGAAAAAGCAAAAGTTATATAAAAAACTGAGTAAATATAAATTTTGTTTGGATAAGGTTATTTTCTTGAGTCATGTATTTTCTAAAGATGGTGTATCAGCCAACCCTAAGAAGATATCCAAAGATGATGTATCAGCCAACCCTAATAAGATAGAAGCTGTGATAGATTGGTCTATACCAAAATCAGTGTCAGAGATTCAGAATTTTCTAGGAATGGCTGCATATTATTGGTGGTTTGTACAAGATTTTGTAAGAATCACATCCCTCTGACTAAATTGACTATGAAAAGGAGTGGAATATGTCTGGACAAAGGTATATAACAAGGCACTTGAAGAATTAAAATGAAAACTAACAACAACACTAGTGTTAGCAATTCCAGACAACTTTAGAGAATTGAAACAGAATGGAAGAATTTTATAATGTGCTTCAAGACAGGGATTGGGATGTGTATTGACACAGAATGGAAGAATGATTGATTTTGCATCAAGGCAGTTGAGACCTAATAAGAGAAATTATCTGACTTATGACTTGGAGTTAGCAACAGTGATTCATATTTTAAAGATTTAGAGACATTACTTACTAGGATAGAGGGTAGAGATATACACTAATCATAAAAATTTGAAGTATAATTTCTCTCTAAAAGAACTTAATATGAAACAGAGATGACAGTTGGAGTCAGTAGCAGATTATGAGTTGAAAATTAAGTATCACCTTGGGAGGATTAATATAATGCCAGATACACTGAGTAGGAGGCCTTCGGTGGAGAGATTAACTTAGCAAAAAGAGTTTTTAGTGGAGATACAAATGATGGAACTAGAAGTAATTTTATTAGGAATAACAGCAGAACTTATGAAGATACAGTTACAGTTACCATTAGTAGAACATAATAAGCAATCTCAAGTTGGAGATGAAAAATTTCGAAGGCTAAAGAATATAATAGAAGTATGCAAGAGACTAAAAATGAAGATGTACTCAGATGGAGCTGTTGGCAGTGAAAATTTCAAAGTAAATAGAATTTTCCACAACGGAACGCGGAGCTAACTCTGTAGCTCTGTGTCTGGCTATTTTAGCCTCGCGTTTGAGTAAAACGCGGAGCTATTCAATAACTCCGCGTTCTAGTTCTTTAGCTCCTCGTTTTGGCGAGATTATCTCCGCGTGAGCAGATAACCAGAATCTCAAAATTGATTGAGATTAGATTTGGGCTTATCCAAACACCCAAATTAAGTCCAATCAGAACTCTAAATCAAGAGATTTAAATCAAAACTAAGATATTTGATTGGAATCCTTGATGAGTACAAATTCTATTTAGATAGAAACTCTCATATCATCCTAAGGCTATAAATACCCTCTTGAGGAAGCCTTAGAGGATCTTTTCCTGAGAATCAGATTTTTAAAGCATCTTGGAGAATTCAAGTTATGCATAGAGCCTTGAATTCGTGAAGAGTAGAGAAGAAAAGATCCAAAAGTCGGCCGCCATCTTCAAAAGAAGAGTTCGACGTCAGATCGTTCAAAGGAGCTACTTGATAGATTCCATTGCCACACAGATCCCACATCATATTGTAAAAGAGAGCGATATATATAAATCCTCTCATTTGTTCTCTTTTTCTTTTGTTCACTTTCGTTGTAAATCAAGTTATTTCAATGGAAGGAAAGCGAAGAAATTCTACTACGAATAAACTAGCGATCACAGTGGGAGACGTCTCTTTCACTAGAGAAGAGATTATGGCGCAATCTGACGTCGAGAGGATCAGATCCGACATAGATATACTGGTCGTTGAAATTGACCAGCAGAAGTACGAGGAGTACCTCTCCTCTGAATCAGGTAACCTGAACGAAACACGACACTATCGTCGCGTGCGCTCCAATACCCGAGCAACGGGTAAAAAGGTATCCACCAATGAACGGGATCCTTGCAGACCGCGGCCATATAGCCGGTGTTTGGGCAGGAAATCCTAGCAGAGATGGCCTCTCTATTGCCGAAGAAGGCATGGGAACTGGATTGACCAGAATCCAACTCCGAAATAGAAATCGGAGAGCAAGGCGAAAAGCCCTCAAAGCCCGCATCGAAGGCGAGGCTAACTTCATAGAACGCGAGGCTATGGTCCCTCGCAAACTAGCTCGCGTTAATTGCGAGACCAGTCATTATCGCGTTAAACGCGAAGTTGCAACTTGCGTTGATCGCAAGGAAAAGCCAGTGTGTGATTCTCCACGCGAGGCTATTACTGAGCTTAGCGAGAAATGCGAAGCCCGTAAGATTTGCATTAATCACAAAATTTCTAATACTCGCGATAAACGCGAGGATAAAATCTCCTTAAAGCCAGCGTGTGATTCTCCAAGCGAGGCTACAACTGGACTTAGCGATAAACGCGAAGCCAGTAGTACTTGCGATAAACGCAAGATTACTTATGCGATAAACGCAAGATTACTTACACTCGCGATAAACGCGAGGATAAAATTTCCTTAAAGCCAGCGTGTGATTCTCCACGTGAGGCTATTACTGGGCATAGTGATAAACGCGAAGCCAGTACAACTTGCGAGAAACGCAAGATTTTTGATACTCGCGATAGACGCGAGGATAAAATTTCCTCACAGCCAGCGTGTGATTCTCCACGAGAGGCTAATACTGAGTTTAGCAATAAACGCGAAGCCAGTAGTACTTGCGATAAACGCAAGGTTCTCCAACTCTGCGTAAATCGCGAAAACGATTGGCAAATTATCGTTAATCGTAAAAATCGCGCTAGACGCAAAGTTATGACTTGTGTTAATCACAAGAGTAAACCAGCGTGTAAGAATTTTTTTCCAGCGGAGCTAAGATTCCAGAAGATAAATTTCTGAAGAAACGCCAAGCCAGCGTAAAATGCGAGGCTAGCGTAGCAAAACGCGGAGCTATTCTTCAGGCCCGCGACACAAAACGCGAAGTTAACTTTCAGCTCCGCGCTCCAAAACGCGACGCTATTTCTCAGCTCTGCGTAGATCAACTCGAATACAAAATCAGGGCTGATCGTCGCATCAATGGACCAGAACTGAACTCCAGTGATTTCAAGAAACTTTAATAGGTTCTTGGACCCTCTAAGCAGTTGAATTGGTCCCACAGCTCTATGATTAAAGTCACTGACCTCAAGGAGTATCTAACCAAGAAGAGAGGTATAGAACAAGTTCAATATGAACCTGTCTGTCATTGCTAGCAGTTTATGATGGCGGTATCCGTTGTAATAGATAATTGTTGCTGCAACAAAAATAGGGTATCAGTGTTCGACCGATTAACTAAATCGGACAAGAACCCTGCTAAGAAAACAAAGGCTACTCCCCGAGAAGAATGGAGAATTGTAACTTCCAACATGGTCGGCAAGGGTGAGAAGGTCATAGAAAGAAATGATAACTCAGAATCAAGTGATGAAGAACCTCATCACTTCACCCGACTTAAGTCAGGCGCCATCCCGGCCCGAAATTATAAGAAGCTCGTGAAAGGTTCTTATGATGACGATAGCGATAATTCGGCCATAACCTCTCCTTGTTCTTCGGCATCATCTAAATTGAAGTCAGCATCATATATGATGAGCAAATCTGATGATATCGATCAAAGATTTGAAGTCCAAGAACAAATGATTCGGGAGCAACAGAAGATGATTGAAGATCTTAAAATAATGCTCTCGAAATTGGTCGAGGATAATGCCAAAAAGGAAAAAGAAACTCCGTTCAATAAAATGAACGAAGAAGATAAAGAAGAGAAGGCCCATTCGATGCATGAGGATGAGGATAGGTATTCTTTTCATGATCTACATGGAGAGAAAATAGAGAAGTTACAAAATCAACTTGAAGCACTAATGCACAAAAAGGAGTTGAAAGAATCAGGGGTATCAAGACCAATCTGCCTGAATGGGATTTGGCACCATACCCGGAGAAATACAAGCCGCTCAAATTAGAGCCATATGACAGGAAATGATCTCCCAGTCAACATATTTACTACTTTTTGTCCCAAGCAGGGCATTTAATGGGCAATGACCCAATAATGACTAAGGTATTCGCAAGTACCTTGCGAGGGCCTGCCTTCACTTGGTTTATGCAGCTGCCCCCAGGTACTATTAATACCTGACTTGATGTTGATAAACTATTTCTCGCACGTTTATTTGAAGATGATACAGAAATTACGGTTCATTCTCTCCTTGCAACTAAACAAGGGGAATAAGAAACAGTAACAGACTTCATAGAAAGGTTCCGGGAGAAGTCCGTGCATTACAAACATGGAATGGTCCAGGAAACTCTAGTGAAGACATATCGACATAATCTTAAGACTAACGTGCTCTTAAAAATGGGGGCCGTAGAGTCTAAAACGTAGAGAGACTTGCTTAAGCATAGAGAACAAGCCGAGGACTTGATCCGTCGAGTTGAAGAGTCTCGTGGGTCAAGAAGCATTGGGAATAATAGGCCGTACACCCAAAATAATAATAATAAAAATAAGGGAAAAGCGGTGATGGCATCAGAAATCGCTCTACAAAAGACAAATCCTCCAAACTCGAAACCCCAAAATCAGAAGGGCACGCGACAAAATAGGCTCAGCAAGAGAGGACCTATACCTTCAAGACAGAGCAAACGCCTACACTCTTCCACCTGCTCCTGAGGAAGGGAATGTTGAAACTCCCGAAGAATAGAAAACCTGGTAAAACCAACGATCCCAACTATTGTCTCTACCACAAGAATGTCGGACACCCTACTAGGGATTGTTACCCTCTAAAGAACAGAATCCAAGCACTGATAGAAGCTGGAGTTCTGAAGCTAAAAGAGGAACAAAAGAAGGTCACTGCCAATATGGCAATTCTAGTGGTTGGAACCCATGAGTTCCCATAGGGGTGACCCCAATACCAAAGGGGAAGCTGGTTACGAAAAACCATGACCCGCACAATAAGGCTCAAGAAGGACTTGTCCCCATAACAACTCAAATGGGAGAAATCATATGGGTCCGCCCTGATTTACTACAGGATGAACGGTGGACTACCGCAGGGGGTCAGCAGAAAAAACAGAGTAGCAATACTATTTCCGCGAAAATAAAAGATGAATACATAATTGCAGGGGCATTTACAGACTCTGAAGAGGAGCCCGAAGCTATGGCCACTCATCAGGATGGGGCAGGCCCTTCCGGCACTCGATCTGGAAAAACATATCTCAAGGACTACACCAGAGTTGACCCGAAAAATATATATGCGGAACTCGCAAAACTTGCAAAACAGAAAGGACTTCGCTTCCAGAAAAATCCTGGAAAAGATGAAGGAGTCAAAGACGCTACCTTCAAATTTGATATAATAGCTCAGCTAGCAAATATTCCAGCTTGAGTCATGCTTTACGAGTTGTTACGGTTGTCTAAATTAACTCGCGAGGCATTGAGAGAGGCCTTGGCAGACTCTGAGTCATTCCTAGCTCAGATTGTCGAGCCGGCTGACGAAGAACAGGACTCTTGCCCCCGCTGTCATCAAGTGAGGAGGCAGGTCCCACAAATTATCTTCTCTCCAGAAGACATGCAGGTAAGAAATATAAAGCACAACAGGCCTTTATATTTCACCGGGTATGTCAGATTTACGAAAGTGGATCGCATCCAGATTGATCCAGGGTCTGCACTAAGCGTCATTCCCAGAAGGTTGATGTAGCTATTGGGAATTTCTCCCCATCGCCTGACGCCAACCAATACTACAATATATGGGTTCAATTCTAATGATAGTTGTCCCATTGGAAAGATCCGACTCCGGTGTCAAATCGGGGCTTTGAGGACAAAGGTTACATGCTACGTCATTAACGCAGACACTTCCTATAACATCTTACTGGGACGGCCTTGGATCCACGCCTATATGATAGTCCCGTCGACTCTCCACCAGTGTATAAAATACTGTGATGAACAAGGAGAAGTCCGGACACTAGTTGTAGATAGGCAACCATTTAAAGGGTTGGAAAACTATTTTACGGATGCTTTACTCTACAAGCCAGCCCATGAAGTCTCCGACAACAACCTCAACAAGCCTCAAAAGTTTGACGAGAGCGGCAACGAGGCGGATACGGAGTACGAGCCTCTCGAAGAGAACAATGGGGGTGATTATGAAATCAAACCTCACATAGATTTTAATTTGAATTTTGATAATAATATAGTTGGTGTAGTAGAGGATGAGTGGATTATCAATAAAAACATAAAGTTAGTCTACGAGCCTGCTGTAGCTACTGAATCTGATCCTTCTTGTACTTCCACCGAAGTGGATGGCCTATCCGAACTTGAAGTTCTGGCGGCATACCATTTGCTACTCAGGTCATCCCTCCTCTCTCAATCAAAAATAACTAAGGGACAAGGTCACTTCTTTGAGGTGCCTCCTCGACAGAGGTCCCAAAAGCCGATCATGTTCGGCAAAGTAATTACGTCACCTCGATAAAGACAAAGCAGTGAAAGTGATGAACAAATATCACCTCAATTTCACTTATATGAACAGAAATCCCGGCAAATGATGGAGAAAATGGGTTATAATTTTACCCAGAAACTGGGGTTAAACTTTGGAAAAGGGCGACGGAATCTCATACCCTCATTTAGACCGAGAGGAAAGAGCCCAGAGTATTATCAAAAGACTCGCAGGGGGTTGGGCTATGTATCTACTCCTCCCTCACCACCATACCAATATGAGGGAAGATCTTTGTCCGATGAGGATTTAAACCCGATTGATCAGGACTCAGATCTAAGTACTGGTGTCTTGTTTCAATTCTTGACAGCCAATATGGTTTCAGCCGCACCAGAAAGCGACGAGGAACCAATTGCTGTTCAAGATGATTCCTGGGCTGAGCATATGGACACTCTCTGGGATGTCCGCTTTGAACAGCGTGACCCGCCCACAGAAGATAAGCTAGTACAGGTCAACATGGGAACGGACAAAAATCCGAAGCCCATCTTTATAAGCCATACGCTATCTCCCTTAGAAAAAGAGGAACTTATATCTCTTATCAAGGAGTATATAGACGTATTCGCATGGAGCTATGAAGACATGCCCGGGCTTGACCCTCAAACTGCCACGCACCGGTTAAATATTAAAGAAGATGCCAAACCAGTTAAAAAACAGTAAAGGCGTTTTAGACTGGAATTGATGGAGGCAATAGTTGCTGAAGTCAACAAGCTTATAAAATCTGGATTCATCCGTGAAGAGCAACATCCTAATTGGGTGGCTAACATAGTGCCGGTTCGTAAGAAGAACAACAAAATCCGGATATGCATCGATTTTCGAGATCTGAACGCTGCATGTCCTAAGGATGAATTTTCACTCCCCATCACCGATGTGATGATTGATAATACTTGCGGTTATGAGAGGATGTCCTTTATGGATGGCTTCTCAGGCTATAACCAGATTAAAATGCATCCAGATGATGAAAAGCACACGGCTTTCAGAACGCCGCTGGGGGTATACTATTATACGGTGATGCCTTTCGGATTGAGGAACGCCGGTGCCACCTACCAACGTGAGATGAGCATCATATTCAAAGAACATCTGCGCAAAATGGTGGAGTGCTATGTGGATGACTTAGTGGTCAAAAGCAGGAACAAAGAAGATCATCTGCATGACTTAAGGACAGTCTTCGATCTTATGCGAAAATACCATCTGAAGATGAATCCCACTAAGTCTTTTATGGGGGTGTCCAGCGGGAAATTCCTTGGGTTCATAATAACCTCAAAAGGAATTTTCCTTGACCCCAAAAAGGTGAAAGCGATTAGTGAAATACCACCGCCCCGTAATCTTAAAGAATTAAGGGGGTTACAAGAAAAATTAGCCTATATCCGGCGCTACATCTCCAATCTATCAGGGCGATGCCAGGCATTCTCTAGACTCATGAAAAAGGGGGTTTCTTTCGTATGGGATGAGGCATGTCAACAGGCGTTTGACGATCTCAAAGAATACCTTACCAAACCTCCTGTTCTTATGGCACCGGTCCCTGGGCAGTCGTTCCTTATATATGCAAGGGCCATGGATAATGCTTTAGGAGCATTACTTGCTCAGTATAATGAGCATGGCCATGAACACGCCCTCTATTACTTAAGCAGAATAATGATCGGGGCCGAACAGCGGTATACCCCGATTGAAAAAGAATATTTAGCCCTAGTGTTTGCCGTTCAGAAAATGCGACACTATCTTTCAGGGCAAACAATTCATGTCATATCACTGGTCAATCCCTTGAAAATCCAAATGACAAAACCGGGATCCTTAAACGGCCGATTAGCAAAATGGGCATTGCTACTATCGCCATATGATATATACTTCGTCCCTCAAAAAGCCATGAAGGGACAGGCGATCGCCGATTTCCTAGCAGATCATCCAATCTGGTCCAATTCCAAACAGACGTAAAAGGTCAACACAGTTAGCAAAGAACAACCATGGAGTTTGTTCTTTGATGGTGCTGCCAGACGATTTGCTGCTAGAGTTGGGGTTGTGCTAATATCCCCACATAAACATATATTACCTAACGGTTACTCATTAACAGAACCTGCACGAATAATGTGGCGGAATACAACGCACTCATTATCGGCTTAAAAATGGCTCTGCAACTGGGGGTGAACTATCTAGAGGCATATGGAGACTCTAAGCTCATTGTCAACCAGATGACATGTGAGTATGAAGTCAGACATGAAGCCCTCATCCCCTATCATCAGCTAGCTATTGAGCTAGCAGGGTATTTTGAACAGTTTTATATCTATCATATATCTCGGAATGGGAATGTTTATGCAGATGCTCTCGCTGCACTAACTGCAACATTAGCAATCCCGCCGGGTGAAGCTATAAGCATCACTATTGGTAACAGAGAACTCCTTCATCCAGACACGGTATTCCAAACCAAAGAGGTGTGCCAGACAGGCTTAACTCTGGAACCCCGTAATTGGCGATTTCCATTCATAGATTACGCCTTATATGGGATACTACCAGAGGATCCAAAGGAAGCCGCCTCGATAAAGAGGAAGGCCCCGAGATTTTATTATGATCGAACACTTCAAACTTTATATAGAAAGTCAAGTCATGGTCTCCTGCTATGCTGCATATCGAAAGCAGAAGCAGATGAAGTGCTGAAAGAAACATATGATGGAGTATGTGGAGCTCATCAGCCCGGTCCAAAACTTGGGGACCGCATAAGAAGGCTAGGATACTACTGGCCAAAGATTATTACAGAGGCAATGGTATACGCTAAACGGTGCCATGTATGTCAGGTACATGCTAACTTCATCCATCAACCCCCAGAATATTTGCACGCTACTGTTGCTAGCTGGCCATTTGAGGCATGGGGGATGGATATTGTGGGACCGATAACTCCCCCGTCATCCAAAAGACATCGGTTTATTCTTGCAATAACCGATTATTTTTCAAGATGGGCCGAAGCTGTGTCCATGAGAGAGGTAAAAACGACAGATGTGATTAAGTTCATTAAGCATCATGTCATTTATCGTTTTGGCGACCCCCGAAGAATCATTCATGATAATGGACCATAATTCATCAGCCAGGGGTTCTCAAGATTCTGTGATAAGTTCAGAATCAAAGATATTGCTTCAACACCATATAACCCTACGGCAAATGGGCTGGCCGAAGCCTTCAACAAGATGATTATTAAACTCCTTCGGAAATTTGACTCTTCCAACAAAAGGGACTGGGATGAAAAGCTGGGAGAGTGTTTGTGGGCTTATCGCACCACCGTTCGCACCCCAACAAAAGCTACCCCGTTCTCCTTGGTTTATGGAAGTGAGACGTCTTGCCTCTTGAAATTCAGATACCATCGTTAAGAGTGGCCTTAGCCACAAAGATGACGACAGAAGAACGTCATCAACAAAGATTGTGAGAATTAGAGACGTTGAATGAAAAGCGTCTCAGGGCTCAACAACAAATTGAGTTGTATCAAGCCCGAAGCTCGCGAACGTTCAATAAGAGTTTTAAACCAAGGACCTTTAAGTAAGGAGACTTGATTCTGGTTATTAAAAGGCCAATGATTCTAACCCACAAGACTAAGAAAAAATTTGAACCCAAGTGGAAAGGACCGTTCATTGTGGAGACGGTATACTCTAGTAGAGCCTATCGCTTAATGAATTAGAATGGCGATAGGATGATGATGCCGATCTACGGTAAATTTCTAAAGAAATACTATGCTTAATGAACCAGAATCGTGACAGAGTGACTGTCACATCTGGATCATGACTCTAGAACTATAACCATCCGCTTGTTCAAGTTACACAAATGAGCACTTGAACTTCTTTATCAAACTCTAGGCATGTGCAATTAGGCACCTCTGCCTAAATCTGGTGATCCTGACCCGATCATCTTGGTATGTGCAGTTCAAGTTACGCATGAGAGCGTTGAACCGCCTCCAATCAAACTCTAGGCATGTGCAATTAGGCACCTCTGCCTAAATCTAGTGATCCTGACCCGATCATCTTGGTATATGCAGTTCAAGTTACGCATGAGAGCCTTGAACTGCCTCCAATCAAACTCTAGGCATGTGCAATTAGGCACCTCTGCCTAAATCTGGTGATCCTGACCCGATCATCTTGGTATGTGCAATTCAAGTTATGCATGAGAGCCTTGAACCGCCTCCAATCAAACTCTAGGCATGTGCAATTAGGAACCTCTGCCTAAATCTAGTGATCCTGACCCGATCATCTTGGTATGTGCAGTTCAAGTTATGCATGAGAGCCTTGAACCGCCCCCAATCAAACTCTAGGCATGTGCAATTAGGCACCTCTGCCTAAATCTGGTGATCCTGACCCGATCATCTTGGTATGTGCAGTTCAAGTTACGCATAAGAGTCTTGAAATGCCTCCATCAAACTAAGGCATGTGCAATTAGTCGCCTCTGTCTAAGTTAAATGATCCTTATCCGATCATTTCAGGTACTAACAGTCTAAGTTACGCAAATGAGCCTTGGATTGTTTTACCGAAACTATGAACCATCTATTTGTTGAGCAAGCAAAATTCTTGAAGCCAACAGATAAAGAGAAAAGGAATTGTCTTTATTCATAAAACAAAAGGATTACAAAAAAAGACGGAGTTATAACTCTCCCAAAAGCTTCAACCTATTCGTCGACTCATCAATAATCAGACGACGAGTCTCCTCCACGGAGTGTTGAGCTTGCCGGCGCAATTCATCGCCATTTCATGCGAATTGCTGGGCCAATCGTTGATGAGATTCTTTTCCTGCTCAATTCCCTGGTTCACATGCAAAAGATTTTCTCTGCAAATGTCAACTATGATCTGTTTAAAGTTTCTTAGTGGATCATCTAAAGATACTGCTACAAGAATCCTAATGAAGATGCACAAGTTGAATTCGATATGCTACAAGGCCTTAGATGATCATCTCTATCGCTTTGGAAAGCGACAGAGATTGTTATCTAACAGAAATGGTCCTCAAGAAAACTTAATGAGCTGCCGCGAGTTCTTGTAACTCCTTCAAAAGTATACTTTTGGAGCCAGAGCTTGAAACCTGCAACTATGTTGTAAAGCATATGCTTCTGGCTTCCTTAGATTTACTTTTGCTGATGAAGATCGGAGCATGGCTGGCCTATGAAGATATATCAGGGGATAGCTACGCTCCATGCTGGGTAGAAATATCAGCAAGTCACCAAATTGGTAGAGCCATATGCACTCTTCTTCAAAAAGGATCTGGTCCAAATACTCCACTGCAAAAGAAAAATCAAGAGTTAGAAAAAGTTTAACAAAACTCAAAAAATCTTCCAAGTATAAAAATGTGGAGCTAAAACTAACTTCGCGCGTAGCTGAGGAGAAAGCCTCGCGTTTCACTCGCGAAGCTAAAATTCATAGCCTCGCGTTGAAACGCGATAGCTAGTCAAAATAGCCCCGTGTTTCAAAAGTGAGGATGACGCGATAGCTTTGCGTAAGAAGAAGACCAGAGTTCTTCTCTGTCTTCTCCTTCCTCTCCAAGCCTTACGACCGAAGAACGATGATCGCGCCAGTAAAAATTGGTTGGTTGGTTAAAACTAAGCCAAAACACTCCAAAATTGTTCTAAGGAGTCCGAAAGTTGAGATTTTTACCTCCAATGGGCGCGGCATGAGTTGGTTCACCGCTGTATCCGCTCCCTCGGCCGCTGCCGCCGCTGCTAGCGCCAGCCACCGATAATGAGGAAGTGCGCGATGCTGTTCTCTTCTTGAGTGACATTCTAATGATGAAAATCTATGAAGAATCGAAGGAAGTCATGTTGAAGATCGTTCGTTCACATGAGTCGCTCGGTTGCCTGAGCTCTAGATTCTTGGATTCTTCGAATGAGGTGAAAGAAGAAGAAGAGCTAGAGACTCTATTTAAATGAGAAAATTCGCCTCTTGGTATTCGACGTGAGAATCAGAGTAATTAATGAGCAGTTACTCACTGAAAAGCTAAGCTATTTAGCTTCGCGTGGTAACAAAACGCGAGATAAACTTTTTATTTTAACTCCGAGTTTTCAATTTGATGATCCAAAGTATTTCAAAATTTGCTAAGTTCTAAACCATTTTGAAAACTTTGGAGGAGGTTCTGTTGGCAGTGAAAATTTCTAAGTAAATAGGATTTTTCACAACAGAACCCGGGGCTAAATCTGTAGCTCCGCGTCTGGCTATTTTAGCCTCGCGTTTGAGTAAAATGCAAAGCTATTCAATAACTCCGCGTTCTGGTTCTTTAGCTCCGCGTTTTGGCGAGATTATCTCCGCATGAGCAAATAACCAGAATCTCAAAATTGATTGAGATTATGATTTGGGCTTATCCAAACACCCAAATTAAGTCCGATTAGAACTCTAAATCAAGAGATTTAAATCAAAACTAAGATATTTGATTGGAATCCTTGATGAGTACAAATTCTATTTAGATAGAAACTCTCATATCATCCTAAGGCTATAAATACCCTCTTGAGAAAGTCTTAGAGGATCTTTTCCTAAGAATCAGATTTTTAAAGCATCTTGGAGAATTCAAGTTACGCATAGAGACTTGAATTCGTTAAGAGCAGAGAAGAAAAGATCCAAAAGTCGGCCGCCATCTTCAAGAGGAGAGTTCGACGTCAGATCATCCAAAGGAGCTATTTGATAGATCCCATCGCCACACAGATCCCACATCATATTATAAAAGAGAGCGATATACATATAAATCTTCTCGTTTATTCTCTTTTTCTTTTGTTCCCTTTCGTTGTAAATTAAGTTATTTCAATGAAAGGAAAGCGAAGAAATTCTGCTGCGAACAGGAACGATTAGATTCCAAGAAAGATTATGGGTGCCTAAAGGAGAAGGAAGAGATAGGGTTTTAGAAGAAACTCATAGATCGACTTATTATATTCATCCTGGAAGCAATAAGATGTATAAAGATATGAAAAAGTATTTCTGGTGGCCAGGCATGAAAAAGGAGATTGCTAAATATGTATCTAGATGTTCCACCAGCCAGCAAATGAATGTTGAATATTAGAGAACGGGTAGATTACTTCAACCACTAGCAATACCAGAATGAAAGTGAGAACAAATATTGATGGATTTTATTACAGGCTTACCCAGGAGTATTAGAGGTAATAATAAATTTGGGTAGTTGTGGACTGACTAACTAAGTTGGCTCATTTCATTCCATTCAGAGTTGGTTAGTCAACAAAAATATTAGCTAGAAAATTCATGCAGGAGGTGGTAAGTTTACATATAGTTCCAATCATAGTTGTATAAGATAGAGATATAAGATTTAGATCACTCTATTGGGAGAGACTGATGGATAGTCAGGGAATATATTTGTATTTATATTCAGCTTACCATCTATAAATAGATGGTCAATCATAACGGACTATCCAAGTACTTGAAGATATGCTTAGGGCATGTATGTTAGATTTTGGTGGATTTTGGGAAGATCATTTGTGTATGGTAGAATTTTTTTTATAATAATAGTTATCAGGAGAGCATCAAAATAACACCATTTGAAGCCTTGTATGATCGAAAGCACATATCTCAATTATGATGGGACGAGATTGAAGAACGAAGTATTTTGGGACCAGAGTTGATTACTCATGTAACAGAACAAGTGAATGTTATCAGAGAATATATTAAAGCGGTTTAAGACAAACAAAATAAATAGGTAGATCAATACATAAAACTATTGGAGTTTGAAATAGGAGATAAAGTATTTATTAAGATATCCCCAATGAATGGTGTGATCAGATTCGGTATGAAGGAAAACTTAGTCCAAGATATATTGGGCCATTTGAGATTACGGAAAGGATTGGAATTCTTACCTACAAATTATCATTACCACTCGAGATGGAAACTATTATGATGTGTTTCATATATCACAATTGAGAAAGTGCTTGGATGAAGAACACAAACTTGTCTGAGGTACATTTGAGATTAGATTTTAAATACGAGAAGCAACCTGTAGCAATTCTCGGCTGACGGGAGAAAGTTTTGAAGAACAACCATTGGTCTTTATTTTGTGGACTGCCCAATCATCGAGAGATTCTACCCGCGAGCTTGAAAAAGACACCAAGGTGAAGTTTCCATACCTTTTTTCATAATTGGGTATGTCAATTGAACTTATTTTTTTATATAACCATACATACTGGTACATAATATTGTGTCTTTTAATTTGGAATTTCAAGAATGAAATTCTATTGGTAGGTGGGTAAGATGTTACTCGAATTCTTCGTTAACTAATTACTGAGAGATGCTACTCGTATTCTTCTTTTGAGTCCAACCGTGTCAAATAAGACCATCGAAGTTAATTTTGGACCAAAATAACTTTTGGTGGACATAACTTTAAATTCATAACTCCAAACGGCATTCGGTCTTCACAATTACTCGTTTTCTAATATTTATAATTTTAAAAATTTTCCTTGTAAGTCCGAAAAATATTCTCAAATTTATAAAATAATTAAATATTTAATAAATTATAATTTTCGTTCTACACACACCTTCAAACTTAACTAACTTTCTAAGGGCACACCCCAATAATAAGTTAGTAATGTGTTGTCAAAAAAAGAGTGAGGGTGGCACTTTGGTTGGGCACATGTCTTTGCATGGAATGCCTAGAGAAGAAAGATGATCAGGCAAGTGGATGCAATTATAAAAATGCATTCGGGCATACATACTCTCATTCTCTCAAAGAGAATTTTACCAAGAGCCAAACAATCTACTTTCACTCCAGACTCTATTTCTCTGTTCACAGGAAAAGGAAAAAAAAAAGGAAAAGGAGAAGGAGACTCACAAAAGCAAAGGAATTCAAAGAATTCAAGGCAAGTAACTACATTCTGTTAGAGTTAATCCAACCCAAAAATGGATTAGATGAAAGTGATTAGGTAAACAATTAAGAGAATGATTATGTGAGAGTGATTAGGTGAAGTATAATTAGGTGGTATAGTAATGGTTGGTGAAATAGTAATGGTTGGTGAAACAGTAATGGTTGGTGAAATAGTATCAAAATGTAAACCTATAAATATGTACTCTCATTTAATTTCATTCATCACCAAAATCATCCATTCAAGAAGAAAAGAAGAGTGAAGAGAAAATAGAGAAAGAAAAAGGGAGAGAAGAAGCTCGGTGTGCTCTGCGGGATACTTTCTTCATCCATCATGGTGTTAGTCTGGTGCTTCTACTACAGACTACAGTTCTCTAATAAAGTTGGAGGTTTCTTTCGTATTGTAGGTAGTATTGTATCACTCTCTATTTTCTGTATATTTTCGAGTTCTCTGGATAAGACTTGGAAGGCTGTACTATTTATCTGGAATAGTGTAATTCTCTCTTTGATTGTCCCATGGTTTTTTCTGTAAGGATTTTCGACGTAAATATTATGTGTCATCTATGGTTTGTTGATTTACTTATAACTGACTTGTTGTTTACATATACGTCGGGATTTTATTATTTTTCCCAACAGTGGTATCGGAGCTAAGATTATTAGCTATTGTATGTAAACAATGGAGAGCATAACAAGCTACATGATTACTCTTAATAGATCTAACTGGATGATCTGGAAGCTAAGAATGAAAGATCTTTTACATTGTAAAGATCTTTATGCACCTTTAGAAGGTGATGTGTCTAAACCAAAAGACATTAGTGATGATGATTAGAAAAAACTTGATTAAAACGCTATTGGTTTCATTCGACAATGGTTGGATGATACCATGTTTCATCATGTCTCTACTGAGAGTACATCCCATTCATTTTGGAAGAAACTGGAGAGATTGTATGAGAGAAAAACAATAGGTACCAAAACTTTCTGGATTAGAAAGTTAATTAGCTCAAAGTATAAAGATGGTTCTTCTATTACTAAACATTTGAATGAAATTCAAAGTATTATTAATCAGGTTTCCTCTATAAAAATGGTACTTGACGATGAGTTGCAGGCTTTATTATTGCTCAGTTCACTACCAGAGAGTTGGGAGACATTGGTGGTGTATCTAAATAACTCTGCATCAGAAGATATAGTTTCTATGAGTTTGGTTACAAGTAGTTTGCTTAATGAAGAACTCTGACGAAAGAACTTGGACATATCACAGTCTGAAGCACTTGTGTTAGAGAATCAAGGACGACCAACATCAAAAGATAGAAGTAACTATTCCAGATCCAGAAGTAAATCCAGATCGGAAAAGGATAATTACTTTCTACTTTTGCCACAAGAAAGGACACATGAAAAAAGATTGTAGAATTCAGAAAGAGATGAAAAAACAAAACGTGAAGGAAAATATGAAGCCCATGAAAATACTACAGTTACAGTTAAAAATGATTTAGTTGTATCTGAAAATAATGATTTATGTCTTTGTATTGCATGTCAAGATGCATATTGGGTAATCGATACGGGAGCCTCCACATAGAGATTTCTTTACAACTTATCAAAGTGCAAATTTTGGCATTTTAAAGATGGGCAACAAAGACACTTCTCAAATTAAAGGTATAGGAGATATACATCTTGAGACCAGTCTCGGTTTAAATTAGTGCTCAAAGATGTAAGCTACGTTCCAGATCTTCGCTTGAATCTAATATCTGTAAGAAAACTAGATGAAGATGAGTTTGACAGTACCTTTTATAATGGGCAATAGAAGCTCACAAAAGGTTCTCCTATTGTGGCAAGAGGAAAGAAATATTGCACTCTTTATAAGATACAAGCAAAACTGTGCAAATATGAAGTGAACACAATTGAGTAAGATTCTTCTCTAGAATTGTGACACAAGAGGCTTGGCCACATGAGTGAGAAGGGAACGTAGATTCTTGCTAAAGAAAAACCTTTAACAAAGGGACCTTCTCATTGATATTTTCTTGGCATTCAAACATTTTACTTGCCTGCCTTCCTCTGTTTTTGTTCCTTGATCTGTTGGAATATCATCACCCAATCAGAAGCCACATGGAGGCCGCTGCAAAATTTTGATCAGCAATCAACCATCTTCAGTCCTCTAAGCTGGTGCTTAGTGACGGAAGAAAAATACGGACAAGATCAAGGAGTAATAGACTGACTTCAACCTTCTAAGCTAGTGCATAATTCCTAGAAAGAAAATATTTAAACTGCTGAACTTTAGATGACAGTTTATATATCTATGTTTGATGTAGCCACTACTTATGTATATTTGGAGTTGTGGCATTGGAGTTGTGGATTGGGACTAAAATGTTTTTAATATGATAACATGACCATATATGCTGGTTATTACTTTAGTGAGACAAACCTATATATAATTTTCTTGGGAGCAATTGGTTCACATATCACTTTAAGTGAAGGTATACACATTTTTAACTAATATATTTTTGAACCTAAGCACTGTGATATCAGAGCGACACGGTTTGTATGGATATTTTCCGTAATGTTTTTACGTATGACTATCATTTTAGAATCTAGAATATTTAACGCCACTCTTATACATCTGAACGATGCTTTTAACTCCAGCTCTCCCTCGAACACATAAAAGTTCAGAAGTGTACCTGTGGTTAATAAGTCTTTGATGACACCTGACATGGAGATGTCTGACAAGACTGTATTCTAGGGAACCTGGCCAGCTGGTTCAGATGCATAACAAGCCCAACTACAAACTAAAATTAAGCTTAAGAAATATTTAACCAGGTTTAATTATCCATTAATTAGTTAACGAAGAAAGGTATATTAAGAAAGCATTATGAGATTATTAATTTTGCTTACTACAAGGACCTTAATGGTACGAAGTAGTACCCTGTGAATTGGTTAATGAATGATAATTGATGGACATATGTGTATAAATACAATAAGGAAGTAATACCTAAATTAAATTGACTTTGAATTTCAGTTTCTAGTAAAAAGCATGTAAACAATCTGACTTTGCAAGCTATATGCTTCCATTGGTTCATGTAAATTGGGTATCATTGACACGAGGATTGAAAAAAAATAAGAACCGTATCGTATGAGGATCTAATTGGCCATTTTGGTTAGGTACTGAGCACTTATACTGCAGCAACACTGTGTGGTATTAAGTCATAATATAATATATGAGTCCCCATAGGGTGATGTCCGTTACTTTCACAGTACGGAATTTGTTTAACAGCACCTAGCGGTACGTTATGATTCAATACTATGTGTTTGGGCTAGGTTCTGAGTATGTACGGGTACTTATATGATACGAATAATAACATGCATTTAACCTATCAGTAATAGTTTTAAATATCTGAGTAATTATTAATCCGTTTAGTTCCTGATGTATGACATAAGACCTGAATAAGATTTGTTAACTATCATTTATCTGCATGTTCTGAATATTTGATTTAGTTATGATTCCAAATTTAGTTATATTATTCTAGATTTACACTATCACAATTGACATTGACATATCATATTCATGATCATTCTGAGTACTGTGATAGTACAACTTCTGTTCTTCTTTGTGTTACTTGTTGGAGTTAATCCTTTGAGTTTTGAATTCAGGTTTGGAAAACGAAGAAGGGGAACCAGTTCCAACCAAAGACCCGTACGTCATTGAACAGACCGAACAACAATAAGCAGTGAAGTAACTTCTAGAGAACCTTTGTATATTTTGTTTATATTTCTTTTTGTCTGGGTACTGTTTTTTTTTTTTTTTTTTTTGTATCATATTCAAAGCAGTGCACCATCTTATGTAACTAATACTTTATATAAATGAAATCTTTTTAATTTCAGATATGTTATTTATTCATCTGATTGAGCCAGTAGTTACGGTTATATCAAGATCTTGTGACTATTGGGTAATATAGTACAAAATTTAAGTAGCACCCTCCGTTTCAGAAAGCAACTGAAAAATGGGAGCGTTACATAACCGAGAGAATTAACTAATTATCAATATATAACCTTCTTGATATTGGGCTTTTAATGATTCATTTCCTGTTGCATGAGACCACATGAAAATATAACTGAGAAAAAATAAGTATTAATTTATCCAGTGAATCAATCATTAGGGCATTAACCCATCTAAGCCAGCTTAACGCGCTAGTTTTTTTATTTTTTGATTTCCAATTAAGTTAAACTTTAGAGTCAAAATATACCTGTTAATTTTACTTTTTATTTGTAACCTATAATCTTTAGTGCTAGTTCTCAATCACAAAATATTGTATCTTTGAGAGAATGATTTTGGGTTTACTGTCCGAATACTATTTGTCGATCTCCTGCACTTGGAAATGTACATTTCAGGTTGCATCAAGTTTTTGGCACCAAGGACCAACCGACATACAATAAGATTGTTTGGGAGTTTTACGCATATCTAGAGCTACCAATAGATTAGTAGACAACATTCACATTGGTGCAGAGCAGATGGTGCTGTTTAGACGACAGGAGATATTGATTACCATTTCGATTGATGATATACCCGAAGAAGAGCCTTCATTCTCCAAATAGTAAACAAAACACATCCCAGCCTTTAGAGAGCTCTGTTCGAATCTCAAAGATCAAGCCTTCAACACCGGCTACATGAAAACCCGGATTATTGAAGATGTATTTAGTGCTAGTATTCCTATTTTCTAAATATAAAATCATTCCGTCATCCACCACAACAAAGTTATATTCAATGGATGTTGTGCTGATGAATTTGATCTTGCTAAGGCGCCCATTCGATGTCAGCTCAATCATGCAAACCTCCATACTTTAGTGGATGGGGTAGGCCAAAGAGTACATTCAACATTGAAGGACGACAAAGCTAGTGCTAATCTTATTGTCCCTCATCATCCAGATCTGTCTAAATCACGAGGTTGATTTGTCGTATATTGACACTGAAACTGCTTGACTCCCAAGAAAAATTCATTTTCCAATCTGTAGGAGCGATAGTGGTGATGCATGGAACCCAACACAAAGGTCAAGATCAAGAATAAGGAGGATCAACAGCTTAGTCAACCCAACCATTCGAGGTAACACTCACAAGCCTACAACAGTCGATTGATATCATGTCCATAGCATTTGTAACGAGGTTGACCAGCATAGAAGAGCAGCAAATATGCCTTGGGCATCCTAAAAGATATAGCTTCGAGATCTTGATCAGATTGTACCAACATATAGCTGTTAGGGATGCCATTATCTCTAATGAGGAGGGAGAATAAGGGCAAGCAGTGAGAACACGACTTTCTGCAGGTATCAAAGATACAACAACCATATACAAGGATAAGTACAAGAGCATAGATGATACTGTTTGTATATCGAGTGAGGCAGAGAACTAACAAAGCCAAGTATTTTCTAACCATAATGCCTTATTATTACTAAATGTATTGCTTTCATTCTCATATTATATGCATTGAGGACATTGCATAATTTGGGGGGAGGGGGTTGGGATAGAAACACTTAAAAAAATTACATTTGTAACATATATATAAAATTTAAACCATAATTTCATAAAAATAAAAATATTATATAAAATTTTCTTTTCTTAATGTAACAAGCAAAATTAAAGCATTTTATATTGAATATTTATAGTTTGATGTCTTAGAATTGACACTAATATGATAGTATTTCTTAGCTATTATTGATTGAAAGCTTAAATCCAACAATAAGATATGCTAATACTTAAGATTAGAAACATGTATGCACTCTATACACTTACACAATGAGTCATGAAAAGTTGATAATGAAAAAAGAACATAAAATGAAAGCCTACCATCTAAAAAAAGAAAAAATAGGAATGGGCTTGATATTAAGGCAAGGGTATTCTATAAAAGAAAGAAGAAAAAAATGATTTAAAGGAAGTATGTGTTAAGTAGTTAGATTCGTGCACTTTGGAAAGCATGCATATTCACACGAATAATACTTATTGACTTTTATCACAAACATAAGTTTAGTAACTGGGCATTTGTGTCTTGAGAAATATGTTCATATGAACAGTGAGTATTTGTAATTAAAAAAACAAATAGAAAAAGAGATGAAAAGGGTTCATATAAGTTTAATTGGACTACGAAGCATGGCTGGCTCATTTATACGATTACAAGGGTGCATAAGAGTGGATAATCGGGAGTTTGGTGTATATATGATGAGATTTAAGTGATCATGATAGGATGGTGAGGATACTGAATTAAGGGTTCCATGCGCATGTTTTCAATTAAGTTTAATACGAAAATAAAAGAAAGCAATAAAATTTTTCATAGTTTTTCTTAGATTTCTTTCTTACACCTATATTTCTTAATGTTTATGGATAACATTGCTAGAAACCCTCACGAGACAACACTCGTCCATTAGGATAACCTAAGGGTTTATAAGTTTGTTGCACGTGCTATGTGCAATCCTGATTCCTATAAAAGTGCGTTAGGATTTTATTTTTATTTTTTAAGGATATTTTCATCTTACTTAGTTTGCTAGAGACTAGCAAAACATAAGTTGGGTGTGTGATTACAAGTGAAAATTGCAATATTTAGTATTTATTTTGTGTATTCGTAATCCAATTTTGGTGATAAATATGAAAAATTAATGAATTATGATTCACATTACTCTAACTCTCCACATTAACATTTTTCTAGTATTTTATGATATTTTTACATTGTTTTAGATAGGAAATCAAACGAGAATTGTATCCACAAAAAACTGCCTAGATTGAATTTCCAAGCCTAGCTATCGACATACACCTAGAAGGACTGTCACAGCTGGCAAATTATGGTGTTTATAAACCCTATCTAAGAGCAGCTGTCGAAGCGGCGATCAAAGAGGAATGGCCAGATACATAGATATGGTAGATTTTGAAGGCAAAAAGAATTTTCAATTAGATAGAACTCTTGAATTTGAAGATTAAACTCTAAAGAAGTCTATAAATACCGTTGTACTTCAAAAATAAATTAGGGATGTTTCTTAGAGATTAAAGGAGAGAATTTTAAGAGTTTTGAGAATTTCATTTTTGTACTCTCTCATAATTATTCAATAAAATAATTTCTTTTTGATTATTTAATGGTTATGAAGAGTATAAGGAGTTAGATTTCTCAGTGGCTTTGAATAAGGTAACAAGCCTCTAATGATGATCTTTTATGTTTTTTTGTGTAATTGTTTATGATATTTGATTTTTGTTTCCCTATTTATCTTACTAGGTGCCAATATGATTTTTGTGACTTTGATGGTTTATACTTTGATAGTATAACTGTTGCTTAGTTTTTGATATAGCATAGACTTTTTAGGCATAGAGTTTACTTAGATTTTGAATGGTTATTTGTAGATCATGCTTCGAATTATTTTAAAAATTCATATAGGAATTAACCGAGAGAATTAACCAATTATCAGTATTATAACTTTTTTGATATTGTGCTTTTAATGATATATTTTCTGGTAGCATGGGACCATATGATCAATATAACTGAGATAAAATAAATATTAACTTATCTAGTGAATCAATTTTGAGGGCATGAACCCATCTAAGATAGCTTAACTCTCCATTTTATTTTAAATTTCAATTTCTAATTAAGTTAAACTTTTTAGTCAAAACATTCTTCTAAATTTTACTTTTTATTCATAACCTATAATCTTTAGTATAAGTTCACAATCACAAAGTATTATATCCTCGAGAGAATGATCTTGGATTTATTGTTCGAATACTATTTATCAATCTCCTGTGCTTGGGAGTGCACGTTTCATGTTGCACCACTTAGTCAGCCCATGATTTTATCGTTCATATAAATAGCTGCATGAACCAAGTGAATGCATGATCTTGTGTGATACTCACAAATACTTTGGTAAGAGTGGGATCATTACCCGCTAAATGTTCTTCTTGCAATAAGAAATAGAAGAGATATTGGTGGGGAGACTCTTTACCGTTAAATGACTGCAAGGTCAGTGGTCTGTAATTTTGTAGATAATGGACTCTCTCCCACCCAATTGGGTAAGGATGTACAATCCTCACATTCTATAGATCTTTGCGATGCATCAAACCCTCTAGTTAGTTGTGCATCTTCTCAATCCTTTCCGTGAACAGGTTAATGATTATTTTCATAGTCCCATCTTCATGTTCAGAATGAGGTGGGACCCAACTATTTTACCATAGTTGACTTTGTCCTCGATATTTTCCATTATATGTTGTTTACCCTCATCAGGAAGACGATTCGGGTTTAGTGGAGGAAGAAGATTAGCTTTTCTTTGAATTTGTATGTAATTCTACCGAGATCGAATTTATCTCATCGATCGACTTTTGCTGGTATCTTAATATTTTGTCTTGATTCTTTAATTTTTTAGAGACTTTTTCTAGAAAGTCTATCATCTTACCTATGACATCCCATCTCGCATAGAAGTGGATGAGTAAGAGGTAAGAGGATACAATAGTGGAATATTATCATCATCATTGGATCCTTCCACCAAACGTTTGTAGTCCAAGGAAATGACTCCCACATTCTGATTCTACTGTGTTGTTATATACCATCTGACTCAGCTTGGATCCTTCCCAGTCCTGGTGAAAATCAGAGTTGGATTAATCACTTTCTTTGATTTATTTTCCTTTGTTATCCATGTTGGAGTTAATAGCAGACAACTCCATCTCTTAGTACAACTTCACACAAGACTCTACTTTTTGATTTTGCTATATGGCTAAAAAAATGAGGGCTTCATTATCTAAAAGTTGCAATGACAATCTGATAACATGGCCAAAATCAATCATTCGCAATGACATTGAAGAGTTAACTTCACATCACTCATGTTTCAAGTTAAATACTCCCCCAAGTCTTGAGAGGAGTTTTTAGCAAGGGACATACCTATTCTTACTATTTGATCACAGGGCTTCTGATTGCAAAGTGTGTTGCTTGTGTCCAACATATTGTTTGGAGTACAAAGGTTTACCCCAATAATATACACTTGATTAAGCTTGGTGTTCAATGTGTGCATAGGATTGACGCTTAGCCTCGTGCGAATCTTGCATGTTGGCTTGAGCATCAGCCTCGTGCGACTCTTCGCATTTAAACTTATGCACAAGGTTAGCACTTAGCTTCGCGCTTGCTTCTGGCATGTAGCAAGGACTCAACCCCTACATGGTTTGCTTTTCAGTTGCAATCTTGAGGCTTGCTTCTCGAGCTTTACGCATTTTTTAGTGATCTTAAGTGTTCTTATGAGCCCATGTTAAACCTGAACATGGTTTGGTTGGATCCACCATAGACGGACAGTTGCTTGCATATGACCATAAGTCATAATTCTATGAGACATGTGCTTAGCATTGGTCTTGTTCATGTCAAGAATTATTCAAAGTAACTATATAGTTGTAAGATTCTTGGACCTCCAGTTAACTTGGATCCCATTCTCATTAGTAAGTACTTCTTTCCTATCGATCATAACCCAATGATTACGCTTTGTGGGTTTTGCACCGGAGAAACCTGAAGAGAGATATTCCTCATACTTCTATTGGTCAAATTCTATAATGTAACACCCTGTTTTCCTACACATAGTTGAAACAGAGTGCTCCACTAGTGCACATGTACAAAAAAATTGACATGTATGAGGCCATAATGCATAAACGATATATTATATAGTCTAAATATCAAATTATGAATTAAAACAAGAATCAACTAATCTTCTATACAAGTCATAGAAAAATAAAAGGGTTCATTTTCATTAATATGAATGAATAATACATAACACGATTTATATATTACTTCACCATAGCTGTCGAGTATAAATAGATTAAAAGAATATATAAGTCTCAATTCTACAATTGATAATATATAAAATGAATTCTGGAGAAAGTAGAAAAATATTGGATTGGATAGGTAGAGTTCTGCTTTTATCAGTATGTCCCTACTTGGTAAGAAATATAGGTTGATCTGTTGGCGGCGGGTAGATTCCTCCAAGTTAACATTATCTGAATGTGTGTGAGTACACTCAGGGGTCAGAATCCAAGCAAGAAAAGAAAAGAAAATGGGGGCCATGCACAATGACATGAATATGTGTACTAACATAAGCATGAGATCCTACGTGATGTATATACCGATATCATGCAATGAGAGCATGCAAGGAAGTGGTAAACACCATGCAGACATGAGAAATAATAAATAAAATCATTGATTGATATAAATTCAAGTATGGATGGCATTGACAATATAAAGATATATAATTTAAAGTTGTAAGAGTATCACAATCGGTTAAGAGGTGGCCTCGTATGATTGGTCTCCTAAACTCGCAGTCCTATGGGGATACGTTAATCTCACGTGGTTCAAACTTAATTTGCTTATAATTTATGTTATTTGGCACTGAATAGTGGGAGTATTCACATGTTCTAGGAGTTTACTATGTGTACCTACTACCACAGCCATAAGTATCAGTCTCCACACGAATCAGATGGTATATCGCTAAGCACTCTGGATATTATGTACATATCTGGAATCACGGCTACAAGTCACCAGTCTCAATATGAATCGGATGTATCGCTAAGTACTCACTAATGATGGTGATAGTACACACATCAACAGATGTATGTATCCTAGTAAGAGAAGAAACTCCAACAATACGTGTTTCATTTCACAATTTACTTCTCCCATATTCACAGTATAACTAATCAATTAACTACTCATCAATGATAATCAAGACATCATGTAGGACTTCTTATCATGGTAGCACGAAGATCAAGTTCAGGTGCATAGCATGTACCAGGCTAGCAAGAATCTGGTAATATGATATTTAACAAGTAAATAAATGGCACACCCGTGATATGACAAGTATAGCGTGATAGTGATTATAATGAGTGGTTAATATAAGATCATGAGATGACTAAGCGAGTAAAAGTAGCATAAAGAAAGCAAAATATACATCGCATATCATTGGTGTTAAGATATCTAGCGAATACGAGAAATGAGCATGAATAGTGTTACATGTATGATACGATGTGCACGTATTTCACCAAACATTAAAAAGAGATATAAAACATGACAAGGATATACAAATATGGATACGTATAATACAATATCATGAACAAGGACACATGTAGTATCGTGTCAACAAGGACTTATAACATATGTGTGTACATGGCTAGAGTACTAGACGGGTATATATGCATATGCTTAGAATATATATACGTGCACATGACAAGTGTAATTTGCATACATGTATGCACAAGGTTAGAACATTTATATGTTTGTATATAAATGTATGATATATGCTAGGTATTATAGTATAAATGTATCACATATAGCAGGGATACTTATATAAGTGTCAAGTATGGATATGAAATAAGATGCATGACGATACTGGTAAGTATAAGAGCTACAAAATATGTTCACGTGTGTATAGTCTCATTCCCAATTAAGGAAATCAGTATAGCATAATATGCATGCACGGAAGCATATATGCATGACTAGTATCTCAAGCACAGTTGATCTGTACATGTGATACTAGGCCTGAACAATAGCAATTAATTGTATGTGCGCATATATATCATCACGGAGGTAGTGTATGCAACAATACTTAAATATGGCTTGATTGGTCCACTAATATTGAGGTTTAGTGGATTAATATGTGTGGACCTGGTCTTGGCCTGTGCAATGTAGCAACTTCAAGGTGAAATAAATTATAGATATGGCTTGAATTGGAAAAATATGTAAGACAAATTTATAGGCATATGAAATATCTTTTCAACGAGTCCCAGATAAGCTCAAACTAAGTTCTGGTAATGAAATTAAGGTTGTTTTTCTAGGCCTATGTTGTTGCTGAATCGATAGATCTAGCATCCAGTATTTATTTCCACGTAATTTTTGAGTGGGAATAAAGATGAATCGTAATGGCATTTATATACAAAGATATAGATAGTTTAATCATATTTCTGATGAACCTAATATGATCTCAATCGGAATTCTAGAACAAAAAAAATTGTTGTTTTATGAAGCCACTCTACTGCTAAACTGCTAGGGCCTGGTACAATGCAATATCAGAATTTCCCAGTAATTTTGGATAGGAAAATGACTAACTAAAGTTGCATTTATGTAAGGAACTTGTACATAATGAGTTATATTTCTAACGATACCAAAATAAGATTAATCAGAGTTAACACGAGAAACTTATGGTTATTCTACCAAAAACTATTAGTATAGTACAACATAGACAGTTATGTGCACAAATTAACATACACAATGTGATAAATGTAATAATTCTATGATAAATACATTCCGAAATATCATGAATCATAATTATCCAATACTAAATATGACTAAATCTATAAACAGAATTTCTATGGTTATTTCTACTTGTAGGAAACAATTAAAAGCATAAGGAAGGTGTAACTTCTTGCCTTCATTGAATATATGCCGATATGGAACCAAAATTAATCCGGTGGAGTTAAAATCTTAAAAGATTTTATCTAGAATTGATGAAAAAGTTCTAGAGAAAAGTTTTTGAACTGGTGGAGCAATTTGGACTTGAATTGAAGGAGTAATCTCAAAGAATATGGCTCAATAGACTTTATGGTGATTTTTTTTTTTAATTTCTCAACCTAATTTATTGACAACTTTTATAGAAAAATGGAGAAGGAATTTAGATTTCAGTTCTAAAGAGAAAATGAAGTTGATGATTATCTCTCATTTTTTTCAAATTTTTTAAATTTGTTTAGAGGGTCAAATAAGGCGTAGAACTAGGCTAGAAGACAAGGTAGGATATCCTAAATTTTTTCTATATTTATAAGATTGCCATCGGGTCAAATTCTATCATAAAAAGGTCAAACAATGATTATGAGGATGGAGTAGAGAGAATATGAGTATCTAAAAATGAAATTTGGATTTAAATAAATTTTAATTGTTATTGGTCTTAAAAATTGACCGGTCCGAAATAATTCCACGAAAATATAGAAAATATAGTAAAATGAGACGAGAAATCCCTGTCTTTGATATTTTTCATTAGAGTCCAGAACTGAAGATAAAAATCAACTTACTCAGTATCCACCAATATCAGTATTGAGCTCCTAGATTGATACAGACGATCCAAAATAAATTGATGTAAAAATATAGGGAATAGGGTTGTTCCATATGATGAGAGTCTCCACCATGGAGCCAAGCATCTTGGTATAGGATTGCACCATCACCTTCTCTTCAGGGAAGAGAGGGGCTCCTGCTGATGTCACCAACTTCTGTTGGTTAGAAAGTATAGTCTTGTTCTCCATTACCATTGTCATTTATAATTCGAACGAATTAGAACAAAAAGAAGAAGTAAATATTATTTTATATTTTAACACGCCCCCGCAAGTTGAAGGTCCATTTTGGACAGAAATCTGGGCTTTATGCAGCGGTATAATTTTTTTTAAAAACCCGCAATTAAATGCGCGCCCGACAGGAATCGAACCTGGGTTGCTCTGATATTTCCTCTTCAATGAGTTGAAATGGTCAAATATAGAGTCCTACACTATTTTTCAAGATGTTGTGCAGAGCTATAGATAGCCTCATGCCAAAACTTTGTACGAGGCTATTTGTAGCCTCACGCCTGTGTGTATGGGGTTAAGGTTAGCCCTGCACCATTCTTCAGAGCTTTGCTTTGGCTCTTTTAGAATTTTCTTCAATCTTTTCGCCAATAATTTGTCCCATACCCATAAGGCAATTTAAATAATTAACTACTCATCAATGTGAGAAAAAGATATCATGCAAGACTTCGTATTATGGTAATTTGAAAAGCAAGCTCAAGAGTATAATATGTATCAAGCAAGCAAGAGTATGGAATTATTATGTATCAAGAAAGTAAATGGCATACTCGTGACACAACAATTGAGGCATGGTGATGGTTATGATGAGTAGCTAATAACATGACATGAAATGTCAAGCAAGTAACCCACAGTATGATATCTTATGAAAGAAAAACATATTTTGTATATCACTGGTGTCATGATATCAGGTAAATACAAGAAACGTCCATGAATAGTATTATGCATACGATACGGTGTGGACATAATTTACCATACATGAATATGGAATGATAAGCAAGAACAAGTCATATAACTACATATGAGTGCATATGGTATCAAACCATATGCCCGGAGTACCACACTGCAATGGTATTGTACCATGCCACACTAAAAGCTCTATTGCAATAGTATTAACCATGTCGTGTTTTCAATAGTATTGCTCCATTATCTAATTAGGTATTTGTTCAAGTCAGTCATGATTCAAGTATTCCTGTAATTACGTCCTAGTAAATTAAACCCACAATTTTTGGTTTCAAATTCTTAAAATTGTGATAGTGCACGGCTAGACAAATTGAGAGTTACATAATTAGAGTTCGGACCCTTGGATGTGTGAATATAGTTTGAACGTTTGGATGCTGCAGTTTTAAATTTGAATACATAGAGAACTAGGGAATTCATTTATTTAAATAAATAAATCGATTATTTCTTAAGTGAAGTTCAATTTTGTTAAAGTTCTTTGAAAATTGGATGAAAGATTCGAAATTAATTTGATAACTTTTGTTTTTTAAATATTTTATTTTTTGATATTTAATTTGATTTTTATTCAGCTTGTTTTTAATTCTGCCTTTAATAAAATATTCATTAGGTGCATATAGCTAAAAATCTAATCTCAATAAGTGTTAAATCCACAAGAGGTGTGAAGAATAATATTCTCAATGTTTACGTAATCAACATTTGGAAATGTAATTGAACATAGCAAGAAAATGCAACAAAAAATTGCTAACTGCTATTAATGAGATTTGCTAGAAAATTGCAAGTAAAAGATGATTCTTCATGTGTTTTGGTTGAAAATTGTGAATAAAAAGATCATTGTTCATGCGAGTTGTTAAAAATTTAGCACGTAACAATTTGTTATCTTGGTTAAATTGTTAGAAAATGCATAGCAAGAAAAGTTTTGGTTTACTTAATAATAATTAATGGTTGCCTTAAAATTGAAATGAAATTTAGGCTATTATAAAGAAAAAAAAATAAAAAATAAACACATTACTATTGTCTTGTTCGCTCTTTTAGTATTTGTATTATAGATTTTTCATAGTCACATCAGTGAGAACAATCTTAATGTAAGAGTGAACATCATGCTTGACAATACTGCAAATGCTACCATTGGCAATTCACCCACAAAAACAAATCCAGTTGGAGCAGTTGGACCATCTCAAACGAAGGAAAGGAAGGCGACATTTATATCCAATATGTAGGATCACTACATCAAGTTAGATGAGAAGATTGACAATATGCTAGAATCACTACATCAAGTGAGATAAGGAGAATGACAATATGTGAGAAGAAGGGGATATATCTCTTAGTGAGGATGACAGTACACAAGTATTACCAAAAAATACAATTATAATACTAAAAGAAAGGCACATCTTCACTTAAAAATCATCCTAGTAATTGAAAGAAAAATCCCCATAACAAGGACATCCGTCAGGCACAATTAAAGTTCCAACCATATGGAAGATGATAGAATAGGAACCCTAAGTACATGAAAATATGATGCGAAGACTGCAAAATTAACATTGTTTAAATGATAATTCTAAATGAACTTCTATTCAACTTTGTCAAGGGCATTGGATTTAAACTATTCATGTCTATTTTGTGCCCGCATTTATATCTCATATTGGAAAGATCTCCACTAACTTTAATTAGATAAGAAGATAGCATTGAAAAAGTAATTTAGTAGTACAAGTCACTATATTTGTCTCACTATTGACAAGGAATTCACTCAAAAGATTAACTATATGTGCCTCACTATTCATTGCGCTAGAAGTGATTGAAATTTATACAAAAGAATCATTAACTTTTGCCTATTACAAATCGTAGGAGTTAACTTCTTGGAACAGCATTGGAGGCATGATTAGGGTGTCGAGAAGGTATTAACTATTACCATAAATGATGCAAGTTTAAATAATAAAATATCCAATACTGGAACATGAAGTTGATAACTAGGATAATAAGCATGACACCATTTTTCGTGATGAATATCTTCATATACATTGTGTTGCATGCATTATGAATCTTTCTGTGTAAGATGGATTGAAAGCAAATGTTAAACTTATCTCATGTGTTAAAATTGCTATTAAATATGTGAAGAAATCATGTTCAAGGTTAGCAAAGTAAAGAGTTTGTAGAGAGAGAGAGAGAAAGAAGATAACAATATGGACAGTAATATATTTGGATTGCAAACCAGTGGAACTCAACATTCTTAATGAGCAAACACTAAAAACTGTCAATCTGCTTTTATCAAATTAAGTTAGAGGATCAAATATTTAGACAAGAACTTCTATTGAGTGATGATGGAAGGGGAAGGATGTTGAATGAAAATAACTGGGAATATGTGGGGTTAATTGTGTCATTGTTTGCAAATTTTTAACGATCTCATTTTGAAAGTTCCTGGCACCGTCAACGCTACATCTAATGTGTTTCTTTATCAAATTGCTAATATTGAAAGGGAGTTACATGAGGCCATGTTGGATGATGATGTTCTTGTATATGATATAACATGTAGGAAGAAAAAGAAGTATGAGAGTATTGGGGCAATGGTGAGAAGGTGAATTTACTTATATATTCATACTGCTGATTTTTGATCCTCGGTTCAAGCTGGATTTTTCTCAATATGTAATTATGGAGATGTTTAAATCACAGGAAGATAGAGGTCTAGTAATATCATCAAAGTTGGTGAAGACCCTTAAAACTTGCACAATGAATATGACAATATACACAATAAGGGAAATGACATTATAGTTGATGTGAAAGTAAGAGCTGCACAACCTTCAAATATTAAGGAGAGGTGCATTGAAGAACTACTACATCTTGGATAAGTCCAAGGCTTAAAGCTCAATTTCAAGAACGTAAGGTCAAGCTAAGGTATATTGGAAGCACTTGAATGAAGCCAAAGAGCCTGCAATCAACAGTGAAGATATATGAAAAATTTTGTAATGACCCCACCATAAGGCATATGAAATAGCTGAGTTATATGAAAAATTTTGTAATGACCCCACCATAAGGCATATGAAATAGCTGAGTTATTCGAACAACATGTAATAACACGACTAGTCTTGATTTTACAACATAGTCAATCACAATGGAAAATGAGCATAAAAATTATCAAATAAAAAATAAATTCTTATTTAAAAAAGATAACTTTATTGAAATAGACTAAAAAAGTAACAATAAAGAATAACACCAAAATCAATAACAACTGTCACGAGTCAAATTCAAATTTTTACAATCTTGCTAGAAAATAAAAATAAATCCAACTAAAAATAAATGGAATAATAACAACCGGCACGAGTCAATTACTTTGGCAATTCTACCTACTCATGGAAGTAAACCAAGTCCTACTCTAAATTCTAACTCGTCCACTTTCAAATCTGGACATGCATACCTAGGTCGACAATAAAGCAACCAATAACATTAGAATAATATGAAAATCAAGATTAACAGTAACATAATAAGTCAAACATAAATAAAATAGTAACATCACATCTTATTATTATGCACATGACTTAATTTATTCTTTAAGTTAATTTGTTTTTTATTATGATATTTGAAACTATGAGATTGAGTGAACTTGACATTCTAAATGCACTCTCATTGCACCTAAGAAGATGGTAACAATAACATATCATGAAATTGGAAAAACAGTAATAGTAATATATCTCGTTATACTGGGGAAATGGTAATAGTAGATGCATCTTATGGGACATGGGAAAACTATAACAATAAATGTATCTCGTGAGAACTGGAAAAATAATAATAGTAAAATTTTATCAGAATATATCTCGAACCCTCCCATGTGGATACTATTATATTCAATTCAT
This sequence comes from Dracaena cambodiana, assembly GCA_036321105.1. Lineage (NCBI taxonomy): Eukaryota > Viridiplantae > Streptophyta > Magnoliopsida > Asparagales > Asparagaceae > Dracaena > Dracaena cambodiana. The sequence goes on from JAYEPQ010000010.1 coordinate 25,442,794, forward strand.
CAAATTATAACAATCCCTAGTGTCTCTCAAATCTAGGTGTATTCGTCCTTTTTGGTCTTTAATTATATTCTATCAATTTAGCAGCAAATGTTGATAATGATGGTAGTTAATTTCAGTATCAATAATCAGTATCCATATATACAGTAAACTTTTTAATCATCACAATTCATAACTCTCACTTTCATTGAATAGCTTTCAAATTCAAGCAAGGGTAAATTATTTAACTGTTACATAAAAATATTGAAGAAACAAATAGTTATTCACTTTTATAGGGTGTTTTAAATATTTTAGTCTCTAAATCATGTATTTACATTAATTACAAATCAATAACTTAAAATAAAATTTTCAAACAAATATCATGTACAGGATCTATACACCATGGTCTACCGCTAGCCCTACTAGTAGGTCTACTGCTAGATACTCTCAGATGTGCCATATTCCTGACCTGACAGTAGCTCTACTGTAGGTATGGGAATCTAATGCGCTCAGGTCCTAGCCTACCAGTAAGCTTGGGAACCCAGAGGTTCTAGACCCCACTTTTCGGTCAATATTTTTTAATAAAAATCGAATCTTTTGCAATCTCTCATGAATAAAAGTCATAATACGTCAATAATATTATGTTCTATGCAACACAATAATTTTCAACTCTAATTTATCATTCAATCAAGATCTCTACTTTTTTTTGAATTTTCAGTAAGATAACTACTTTGAAAACAAGACGTTCAATTTATCAATAAGTAAAAAAAATCTAATTACTAAAAATAACACTATATAAGATGCTATGAGTTGGCCTTTAAATCAAATGGTTTAAGCATGGATGATCAACAGATCTCTAAGATGAAAACTGCTAATTGAACAAGGCAAGGGCTAAAACTCCTCCTTCCTCTCTATTCTCTCTTTTCTTTTCTCTCTCTTTTTTTTTCTGTATTGTAAAGAAGGAGCTGCTTCCGGGGAGTCCTCCTAATAAGGGATTGTGGGGATTTAATTTTATTTTCTAATCTAAATTAATGGAAAGTCATATTAGTTAAGGAACTTCTATTTAAATTGAACACAATAAGTTATCATATTAAGTAACTATAAATAATTAAGCCCATTTTAATATCTCAACCAATTATTAAGAGGATAGTAGCTTGGGCTTAGCTTGGCTTCTAAGGGGTTAGTTGTTTGAACAATGGTATGGATAAATTAATTAAATTAATTAACTCTTTTTTATTAAAAAATTTTCAAATAAAATTTCATTTTTAAATCATAAATCACAAAATCATCAAGGTGGAGTGGGTGTTACAAATTTGTTTTCATGGCTTTTACAAATCTAATAGCGAAAGATTTCCTATTCTCTCAAATGGCTTCGAATGCCTTGGTGATTTCAATATCTATTATATTTTGGAATCAATTTTTAGTACTAATAGAAGAGTACTTGATATAGTTAGAAATCACATTCTAAAAGATTGGTTCAAAATCTTATTTGTAATTGTTGAATCTAAACTTAGTAGCTCAAAAAATCGGGCCAATTTGAAATACAACTGAAGATATTTGACTTGAGAATGATTCAAGCTGATGAACATGCTGGAAAAACACAATATGTAAATGAACTTGTTAGCTGTAAAATAGAAAACACTTACGAGAAGACATACAGAAACGTAATAAGGTTCGGTTTGAGATGGATCTCGAGACTACATCCTTAGTGGAAAGTTGGCCATTCATCATAAGCTTTACTAGAGAGTTTTTAGGTGTATATCCATACATGATCCATCATTTGAGTATTAATACATTCTATTTATAGTATGATATGTTTGATGGAGTACATGGAGGTGAAATAGATGCAAACAAATCAAGTAAGTTGATGATTGATACGACCACATGATTGACAGTCTAATATCGATAGGTTAAATCGATGTAATTTCAAGTCTATATTTGACAGAGGTACAATGTGAATCACAAAATAAAATATTGTAAAAAGTTGTAGATCTCTAAAATCCTCTTTGAAACGATAATAAGATCAACAAAATCGTAGTTAGAGATGAAAGTTATTATTGCTCAAAATTGGAAAGAAACTGCAAGAAGAGTGAGTGAAACTTTTATAGTAACATCAACATCAAGTGCATATTTAAAATTGACGTGGACAGAATTGAACAATTTTATGCAAGAGAAAGTTGCAGGGCTTTAAGTCCTCCTTCGAATGGAGCTAGAATCATCTAAATCGAAGTTCAGAAGCGAGAGATATTATCAATTTAGTGACGAGAAACCGAGCTAAAAAAGTCACCATCAATAGCAACATTCTAACATCAATGACAACTCCACCTAGGCACAGCCATTGTTGCACATCGATGGCAAGGTGCTTATCAATAACAGTAGGTCCACCGTTGATGCGGATCAACATATGAGGATTCTAGGAATTTTTTATGCAAAATTTGGCAGATTTTCAAGGAAAATTTACTTTGATATGTAACAACACTAATCCATAAGCCCTTGTAATGGTTTATTACATATTATCTATATCAGCTCGGGAGTTAGGACACTGATATAGGCGGATACTGAGTAAATTGAATTATATCTTTTCTTCTAGTCATTAATTTCAAATTTTGTTGAGCAGGAATCTCATATATTATTATTTTTGATTTTTTTTATAATTTTTTTAAATTATTTCGGATCCACCGATTTTTGGGTAAAGACCCAATTAAAATAATCAACTTAAATCTAAGATTACAGTTTTAACCATTTTACCACCTCATATCTATCTCCAGTAGTCCAGTAGGCTTCCTTGACTAATTTTGGATTGAATTTGACTCAATGACAATATTATAATTAAGATGAAATTTAATTTGATAATATAGTATACATATGTTCTAGTTGCAGTTTAACCTACCAAATAAATTCATAAAAATCTAAAAATAATCAAGCTTATTCTTCTCATATTTCGTTTCATTTTTAAAGCTTGAATCCTGATTCTTTTTTGAATTTGCTCGAATAAATCGCCAAATAATCAGCTTGAGAGTGGGCTGAAAATCCACTAAATAGCTACTTGAGCTATGTTTTTTAGTTTAACATCTTCAAATCAGCTACAATCTTCTCCATCAATATGTAAAAACCTTCTCCAGCATCTATCTTTATTCCCTAATATGATTCTTGGGATTATTTTTTTTACTTTTTAAGAGCAATCACATCAATAATGATTCTTTTCCAATTTAGGTTCAACAAGAGACAAGAAAAACTTTCAAATCCTTTAAACTTTCTATTTCTTGATGTAATTTTCTCATATATAATACCAGATATATTATTAACTCAATTTCAAGATTATGCATGCTCAAATTTGAATTTATCTTAAGTTTCATTGCATGTATCACACCGTGCATATTATATGTGCACACACCGTATCGTTATCCAAACGTACGCAACAGTCTATTTTAAAACTACTATAGCTTTTGCCTCTTAACTCTAATTGACCTCATTCATATGCTATTAGAAAGAGAATTTACTAAAATGCTTCTAACTATAGCAAATCCTAATTTAGCCATTTTTTACTGAAAAATAACCTGGAAGCTCATCAACAACAACTTCATCAGTGGCTGTTTTACCAAGCAGCAACTCATCAACAACAACTTCACTGTAAATGACTATAACTTTTGTTGTACAACTACAGTTGAGCTCATTCAAGAATAATTGGAAAGATTATTGAATTATCTATAACTTAATAAAATCTTAGGCTCTTAATTCAATTTATCTTTGTTTCCGTTGTTTGCAACATTAGTATAGAATGCAGCAATTATGAAAACAAAACAAAAGAGATTTTATTTAAATTTGGAAATTACAATACTCAAGAGTTTTTTACTAATCACAAGGGCACAATCGAGATTTATGGGGAGTATGATAATAGAAGTATGATCAAAGTGACTCTTTTTTTTTCCGTTGACTATCTAGTGAAGGATATTTGTTGAACTTGCACTATTTCTATATGATCTTTTGGAATTAATTTTTTTCGATCCCCTTTATCCACGTATTCAGAATGATTTTATAGCTTGATCGGTTATAACTGTTCATTGATTTGTAGAAGATCATGGTGGAATTACACTATGATCTGATTTGAGGGATCATGGTGGAACTATACCATGATTTGATCAGTTTGAATAACCACTTACCAATGATGATGAGATGTTTTCGTTGGCGGAGTTGACTCGTTTAGTTAGCGAGGTCAGCATGTCTTCTTTGGCGATGTTGATGTTAGCAATTTGCCATGACTGTCTTGGGTGTTTATTTTCTTCGGTCTAGCAAGAATGGGATATCTTTCTTGACGAGATGAACTTTGTCACTTGAAGTTTCTAAAGCCTATAGACTGGTCCTGGTTGGCTAGTAATTTTGGTTCTTTTTGCAAAGTTGGGATTCCTCAGTTTGGTGAAATTGAAACTTTCTTATATGGCAAAATTGAGATCTTTTGTGTGGCGAGAATGGTTATTGATTTGATTTGTACCTTTACTAACTCAGTATGATGATATGTCACTTTCCTTAGTTGGTCTTATTTAGCAGTGGGCAAATTTTATGTCCTACAAGTCCTCCTTCAAAGTTTTTGAAAGGTATGAAATTTACTGCCTCTCACAATACTTTGAGTCCTATATCTTCTGACTCTTACGGAATTTTGATTAGGATTTTGAATTTTTAAACTTCTGTTTTGGTTAACCCCATCTCTTATGTTGAGCAGCAGGCCCCACAAGAACTAATAGCCACAAATACAATATAACAAAGACAATCAAGAAAATAACTGAATAAGACAAGAGGTACAAAAACTTATGTGGTTCGGTCAATGTGACCTATGTCCACGGCCGGATAAGAATAAAAAATTTTACTATTTGTGGAGAAGACAAATACAAATGCAAAAGTAGTATTTTGGGTATTTGTATGTTTTGGGTGAGAGGAGAGGGCTCAATTTATAGCCCTCTCCCCCCCTTCATTTCCTCTTCCTAAGCAATGTGGGACTAAAAGGCCACACTTAACAAATCTCCACCTTGGCCTTGGCCCGAACAATTTATGGCTTACTCCATCTTCTCCGGTAATGCCCCAACGGGCTGAATCACCACCTCTGAATGCCAATCAAGTCTAAGCACTGCTTGAACTTATAAACAGGAAGAGCCTTCGTAAACATATCGGTAGGATTGCCGTTAGTACTGATTTTCTGAACAAGGACCTTCTTCTCAACAATGATATCACGAATGAAGTGATACTTCACATCAATATGCTTCGTCCTCTCATGATACATCTAATCTTTAGTCAAGTGAATTGCACTTTGACTATCACAGTAAATGGTAATAACCCCTTACTGTAGAGATAACTCGCCAAACAAACCTCTCAAGCACAAAGCTTCTTTAATAGCCTCTGTAACTGCCATATATTCTGCCTCAGTAGTGGACAAAGCCACTACATGTTGTAGAGTAGTTTTCCAGCTGATAGCACAACCTCCAATACAAAATACATAACCTGTGAGAGACCTTCGTTTGTCGAGATCACCGGCATAGTCTGAATCTACAAAACCAACCAAGGTGTTATTGCAACGTCCAAACTCCAAACAAGTGATTGACGTACCTTTTAAGTATCTGAGAATCCACTTCACAGCCTGCCAGTATTCTTTGCCAGGATTGGTCATATATTTGCTAACAACACAACTGCTTGTGATATATCGGGACGAGTACATACCATTGCATACATCATACTGCCAACGACACTAGAATAAGGAACTCGTGCCATATAATCTTCCTCTTCCTTTGACTTTGGTGATTGAGCAGCACATAGTCTAAAATGGCTAGCAAGAGGAGTACTAACCGGTTTGGCATCTTTCATGCCAAATCTCTCCAAAACCTTCTTGAGGTAATTTTCTTGGGTCAGGTATAACTTGCCAACTCCTCTATTCCGTCTAATCTCCATGCCAAGAATCTTCTTCGCTGTCCCTAAATCTTTCATTTCAAATTCACTATTCAATAAGGCCTTCAAATTGTGAATTTCTACAATATTCTTGGCCGCAATGAGCATATCATCAACATATAACAACAAGTAAATGAATGAATCATCATCTAACTCTCGGAAGTAAACACAACTATCATACCTGCTCCTGGAGAAACCATGACCCAACATAAATGAATCAAACCTCTTATACCACTGTCTTGGAGATTACTTCAGTCCATACAAGGATTTCTTCAACAGACAAACATGGTCTTCTTTTCCTTAACTTCAAAACCTTCAGGTTGTTCCATATAGATCTGTTCTAATTCACCATGTAGGAAAGCTGTCTTTATGTCAAGCTGTTCTAACTCCAAATCAAACATGACAACTAATGCAAGCAATACACGAATAGAGCTATACTTCACAACGGGTGAGAAAATATCATTAAAGTCAACACCTCGTACCTTACTGTAGCCCTTTGCGACCAATCGTGCCTTATATCTTGCATTTTCAACACCTGAAGTACCTTCTTTCTTCTTGAAGACCCATTTACAACCAACTGTTTTCTTTCCCTTCGGCGGCTTCACAAGATCCCAAGTACAATTCTTATAGAGAGATTCCATTTCTTCATTCATAGCCACCAGCCACTTTTCTGAATCAGCACTCTGAATTGCTTCCAAATAGGTGGAAGGTTCACCGTCTCCACCTGTTTCCTGTGCTACTGATAAAGCATATGCAATAATATCTTCATACCTTTATGGTGGTCGAATCTCTCTTCTTGGTCTGTCTCTGGCTATGAAATATTCCTCTACTGGTTCATCAAGATCTAGTTCATCAACTTGATCTCTTTGACTCGTAGAGACTCTTTGTGAAGGACTTGCATTTCCAATTTCCAGCTCTACCTGCTTCTGAGTACTATCATCCTTTTCTGAATTACAAGGATGACAAGACTCTTTTTTAGGATACAACATAAATAATTCATCAAATGTAACATCTCTGCTAATTACAAATTTAGTTTGGGATCAGGACACCATAATCTGTATCCTTTCACTCCAGAAGTATAACCGAGGAAAATACATTTCTTAGCCCTAGGCTCTAACTTTCCCTCATTAACATGCATATAAGCTGAACACCCAAATATTCTTAAATTAGAGTAATCAGCAGGAGTACCTGACCAAACTTCCTCTGGAGTCTTGAAATCAATAGAAGCACTTGGAGCACGGTTGACAATGTAGCACGTCGTAGCAATGGCTTCTGCCCAGAAATCATTTGTCAACCCAGCATTTGAGATCATACACCGAGCTCGTTCCAAAAGAGTTCGGTTCATGCGCTCGGCCACACCATTCTGTTGAGGCGTCATCCTCATAGTGTGATGCCGAGCAATTCCTTCATTCTTGCAAAACTCATTGAAATCTATACTACAGAATTCCAAGTCATTATCTGTCCGCAGCCGCTTAATGTGTTTCTTGTCTGCTTTTCAATCAAAACCTTCCATTGTTTAAAGGTCAAGAAAACATCACTTTTATTCTTAACAAAATACACCCAAATCTTTCTTGAATAATCATCAATAAAAGTTAACATATACCTGGCACCACCCTTAGAAGGAACACGAAATGGCCCCCAAAGATCAGAATAAATATAGTCCAAAGTACCTTTTGTTTTATGGACAGCGGGAGAATTGAAGCTAACTCTTTTCTGCTTCCCAAAAATACAATGCTCACAAAAGTCCATCTTACCAGTACTTTGACTACAAAGTAGGCCTTTCTTGCTTAACAACGTTAAGCCTTTCTCACCCATGTGTCCCAACCGCATATGCCACAATCTGGTAATGTCAACATCTGAGAATGTAGAGACCTTTGCAGTACCTGTGACAGTAGATCCCTGCAAAATATACAAATTTTCAGACCTTTTAGCTTTCATCAGTACAAGAGCATCTTTACAAATTTTCAAAACTCCACCTTCAGCTGAATATCTACACCCAAGAACATCGAGAGTGCCTAAAAAGATGAGATTTTTCTTCAAATCTGGAACATGTCTAATATCAGTGAGTGTTCGGACAATGCCATCATACATCTTGATTCAAACTGTATCTCTACCAACAACTTTACAAGCAGCATGGTTGCCCACCATCAACAGGTTCATATGTGGAGAAGCATTCCCTACTGGGACTCATGTGGTAAGAACAATCCGAATCTAAGATCCACTCATTATTAGACTTGACTTTATTATCTGTTACTACAAATATAGTTCCTTCATTCTCATCTGCTGCTATCTAGCTTCAACGGTGACACTGCTATTTTGTACATTTTTCTCCTTATTTTTCAATTTATAGCAGTTAGCCTTAATGTGCCCCTTTTTCTTACAATAATTACAAATCAAATTGTTATGTTTGGATTTTGACCTTCCTTTGGATTTGCTACTACTAGGGTCTCTATTTTCATATCTACCCCGAACAAATAATCCCTCTGCTTGACTACCACTAGTCTCCCCTGTGATGTCCCTATCAATCTGCTCTTTAGATTTTAATGCAGATTTAATACTATCATATGAGACTGAATCTTTCCCATAAATCATAGTATCCCGAAAATGTTTAAAGGACTGGGGAAGGGAACATAACAATAAAATGGCTTGATCTCCATGCTCAATCTTAGCATCTACATTCTCCAAATCCATAATAATGGAATCAAATTTATCAAGATGAGAGAGTATAGATGTACCTTCTATCATCCTCAATATATACAACTTTTGTTTCAAATAAAGTCGATTCTCCACCGTCTTATTTATGTACATGGTTTTCAACCGATCCCACATACCTTTGGCCGTCCTCTCATTAGCGACTTCCTGCAAAATCTCGTTAGAGAGATTCAAAATAATAGCAGATCTAGCCCTTTTATTTAGATCTGCAAATTCTTTCGCCATCATCTCCGGTGCCTTATTCTCCTCTCCTTCAAGTGCTAACTCACATCCATCATGTATAAGGATGGCTTCCATTTTGAGTTGTCACATACCGAAATTGACACTCCGATCAATCTTTTCAATTGAGATCTTTGTTACTGTCATGATGGCTATGAAATATGACACTTGATGAATAGTGACATGGGCCCCACAAGAGGTGAATAGTGACAATGGGCCCCACTAACAGAAAGTACTTATTTTCTGATGTGGAGGATCCACGTTTAGTAGCAGCCACAGAGCATACAATAAGCACCTCAAAAAAAAAATCTCGCTCTGATACAAGTTTGTTGGGCAGTAGGCCCCACAAGAATTAATAGCCACAAATACAATATAACAAAGACAATCAAGAAAATAACTGAATAAGACAAGAGACACAAAAACTTACGTGGTTCGATCAATGTGACCTACGTCCACGGCTGGAGAAGGATAAAAAATTTTACTATTTGTGGAGAAGACAAATACAAATGCAAAAGTAGTATTTTAGGTATTTGTATGTTTTGGGTGTGTTTTTGGATGAGAGGAGAGGGCTCAATTTATAGCCCTCTCCCCCCCTTCATTTCCTCTTCCTAAGCAATGTGGGACTAAAAGGCCACACTTAACATCTTATGTGAGCCTTAAATCACTATCGTCTGTTTGAGAAGAAGTGCTCTAATCCACCATTCCTCTTTTGATGGGAAATGATAGCCGTCACATCCTCTAGAAAGCTATTTCGCATTTAATATGATCATCTCGCCTGCCATTGAGATGATTATGCTTCAAGCCTTATCCAGAGAGTATAAGAACTCTAAGTGGTGTCTCTATTTTTTATTACGGTCAAAAAGTGTAATTATTTTAGTTTATTTTGTGTAAGCGTAATCCAATTTTATTGATTAATACAAGAAGTTAATGAAAAATTATTTTTATTAATTATTATGATATTTTCCTAGTGTTTTCTAGTATTTTTATAGGGTTTTATGTACAAAGGAATCGAAGTATCGAAGCATATCTCAAATATCAGTCCAGATCTGTAAAAATGCAGGATTAGCTATCGACAGTTATCAGTTATCTGTCGACTGTAAGTTGAACCCGAGAGTCACTGTCGAAGGACCTGTTGAGGGGAGCAGCCACAATCTATTTTTCTGAGAAGTTTTGAAAAGAATTTAGAGTTTCCTTTTAAATAGAATTTTTATTAGGATTTTGTAAGATAATAAATATCCATGTAACTCAGACTTTGACAGATATAGATGAATATTTAGAAGAGTCTTTTTATAGTTTTAGATTCAAGATTAAGTTTTTATACTCGTTCATAGAAATCAACAGAAGAATTCTTCTTCTCTTTATTCATGGCTATGATGAGTGTGACTGGCTAAATACTGAAGTTGGATCTGATGGAATAACAAGTCCTAGGTGATTTACTGGTATGTTTTTTCTATGCTTATTAATTTTAATTGTTTTACGTGAAATTCATATCTTTGATTCTTTGTTATCTGTGAAGGGATTTAGATATAATTTTGAGTTTTTGATATTTTATTGTTTGACGATATATGCGTTGCTTAGTTTTTTGATATACCATAGACTCTTTAGGTATGGTGTATGTTTAGATTTTAAATATTTATTTTTATTATTCATATTGCATGCTTACATAAACTCAAAATTCAAATAGGGTTAACTACGAGAAGTTATTAACAGTATCAAGTTTGCAACTTTATATATCTTGTGCTTCATTAATTTATTTTTCGATTGTAGGAAGACCACGTGATCAATGTAACTGAGATAAAAAAAAATAAATATGTTCAGTAAATTATCCTAACGGGGAGTTACATCCATCTGACCAACAATTTTAATTAAAGTAAATTTACATCTTTTGTTTTTGTTTTTAGTTAATAAAAATACAATCTTTATTTTCCTTTTTAATTTTGTAATTTATTCTTAGTGTCATACAATCACAAAATAGCTCTCAAGAAAACGATATTGGATTACTACTCCTGTACTACTTGTCGGTTTCATGCACTTGGTAGTGTACGATTTAGATCGCAGTCAAGTTTTTGGTGTCATTGCCGAGATCATTGTATTGTGTTACGTTTTAGTATAGATTATGTCTCATACATTAGTAATTCCTGTAATTCTGAATTTGCATGTCCAGTTGGAGGAGAACTTCAAACGGTAGGATAATTCAATCGTACCTAGATCCACACACACTTCCAATCCACCAAACACTTCACGACATGGGAACTAATAATAATAATAACAACATAAATAATACTACTACTACTACTACTAATAATAATAGATTTGGAGATGATAATACAAATGATAAGCATAACCATCATGGAGGTAATGGGAGGGCTTTACGAGATTATGTACAACCAAATAGGACAATCCAAACTTCATGCATTAATTTCCTTTGAATATGGGACACTTCAAGATTAAATCCAGAGTAGTTCAATATTGTCTTAAATTCCATGTGATGAATTCAGAGAGCTCAAATTTGCATATTCGAGAATTCAAAAAAGTTTGCTCTACCATTAATCTTCAAAATATTGCTGCAGATCAGCAACTTAAATTTAAACTCTTTTCATTCTTCCTAAAGGACAAAGCAAAAACATGGCTATAATATTTACATCCCAATTCAATAGGAAGATGGGATGAGATGCAAAGAGAATATTTAAAGAAATTCTTTCATTCACATCGAATAAATTATATGCAAAAGCAAATTCTCAACTTTCGATGGAAAAAAGATGAACCATTGTATGAGTGTTGGGATAGATTTAAAAATTTGTTACTCTAATGCCCACATCATGGTTTTGAGATATGGAGGACTATATATACCTTCTATCAAGAGTTAAAAACACTATAACTAGGCAATTTATAGAAACTATGTACAATAGTGAATTCTTAAACAAAGATGCTGAGGAAGCATGGGACTAGCTTGATTCACTTGCCAAAACTTTACAAGGCTGAAAAACTGAGGATATTTCGGATAGATACCAATTGAAGGAGAAATATAACACTCAGTAAATAGATACCAATTAAAGAAATATTTCTTTAAATATAACACTCATTGAGCATTGATAAGTTGCTCCAGCATTCTTAAGTCCGAAGGGCATCACCGTATAACAGTATACCCCCAGCAGTATTCTGAAAGCCGTGTATTTTTCATCATCTGAGTGCATTTTGATCTGGTTGTAACCAGAAAAGCCATCCATAAAAGACATTCTTTTATAGCCACATGTATTGTCGATCATTACATCAATGATTAGAAGGGAAAATTCATCCTTGGGACAGGCGGTGTTTAGATCTCAATAGTCAATGCATATTCGGATTTTACCGTTCTTCTTATGGACTGGCACTATATTTACCACCTAGTCATGATGTTGTTCTTCTCGAATGAATCCTGATGTTATGAGCTTATTAACTTCGGCAACTATGGCTTCCATTAGTTCTGGTCGGAAGCATCTTTGGTGCTACTTAACTGGCTTGGTATCTTCTTTAATATTCAAACGATGTGTAGCAACTTGAGGGTCTAGCCCAGGCATATTCTCATAACTCCATGCAAACACATCTATGTATTCCCTAATAAGGGCTACAAGCTCCTCCTTCTCTGTGGGAGTTAGTATTTCGCTTATAAAAATAGGTTTTGGATTTTCTTCAGTTCCCATATTAACTTGCATCATATAATCTTCTGTAGGTGGGTCGTGTTATTCAAAATGGACATCGCAGAGAGTGTCCATGTGTCTAGACCAAGACTCGTCTTGAATGTCAATTGGTTCCTCGTCGCTCTCAGGCGCGACCGAAACCATATTGGTGGCTAGTGACTGGAACAAAGCACCGGTACTTAGATTAGAATCATATTTTTGTGGATATACATCTCCGTCGGTGGAAGAGGTTTCCTCCATTTTATTTGATAGTACGGGAGAAGTGGATACGTACCCTAACCCTCTTCGAGTCTTGTGATAATAATCCGGGTTTTTCCCTCTTGGTCTAAAAGAGGGTAAGAGGTTTCGCCGACCTTTTCCAAATTTCAATCGCGGCTTCTGGGTAGAATTATAACCCATTTTCTCCATTATTTGTTGGGATTTTTGTTCATAAAAGTGAAATTGAGGTGATATTTGTTCATCACTCTCGCTATCTTGCCTTTGCTTTGGTGGAGTACCCACTTTACCGAAGACAATAGGTTTTCGAGGTACCTGTCGAGAAGGTACATCAAAGAAATTACCTCGCCCTTTTGTTATTTCGGACCGAGAGAGGAGGGATGACCTAATTTGCAAATGATATGCCGCCAGAACTTCAAATTCAGACAAGCCATCTGCCTCGGTAGAAGTACAAGAAGGTTCAGATTTTGTAGCAACAGCAGGCTCATAAACTAATTTTATGTTTTTATTGTTAATCCATTCGTCTTCAATGCTAACAACCTTAGTTACATTAATTCCATTAAAGTCTATGTTAGTGTTTATCTCGTAATCTCCCCCATTTTCTCCTGAGGACCCATGTTCGGTATCTGCTTCATTACCGCTATCACCGGGCTCCTTAGACTTTTGGGAATCTCATGGGTAGGCTTATATAGCCTTGCATCAGTAAAATAATTCTCCAACCCTATAAATGGCTGTTTATCTACAATTAAAGTCTAAACTTCTCCTTCCTCATCGTAATATTTCAGGCACTGATAGAGAGTTGACGGGACTATCATATAGGCATGGATCCATGGCCGTTCCAAGAGGATGTTATAGGATGTGTCTGTGTCGATGACGTAACATGTAACTTTTGTTTTCAGATCTCCAATTTGACATCGGAGTCGAATCTTACCAATGGGACAACTATCATTGGCATTGAATCCATATATTATGGTATTCGTCAGTGTGAGGCGATGAGGTGAGATCCCTAACAACTTCATCAGCCTTCTCGGGATGACGCTTAGCGCGGACCCTGGATCAATTTGAATGTGGTCTATTTTTGTAGATCCGACCTACCGGGTGAAATATAAAGGTCTATTATGCTTTATATTTCTCACATGCATGTCCTCTGGCAAGAAAGTTATCTACGGGACTTGCCTCCTCACTTGAATCCTTTTCTTCATCAGATGGTTTGACAATCTATGCCAAGAACGATTCAGAATTTGCCAAAGCCTCTCTCAGCACTTCTCGAGTTGACTTAGATAATCGCAACAGCTCGTAGAGTGTGACTCAAGCTAGGATATTAACCAACTAAGCTATAATGTCAAACTGAAATGAAGGATCTTTGATTTCTTCATCTTCTTTGGGTTTTTCTGAAAACAAAGTCCTTTTTGTTTTGCAAGTTCCCCGTATAATTCTTTAGGAGGGCTTACTCTTGTATAATCTTTAAGGTAAGCCTTGCCGGATCGAGTACTAGAGGGGCCTGCCTCATCTTGATGAGTGGCCATCACTATGGTCTTCTCTTTCGAATTAGTGAGTGCGTTAGTAACTATATATTCTTATTTAACCTTTCCCGAGATAGTATTGCTAGTCCGCTTCTTTCTTTGGGCCTTAGATGAGGTCCATTGCTCGTCCTGCAGAAGATCGGGATGAACCCACATGACTTCACCTTTTTGCGTTGTCACAGGAGTAAGTCCTTTTCGCGCGATCTCATGTGGGTCATGATTTCTTACAATAAGTTTTCCTGACTGTATTGGAATCACTCCTACGGGGAATTCATTAGTTCCCACTACCAGGATCGCCATATTGGCGGTAACCTGCTTATATTCCTCTTTTAGTGTTAGAACTCCGTCTTCTATTAATGCCTGGATTCTATTTTTGAGAGGATAACAGTCTTTGGTCAGGTGTCAGACATTTCGGTGATATAAGCAGTAGTTAGGCTCATTAGTTTTCCCCGCATCTTTTGGTTTTTGATTTTTCGAAAGTCTTAACATACCCTTCTTGAGGAGGAGATGGAACATAGTGGGTGTCTGCTCTGTTTTAAAAGTATAGATTCTCTCCTGTCGGGGCCTATTCTAATTTGCGCCTTTCGGGTTTTGAGCCCTTGGATTTGGAGAATTTGGCTGCTTCGAAGTGGCATCACATGTCATTGCAGCCTTCCCTTTATTCTTACAGTTTTGCGGTTGTGGCCTGTTATTTCCAGAATTTCTCGCACCACGAGATTCTTCGATTCAACGAATCAGATCATCTGCTTGCTCTCCTTACTTGAGCAATTTTTTCCAGGTTCTGGATTCTACGGCTCCCATTTTTAACAGCACGTTAGTCCTAAAGTTATGCTTACAGGTCTTCACTAGGGTCTCCTGGGTCATTCCATGTCTACAATGCACGGATTTCTCTCAGAATTTCTCTATGAAATCTTTTACCGTTTCTTGTTCTTCTTGTTTTGTCGCAAGAAGGGAATGAACTGATATCTCGGTATCATACTCAATGAAACGTGCTAAAAAGTGTTTCTCAACATCACACCAAGTATTAATAGTTTCCAGGGGCAACTGCATAAACTATGTGAAAGCAGGCCCTCGTAGGGTACTTGAGAATATCTTGGTCATTACTGGATCGTTTCCCATCAAATATACCGCTTGAGACAAAAAATAATATATGTGTCGACTAGGGGACCCTTCCCGTCATACGATTCTAGTTTGAGAGATTTATACTTTTCTGGGTATGGAGCAAAATCCCACTCAAGCGGATATGGTCTTAAAACCCCCGATTCTTTTAATTCCTTTTTGTGCATCAGGGTATCTACTTGGATTTGTAGTTTCTCGATTTTTTCTTCATGAGGATCATGGAAGGAATATTTATCATCCTCCTCATGCTCCGAATAAGCCTTTTCTTCCTTAAATTCTTCATTTGCTTTAAATGGTATCTCCTCATTTTTCTTTAGCATTTTTTCAGAGGAAGAGGTTTTTGCCTTATCTTCAACTATTTTCTGGGTATTTTCAACTACTTTCAAGAGCATTGTTTTGAGATCATCAATAGTCTGTTATTGATCTTAAATCATCTGTTCTTGAGCTTCTAATCTCTGATCAATATCGTTGGATCTATCTATTACATGTGACACTGATGTTTGCTGTCTGGAAGATGCATAAGAGAGAGGTGAGGCTATAGCTGAGTTATCGCTATCATCATCACAGGAACCTTCTAAAAGTTTCTTGTAATTCCGAGGGGGAATGGCACATGATTTGAGCCGGGGGAAGTGATGGGATTGTTCATCATCCGCATCTGACTCATCCTCCCTTTCCATGACCTTTTTACCTTTGCCAACCATATTTGAGGTCACCACTTTCCATTCTTTTGCTTTGATTTTATCTCTGAGATCATTTTTTATTCTTTTTTAAGTATTTTGGTCCGACTCGGTTATTCTGTCAAACACTGACACTCTTTCTTGCTGCAACAACAATTATTCTATACAGCAGATACTGCTGTCATGAGTTGCTCACAGTGGCAAGTTGAGTCTGGTTGGACTTGAGTTACACTTCTTTCTTTATCAAATAATCTCTAAGGTTGGTGACATTGGATAGTGAAGAATTGTGAGGCCCGCCTAGTTGTTGAGAGTGTCCAGGGGCCCACTGAAGCTTCTCAGAGTCAATGGTGTCGAATTGTTGTCCAGTAATCCAATTATCAGCCATGATTCTATATTCAGATTGTTTTACACGGAGCTGGATGTTAGCTTCGCGTTTTGAAACATTTACGCGAAGCTGGATGTTAGCTTCGCGTTTTGAAACATTTACGCGAAGCTTGGAGATAGCTTTGCGTTTTACGTTAACCTCGCGTTTTATGCTGATTTGGCATTTTTGAAGAAATTCATCTTTAGGTTTTTGCTTAGCCTCGCATGGAAAATCACACGTTGGCTTAGCTTTATGATTAACGCAAGAATCCTTGGCTTTGCGCTTAATACTTAGCTCAAGTTTAAGGTTGCTAATCTCGCTTGTGAAACCACACGTGGCTTATCTTCGCAATTAACACGATTGTAACAAACCTTGCGATTAATGCAAGTTTTTCTGGTTTCGCGATTCACGCTTAGCTCAGTTTTCTTTTGAAATTCAATAGCCTCGCGTGGAGAGTCTACATCACACGCTGGCTCTGTCATAAAGCTATCCTACGTTTTACGCGGGTTGTGTTAATTTTTCTGGTTTTAAATCCAGAAATAGTAGCCTCGCGTGGAGAATCATACGTTGGCATAAGTTCACATTTAACGCAATGTAGACTGGTCTTGCGATTAACGCAAGTTAGTTCACGAGGTGCAGTTGTAACCTCGCGTTCTGGCACTTCCTTAGCCTCGCGTTTAACGCGGGCTTTGAGGACTCTCCTCTTTGCTTGACGATTTTGATTACAGAGTTGAGTTTTGGTCAAACTAGTTCTTGGGCCTTCTTCGGTAGTGAGGAGACCTTCTCCTGCTAGGGTTTTCTTACCAAACAACGACTTTATGGCCGCGGGCTCCATGGGTCCCCGTTTAACAGTGAATTCCCTATTACCCGATTTATGGGTATTGGAGCTCATGCGGCGATAGCACCACGTTTCTGTCAGGTTACCTGATCTAGAGGAGAGATACTCCTTACATTTCTGCTGGTTGATTTTCACGTCAAGCATATCAACAACCAATCCTATCTTTTCTACATCAGATTGCGCTATGATCTCTTTTTCAGTAAAAGAGACGCCTCTCACTGTGGTCGCTAGTTTGTTCGTCGCAAAATTCTTCCTTCCTTCCATTGAATAACTTGATTACAACGAAAGAGAACAATAGAAAAAAAACAAACGAGAGGATTTATAATTTATCGCTGTCTTTTACAATATTTGTGCGTTCTAGTGTGGCGATGGGTTCTATCAAGTAGTACCTTTTGACGATCTGATGTAAAAATTTTCTTCTTGATGAAGATGACGGCCGGCCCTCGTTTCTTTCTCTGTTGATCTTATGAATTCAAAGCTCTCACGCGTAATTTGAACTCTAGAATGATCTAAAAAGCTTTTCAAAGGCTACCGCAAGAGGGTATTTATAGATTTGAGTTGATATAAGAGTTTCCAATCAAATAGAATTGGAAAGTGTTTGTATTTATCAAGGATTCTAATCAAATATCATAGTTTTGATTTAAATCTCTTGAATTTGAATTTTAATTGGACTCAATTTGGATATTGAATAAGCCCCAAATTTCAATCACAATCAATTTAGGATTCTTACAAATCTGCTCACGCGGAGTTAATCACTCAGAACATGGAGCTATGGACTTAGGTCCACGTTTTACTCAACGTGGGGCTATTTTGTAGCCAGACGTGGAGCTACAGAGTTAACTTCACGTTTTACAAGGTATTTCTATTTAATTGGAAATTTTCACCACCAACATGGACTATTGTGTATGAGTGGACAGCGATATGGTTTGTGCATGTATAATATGCACGGCTTGATACATATAATGAAACTCAAGATAAATATAAATTTGAGTACTTATATCTTGAAAAATATTTGATAATGCCTTTGATATCATATATGAAGTGTTACATCAAGAAATCATAAATTTTGATATCATATATGAGATATGAATATACTCTCAAATATCTTGAAAAATATTAGAGAATATATTCTTGTCTCTAGTTGAACCAAAATCGGAAATGAACCGATATTGATGCGTTTACTCTCAAAAGTGGAGAAATTTTCCAGCAACTACACTAAGGAATAAGAGCAAGTGCTGGAGAATATTTTTTCATATTGGTGGAGAAGTTTAGAGTTGATTTGAAGAGACTAAACCCAAGAACAATGCTCATATAGCAATTTAATAAATTTTAAGCTTACTCTTAGGCTAAATATTTTGCGATTTATTTGAGGAAATTGGAGAGGGAATTAGGATTAGAAGTCTAAAGAAAAATAGAGAGGAACATGAGTGGAAGAAGTTTGATTTTTTTAGATTTTTTCTGAATTTATTTTGGGGGTCAAACAACTGTTAGAAGGTGAGTATGTTACTATGTTAAAAATCCTTAAATTTTATCTTGAATACAAGTTCACCATTGGGTCAATTCCTATTCAAATTTACTCAAGGATGGCTGCTGGGCTTCTAGAGATAAATTTTTAGATTTTTCTTGATTTTTTCTGAATTTATTTTGGGGGTCAAACAACTGTTAGAAGTGAGTATGCTGCTATGTTAAAAATCCTTAAATTTTATCTTAATTACAAGTTCACTATTGGGTCAATTCCTATTCAAATTTACTCAAGCATGGCTACTGGGCTTTTAGAGATAAATTTAAAGTTGGTAAGAGGTTAAAATTAAAATTTATGATTTAATTTGATTAATTTAATCAGCTATTTGCCTGATAATCAGCCGATCTAGAATAATTCAAAAAAAATATGAAAGATTCTAAAATAATAAGATAAAAGGTCCCCACTCTATGAAAATTAAAATTGATGATTAGATTAAAAGATATAACTCAATTACTCAATACCCACCTGTATTAGTATCCAAGCTCCTAGGCCGATATAGGTGATACAGAATAAACTAGTAAAGGGTCTAAGAATTAGAGGCATTATAGTTTATGTACGCTCGAATTTGATAAATTTCCTTTCATTGTCATTGATAATTGAATTAAAGCAAAATAAAAGAAAATTGCACTTTTTGAAAATGGGTTTCAAGAATAGGGAAAAGAGATCATTCAATTTTCCTTTTTAATTTTTGACGATCCGAATGAGAAGCTCCTTTTGCACTGATCGCTGGAGGAAGAAGACAAACATCTGATGACTTCTATGCTCTTCTATTCTCTAGAACTTTTTTTAGCCTGTATGTGCCTTTGTCTCCATTTAAGAAAGGAGTTTTATAGATTGAGGGAATATAATTGTTCCCTCAAATCTCTCTGGAAATTGGAGATTAAATCTTGGGAGGTTGTACAATGGATCGTTCAACAAACTTCGCATGCAAAGCGGAGCGCACGAAATGCACATGCAGGCATGCAAGCGATGCCCCGCGAGCACAGCACCCTACGAGCACGCACAGGTGGGCTTTGGGCACGTGATGTATCTTGAGTGTGCATAGTGTGCCCAGGACGCACGCGGTGCGCCCTGAGCATGAGCTTTAGAGTGCAGATGTTTGATGCTATTGTTTTAGCTAGTGTATGTGTGTGTGTATATATATATGAGAAAACGGAACTTTCACCGACAGTGAAGAGAGTTCTTTCATCGCCGCTTAGGTGGCCCAATACAATTATTACACGTGGCGCAACTTAAGGTAACAAATAAAAAACTCACTTAACCACCCTTTGAGTGGCATCACATGTAATAATTATATTAGGCCACCTAAGCGGCGGCGAAGGAACTTCCTTCACTACCGGTGAATTTTCTGTTTACTCTCTCTCTCTATACACACACACACACACACACACACTTAGTGCCTACAGAACCCCCTCCAAATTTTTTGAAATTTCATCATTAATTTGTAATGAATTTTGAAATATTTTAGACTCTCTTTTTTTAAAGATTGGGTGTTGACACATCAAAAAAATCTCTTTCGATTTTGAGGAGGATTTTGGTACTTGCCCCAACTAGGATCTAGATTTGGATTTGGATTTGGATTTGGATAGGAATAGGGATTTAAATAGATACCCAAAAGTTGATTTGGATTTGGATATCTATTCCCACTAACATTTAGATTTAGTTAGTTGTATCCCAATTAAATTTAAATTTCTATCCCTATTTGGAATCTGGTTAACTGTTCATCATAAATAACCAGAGGAGCCTAGATCAAACCAAATATTTATTATTTCTCTGCTTCTCCCGCCATCATATTTAGAGAAATCATCTCCTCCTTCCTCAGTCTTCTTTTCACCGAAGAAATAACCAATCTAATGGCTTCTTTAAACACTAATCGCATGCAAGCTTTGAAATTCCGAGGGTCAACATGAGGCTTTATCGCGAGATTGATCCCTATTCTCTAATCTCAGTTAAGAAACAAGGGTATATACTTTTGCACTGAAAAAATTGCTATTGAATAGCACAGATGATTATCCATTTTTAGCATTACTTTTGCGACTGTTGCGAAAGAAATTTTATTTTTAAACAAAAATTTATGTGGATCGGGATGCTGCCCGCACCATGAAGGGTGCCACTAGTGTTGTCTGCTGTAGGAGCACTACGGGCACTGCCTGTTTGCTGTAGAGGTGTAGCACATGCTACTGGCATGGAGTACACGCCCACTGGGAGGCAGTACACGCCCCCGCTAGGGGTTAGGGCGCGCCTGCTGTGCACACAGCGAGTGTAGGGAGGGCGCATAGTGCATGCTGCGCGCACCGGCAGGGTGTGCAGGTGCACCCGCACGCTGTGCGCATGCCTGCAGGTGTGCAATTGTTGTTGCGCATGTCCGTCTAGGCTCGAGTTGGCTCGATACCACTCATCATAGTCATCAATATATGAAAAAGGAGAATTTTATTAATAACTATGAAAAGAATATAGAAACTATTCTCTAAACAACTCAAACAAAAACTCTAAACTATAACTCTCTATCTATTCTATTCTTTGTATTTCTATATATTCAAAACTCAGAATTACATCGGGTATTTATAACCATTCAAAATTCCTAACAAGAATTCTATTCAAAAAGAAACTCTCTTTACACATCAGGAATTCTCAAATAAATTTTCTGTCGTAGTGACTATCCAAAGCTGCATCAATAGTGTCTTTAACAACTACTCTCGAGTTTCAATTACATTCGATGGTTATCGACAGCTAGTTGACACTGTCAACAGCTATACATGTCAAATGCCAGTTTGGGCTTAAACTTGATATATGCTTTGATTTTTCGATTTTCTTCTATATAGAACCCTGCAAAAAGACTATAAAGTACTAGAAAAATATTAAAGTTAAGAGTTTGATTATTAAAAATAATTTATTATTAATTTTTGTAATACCCCAAAATTCGAGCTACATGTATTACTCTCTTGAGACCAGTCGTGTTGAATAAGTCCACCAAAGTCAATTTTGGACACCGAAATTACTTTCGGTTAACATAAATTTAAATCCACAAATCCAAATGACATTCGGTCTTAGCGATTATTAGTTTTGTAATATTTAGAATTTTTTGAGATTTTTCTTACGAGGCCGAAAAATACTTCCAAAATTTCTAATTTAATAATATTAAAATTATCCTTCTAATTACTTTGAAATTTCGGTTCATTTATTCCGAATATCAAAACAACTAACGGATAATTTTGTAGAGTTCTCCTCATTGAGCACTACGTCCTATATAAATTTAACAGCATATGGAGTACGTTACACGGAATCGAAATTATTAAACTATTTATAAATAAATAAATAAATAAAAAATAATAGAGGCGGTGCATGCTAGGTAAGAGCTGGCTACATTATGGTGAGTGTGGCATTTTGGTGCACAGATGTCGCTGCTATGAAAGATTTAGTTAGGATTAATGAAAAATAATTAATTTAAATACAAAACCCACTCACCCCCAACACACTCACCAATTCTGTTCTCTGTTTCCCTCCCTTCTCCCCTCTCTTCTCCTTCGCCCAAACTCACCAACAGAGGAAAAATAAAAAAATAAAAAATAAAAGAGAAAGAAAAGGAAAAATCAAATCGAACCGAGGATTCGAACCGAATATTCGAGATCAAGCCGAAGCAAGTAATACTATTATTTTCGTTCATTTCGTTATTTTATTTATTTTTGTTCATTTCGTTATTTAATTTACATTTGTATACGTAACTTATTTTTTTAAAAACAATGCTCGGTTCATATTTTGGATTATTGATTGACATTGATAACTGAGCCAGATTCGTGGGTCAATTTTGATATATATAAATATTATTACGTTTGCTTATTTTTAGTTTAAAAAAAAAGAAAGAAAAAAAATTACATACGCTTAAAATTAAATTCATACCCATGCATGCAAAAATCATTTTTGCATGGAAACTAATGGGCCTTAGGTGATTTCGTTGGATGAAGAGAGAAAAATTGAATGAAGACAAAATGGTCAAGAAGAGTAATAGTGGGCTGGGCCGAGAGTAGAGAGAAAAGAAAAAGAAAAGAGAAAAAAAAAGTAACTGGACCTGGCCCAGCCCAGAAGAAAAAGAAACAAAGAAGTGAAAAAGATTAAAAATAGGAAATTGGGCCTGGTTCAGCTCAGTAAAAATAAAAGAAAAATAGAATAAAAGAAGTGGGCTGGATTTAAATTGGTCCAGAAAAATATATATATAAAAAAATAATAATAGACTAGGCCGGCCAGCTCAGCCCAGTAAAAGAAAAAAAATGGAATAATAGTGGGCTTGGGCCTGGACTTGGGTCTGGGCCTGACAGAAAAGAAAAGAAAAAAATAAAAATAAGTGAGAATTTAGTGGGATTGGGCATGGGCTTAGGTTCGATTTAATTGGAAATAATTGATGGATTGGGTTTCGATTTAATTAGAAATTAATCAAAGAAAAATATATAAAATTATATGATTTGAGCCTAGAATGGAATAAGTCCATAAGTTTGAATTTATAAATAATGCAGCATTATTACATGATGCACTTGGTTCCCGAATTGGGTCATTACTTGACATTGAGAATGAAACCAGATTATTAAAATAAGTTTGATGATATGCATTGTGGTACAACTGTGCACTAACATCTATCATACTACATGTCATGTGTTTTGATATTACAAGTCATGTATTTTACATGTCATGTGCTTTGATATTACAAGTTATGTGTTTTAATATTACAGATAATGTATTATGATACTACATGTCATGTACAGCCATGGAAATGCAAGAATTTTATCATGAATTGAAAAACAATTAAAGAAGGATTATAAAATTTTCATGTGCATAATTCGTTATCAACACGGGGATGGGAGAAACTACATGATGGTAAGAACTGTATTGTATAAGGATTTTGTTGACCAACTTCTTGATTGGGGTGCTGAGGATTTTTACTGCAGCAGCACTGGATGGTACTGGGCCACCGTCTGATATATGAGTCACTATAAGAGTTATGTCCGTTACTGTTTCACAGTACGGTGTTTGACTTGAACACCTAGCGGTGTGTTATGATTCAACGCCATGGGTTTGAGGCTGGGTCCCAGATATGCACGGGCACTTGTACAATACGAAAACTGCGTGCTATCATATCCATTACTTAATTTCAAACCCTAATAAAGATTTAACTTAGACTTGATATCTTTACAAGATATGATCTTTACATGATATTTACATGTTATTTGCAAATGACATATATAATCTTGCTGTTATATTTTTCATTATTCACGTGACTGTTCAACATTATCACGATTTAATTGCATTTTTTCTGTTTATTAAGAGATATTCCCAATGAAAGCTTTTTATTCATTTGCATACATTTATCTTTAGTACTGTAATAGTACACATATATTTTCCTTGTGTTACTTGCTGGGTTTAATCCCTAAGTTTCGAACCTAGGTTTAGAGGACTAAAAAGGAGAACCAGTCTCAACTAAGGATCCTACTTCATCGATCAGACCGAGCAATATTAAGCAGTGAAGTACGTTTCGAAGAATCTTGTATATCTTTGTCTAGACACTGCTTTTCTCATTTGCTTCTTTTGTGTTCATATTTAGAGCATTGTGCCATTTTACATAATAAACTTTGTTTCAGGCATGTTATTTACTTATCTGATTATGGCAATAGTTACGGTTATTCTAAAATCATGTGACTGTTGGGCTGTCTAGTGCAAGTAATAAGTAACGTCCTCCGTTTTGGGAAGCAGCTGAAAAACGGGGGCGTTACAGGATGGTATCAGAGCCTAGATTTATGTGGAAGACCATATGACTACTGCCACATAAGAGCATGTCTGTGATTTATTCGTAATAATTATTTCTTATTCTTTGATACCTATCAGATCTAGTATGGTGCCGTCCTATTATTTCCCATTTGTTTGATATATCTATCTTGAATTCCTTCTATTGATTCCTATCTGGACTATCACAGAATGATATCTACCCAATTTTTAATCAATACATCCGTTAATGATTAATGATGAAGAATTTTATGTCAACTTTCTAACTATTAATGGAAATAGATATGATGTCATTCAAGACGTGAAATAGTTAAATACCTTCCATGCAGTAATAGAATGCAGTAGAAGAAGAGTAATATTTAGATTCCTGATCGCTCAGATTTTAAGTTTATTGGTGAAAGCCAATATTCAGAACTAGCAGAATCTAAGATATTTCTAAGAGGAAGTGTTTTGGAGAAAATGAAAGCAGGAGAAGAAATAATTTTAGTATTATAAATTTTAAACATATTTTCGGAAGAGATACTTGAACTATCACCAGTGAGGAAAGTAGAATTTATTATTGATATTCTCCCTGGAGCTGAACCAGTTTGTAAATCACCTTATGGAATGAGAGTTGCAGAACTAGAATAAGTTAAGAAATAAGTAGATGAACTGTTGAGGTTGGATTTTGTGAAATCTAATGTTTTATTGAGTTCCAGTATTATTAATAGAAGAGAAGGATGGGAGTAAAAAGTTGTGTGTGGACTATAGAGGTTTAAATATAGTAACAATCAAAAAATAAATATCAACTACTTATGATAACAATCTATTTGATCAATTGGGAGGAGGAAGAGTATTCTCGAAGATAGATCTTCATTTGGGATTCTGTCGAGTAAATATCTGAACAGAAAATATTTCAAAAACTGCATTAGAACAAAATATAGTCATTATGAATAATTGGTGATACTGTTTTCAATAACTAATGCTCCAATAATATTTGTAAATTTGATGAACTATGTTTGGCTCAGCATCTAGATTAATTTGTGGCGGTATTTATTGATAATATATTAATCTATTCAAACAATAGAGAAAAACATACTGAGCATTTGAAAATAGTTTTACAGGTTTCTAGAGAGCATAAGTTATATGGAAAATTAAACAAATGAGAGTTTTTATTGGATGAAGCTGCCTTCTTAGATTATATAGTTTATGAGATAATATATCAATCGATCTTAAGAAGATAGAAGCCATGAAAATTGGCATGCGATCAAAATCGGTGTCTAAGATTTGAAATTTTCTGGGATGGCTGGGTATTATTGAACATTTGTATAAAACCTTACAAGACCTTATCACTTTAAATAAATAGATCAGAAAAAGAGTTAGAATATGTCTAAACAAATGAATGTAATAAATCATTTGAGGAATTAAAATGGAGTCTAACAACAAGTACCAGTACTAGCAATTCTAGATACTTCTAGAGAAATGAAAGTATATAGTTATGCTTCAAGACCGGGAATATGATGTGTGTTGACATAGAATGAAAGAGTAGTTGAATTTAGAACTTGTCCTTAAACTTCCTAAGAAAAGGAAAAATAATATTATGCTTGTATTTTTCTTGAAGATTGAGGAGACATAAATGTTGATGAATTACAATAATCAATATTTGTAGACTTGATAGAGTCAGTATAGTTGGCGAGATTAATTAGTCAAATGAAAAAAAAAAATATTTTATCAAAAGAATATGACATTATATCTTGTTATTCAAATAAAGTTTATCTTTCCAAATGATTGTTCTGTTCCATTACTTTTTGTTGATCATTCCCATTTGACATTTTGTATATTATATCTGAATATTATTATAATACGATTCATGTCTTGAGTCTTTATACATCATAAGTCTTATTGAGTCGGCAAGGCAATTGTAGGGAGATATTCTCTAGCGCCAGTAATTGCAGTTGCTTAATAAAATCGTTGTATTTAATTGAATTTTGTAACTGGTCAAGAATTCATTTCTTATCTTGTGTCCCTACTATTTATAGTCTTATTACATTGATATTATAATAGTTCAGATTTATTTTCATTTCTAGAGTCGATTACAGCATGTAATAGGACCTTGGGAATAAACACTACAAAAATATTTATCACCTGTATCTTACACATTACTTAATCAGGATGGCATGACACTCTAAATTAGTAGCAGCTATTCTTAATTAAATTTTATCTTGTTTTTATGTTCCTTCACCCAAATAAATCTTTAAGAATAAATTGGAAATCCTGACTATCCATTATCATTCCTATCAAAAACGAAAGTCGTTCATGATATTTTCTATATATATCATAATTGAGAAAGCGTTTAGCAAGAAGTACAAAATAGTGAATCTATCAAAAGTAAACTTAAGATCAGGCTTAAAATATGATAAGCGATATGTAAAGATCATTAATCGATGGGAGAAGTCTTGAAAGATAAAGTAACATTATTAGTTCTTATTTTATGGAATATACAATCACCAAGAGATTCAGTTTGGGAGTTTGAGAAGGACATCATGATAAAATACCTATACATTTTCTCATGATCAAATACATCAATTATATTTCGAGAACGAAATTTTTTTATTAGGTGGGTAGGATGTAATACCCCAAAATTTGAGCTACCTGTATTACTCTCTTGAGACCAGTCGTGCTGAATAAGTCCACCGAAATCAATTTTGGACACCGAAATAACTTTCGATTAACATAACTTTAAATCCACAAATCCAAATGACATTCGGTCTTAGCGATTATTAGTTTTGTAATATTTAGGATTTTTGGAGATTTTTCTTACGAGACTGAAAAATACTTCTAAAATTGCTAATTTAATAATATTAAAATTATCTTTCTAATTATTTCAGAATTTTGGTCCATTTATTCCGGACATCGAAACAATAAACGGATAATTTTGTAGAGTTCTCCTCGTCGAGCACTACGTCCTATATAAATTTGACAGCATTTGGAGAACGTTACATTGAATCGAAATTATTAAACTATTTATAAATAAATAAATAAAATAATAAAAAAATAATAGAGGCGGTGCATGCTAGGTAAGAGCTGGCTACATTACGGTGAGTGTGGCATTTTGGTGGGCAGATGTCGCTGCTATGAAAGATTTAGTTAGGATTAATGAAAAATAATTAATTTAAATACAAAACCTACTCACCCCCAACACACTCACCAGTTCTATTCTCTGTTTCCCTCTCTTCTCCCCTCTCTTCTCCTCTCGGCCAAACTCACCAACAAAGGAAAAATAAAAAAATAAAAAATAAAAGAGAAAGAAAAGGAAAAATCAAATCGAACCGAGGATTCGAACCGAATATTCGAGATCAAACCGAGGCAAATAATACTGCTATTTTCGTTCATTTCGTTATTTTATTTATTTTTATTCGTTTCGTTATTTAATTTACATATGTATACGTAAATTATTTTTTTTTAAAAATACTCGGTTCATATTTTGAATTATTTATTGACATTGATAACTGAGCCAGATTCATGGGTCAATTTTGATATATATATATAAATATTATTACGTTTGCTTATTTTTTAAAAAAAAAAAAAGAAAAAAAAATTACATACGCTTAAAATTAAATTCATACTCATGCATGTAAAAATAATTTTTGCATGGAAACTAATGGGCCTTAGGTGATTTCGTTGGATGAAGAGAGAAAAAATGAATGAAGACAAAATGGTCTAGAATAGTAATAGTGGGCTAGGCCGAGAGTAGAGGGAAAAGAAAAGAGAAAAAAATAGTAACTGGGCCTGGCCCAACCCAGAAGAAAAAGAAAAAAAGAAGAGAAAAAGATTAAAAATAGAGAACTGGGCATGGCCCAGCCCAGTAAAAATAAAAGAAAAATATAATAAAAGAAGTGGGCTGGATTTAAATTGGGCCAGAAAAAAATAATAATAGACTGGGCCGGCCAGCCCAGCCCATTAAAAGAAAAAAATGAAATAACAGTGGGCTTGGGCTTGGGCCTGGGCTTGGGTCTGGGCCTGACAGAAAAGAAAAGAAAAAAAATAAAAATAAGTGAGAATTTAGTGGGATTGAGCTTGGACTTAGGTTGGATTTAATTAGAAATAATTGATGGATTGGATTTGGATTTTAATTAGAAATTAATCAAAGAAAAATATATAAAAATATATGATTTGAGCCTAGAATGGAATAAGTCCATAAGCTTGAATTTATAAATAATACAGTATTATTACATGATGCACTTGGTTCCCAAATTGGGTCATTGATTGATATTGAGAATGAAACCAGATTATTAAAATAAGTTTGATTATATGCATTGTGGTACAACTACGCACTAATATCTATCATGCTACATGTCATGTGTTTTGATATTACAAGTCATATGTTTTACATGTCATGTGCTTTGATATTACAAGTCATATGTTTTAATATTACAGATCATGTGTTATAATACTACATGTCATGTATAGTCATGGAAATGCAAGAATGTTATCATGAATTGAAAAACAATTAAAGAAAGATTATAAAATTTTTATGTGCATAATTCATTATGAATACGGGGATGGGAGAAACTACATGATGAATAAGAACTGTATTGTACAAGGATTTTTTTGGCCAACTTCTTAATTGAGGTGCTGAGAATTTTTACTGCAGCAGCACTGGGTGGTACTGGGCCACCGTCTGATATATGAGTCACTATAAGAGTGATGTCCGTTACTGTTTCACAGTAGGGGATTTGACTTGAACACCTAGCGGTGTGTCATGGTTCAGCGCCATGGGTTTGAGGTTGGGTCCCGGGTATGCACAGGCACTTATACAATACGGAAATTGCGCTCTATCATATCCATTATTTAGTTTGAAATGCTAACAAAAATTTGACTTAGACTTGATATCTTTACAAAATATGATCTTTACATGATATTTACATGTTATTTACAAATGACATATATAATCTTGCTGTTATATTTTTCATTATTCACGTGACTGTTCAACATTATCACGATTTAATTGCACTTTTCTGTTTTTTAAGAGATATTTCCAATGAAAGCTTTTTATTCATTTGCATACTTTTATCTTTAGTATTATAATAGTACACATATATTTTCCTTGTGTTACTTGCTGGGTTTAATTCCCTAGGTTTTGAACCTAGGTTTAGAGGACCAAGAAGGAGAACCAGCCTCGACTAAGGATCCGTACTTCATCGATCAGACCGAGCAATATTAAGTAGTGAAGTACGTTTCGAAAAATCTTATATATCTTTGTCTAGACACTACTTTTCTCATTTGCTTCTTTTGTATTCATATTTAGAGCAGTGTGCTATTTTATGTGATAAACTTTTTGTATAAATGAAATCTTTTCAGTTTCAGGTATGTTATTTATTTATCTGATTATGGCAGTAGTTACGGTTATTCCAAAATCCTGTGACTGTTGGGCTGTCTAGTGCAAGTAATAAGTAACGTCCTCCGTTTTGGAAAGTAGCAGAAAAACGGGGGCGTTACAATTTTGTATATTATATATTAATCACCAAAATTAGATTATGAGTGTAAAAAATAAACTAAAATAACTATAATTTTCACTCATAATAAGAAGTCCCTCTATCAAGAGGAGTGGACGTAGGATTCTCGAACTATTGTAAAAATCTTGGTGTTTTCTAATTGTATTTGATATATATGGTTACTTATTTTATTCTACTTCATAATTGTGTTAATTTATTAACTTGGTTAAAGTCTGGTAACTATCCTATTCATCCCCTCTAGGGTTTGCATCTATAGTTTAACTTAATCCCAACAAGAATAAGGAACTCTCTCTTTCTGTCTCTCTCACTCATTCTCTCTCTCTCTTCTTTCTTAAGATTATAAGTTCTCAAATATTGAATATGCGGAGAAGATATAGAAGATGCCCCTTTTCTCCTGGAGCAGTGATGTATTTATAGTTATTTGTAGGAGGACTTGTAATAAAATTCTAATCCATGTTGTTTCCTAGTATGAGAAACATTTTGTTGCCTTTGAAAGAGAAACTTCTTTGTGATAGGTTGAGTTCAGTTTACTTATCCTTCGAATATTTGTTTTTTTCTCTTAATAGGATCTTGGTTGACGATGGATTTTTAAGTCTCCTGAGCGTCATAGGCTTAATTGATTCTTGTTTGATAGGTTTTCTCCTTACGGACTTGGACCGGTTAATTTTTTAATCAACAATACTCGGGATTGGCTTTGAGGGCAATTCCAAGTGTCAATGGTTAGTAATGAAGAACATTTAACCGATATCAAAACGTTATTATTGTAGATTTGGATCTCAATGCAACGAAGTCAACAATCACCAACCTTTTTTGATGTACGGTCAACAATCAATGATATGGAGGAAGCTATAGGTACAATTTTCATTTGTCTATGCAATTATTACGCATGTCCGTTTCTTATGCACACAAAAAAAAATGTCCTACCAATAGAACTATTTAAAAAACTTTTTTTTTCCCGAGAGCACTTTTAGAGCTTTGTATTGCTAATGGAGCCCTATTGTCGCAACAAGTTTCGGTACACCGAAACGGGTCCAAAACCGGCCCAAACCGTTATGATATATATATATATATATATATATATATATATATATATATATGGGGTGTGGTGCTATGGTTTTGGATTAAGCCGAAAAGAAAAATATTGGCCAAGGTTTTCTATTTTAATTGCGGCTGCTAATTATTTGGGCAAAAGAAAAAAGGGTTTCGGCCAGAGACAAGCAGATTATTTTTTTGGCCAAACAATTGTTTGTGGCGACCTGAAGCAAGGCCGGAAGCAAAAGAATTATTTTGCGGGGGGCGGCTGTGAATTCTTGGCCGAAAAATAAAGGTGACGGCTTCCTTTGGATTTTCGGCGGCTGAAACAAAAAGAAAAATCACTGCAACAAGAGATTAGAGTTTGATCTCAAAATCTTGTGTGATTTCTTTGTCAATTTTCTTGTGGTTGAGAACTAGAGAGTACTGTAATCTCTTTTGATATAGTGAAAGTTTTTCGATCGTGTCTTCGTGGACGTAGGCATATTGCCGAACCACGTTAAATCTGCGTGTTCTCTGTCTCTGCTATTTTTCTCTTCGGTTAATTATTTGATTTTGCTGGTTGTTACATTAGTATTATTCCGCTATTTTTGCTAACAATTGGCATCAGAGCTCTGGTTCAGGTCAGATTTCACTTAGATCGGTGTTGATTTTGAGTAGGAGTTATGGCGGAAGATAGGAAGGGAAAGATTGAAAAATTTGATGGGACAAATTTTCAATGGTAGAACCTGCAGATGGAAAATTATTTATATCAAAAGAATTTACATCAACCACTGTTTGGAGAAAAGTCAGAAAAAATGATAGATGAGGAGTGGGAATTTTGGACAGGAGGGCTTTGGCGCAGATTCGATTGTGCCTAACAAAGCAGGTTGCGTTCAACGTTTCCAAGGAGAAAATCACTTCAGGTTTGATGTTAGCGTTGGCTAAATTTTATGAGAAGCTATCTGCTTCAAATAGACTGTTTCTAATGAAAAAATTGTTCAACTTGAGGATACGTTCTGATAGTTCAGTTGTTAATCATTTGAACGAATTTAACACATTATGTGCACAACTTGAATCCTTAGATTTTGTCTTTGCTGATGATATTAATGCTTTGATGTTTATGTGTTCGTTACCGGATAGTTGGAGTAATGTTGTTATGACCATCAGCAATAGTTCCAATACTGCTCTTAAATTTGATGATGTTGTGAGTACAATCATGAATGATGAATTGATGAAAAAGAGTATGGGTGAGAGCACAGTTTCTACAAGTACTGCTCTGTCTATTAATAATGACAGAAAGAAGGAAAGAGATAGAAGTTTAAGCAGAGAGTCGAAGCAAAGAGGGGGATCAAAATCTAAGGGAAAATTCAAAAACAAAAGTGCGTTGGAAATGTAAGACAGAGGGTCATATGAAGAAAGATTGTCTAAACAAAGATAAGGAAGGAGTGAATATGGTAATTCCAAGTAAGGAGTATGATGACTTGTGCTTTTCTGCTCATACAGAATCGAGGTCAGATCTGTGGTTTGTGGGTTCAAGGGCTTCATTCCATTGCACTGCTCACAGAGAATGGTTTGAGAATTATGTCCAAGGTGATTTTGGGCATGTGACTGTTGGTAATGGGCAGGAGTGCAAGATTGTCGGTAAGAGAATAATTCAATTAAAGTTGCACAATAGTAGAAAGTTGCTTTTACAAGAGGTCAGGCACATACCAGATTTGAAAAAGAATTTGATATCTGTTAGCAATCTAGTTGGCAGTTGTTATCAAATCTCATTTGAGAAAAAACAGTGGAAGATTAGCAAAGGAGCAATGGTAGTGGTCAGGGGTGAGAGAGTAGGAATTCTATATTTACTCTCAAGCTCGGTGGATTACGTTGTTTCTTTTGCCACCATTAAGAATGAGAAGGCTACCTTATGGCATCAGAGGCTCGGTCACTTGAGCGAGAGCGGCATGAGGGTATTGCAATTCAGAGGTATGTTGACAGATATGAAAGATGCTAATTTTGATTTCTATGAGAACTGTGTGTTTGGGAAGTAGAAAAGAGTTAGTTTTATGAAGGATGGTAAGGAAAAGAAAACTGAGAGATTGGAGTTGGTGCATACAGATATATGGGAGTCTTCTTCAGCGAAGTCTCTTGGAGGTAATTCTCATTTTGTCACTTTCATAGATGATGCAAGTAGGAAAATATGGGTGTTTGCACTTAAGCAGAAATTCAATGTCTTCAAAATCTTCAAGGTATGGAAAGCTCTTGTTGAGAATGAAACAGGTTTCAAGATGAAATGTCTGTTGTCAGACAATGGTGGAAAATTTTGCAATAGGGAGTTCGATGACTATTGCTATACCTACGGGATCAGGAGAGTGAAGACTGTACCGAGAACACCGCAGCAAAATGGCGTGGCTGAGAGGATGAATAGAACTATTTTGGAGTGAGTTCGGAGTATAAGACTACATGCAGGTTTGCCTTTGCAATTTTGGGAAGTGGCTGTAGATACGGCAGTCTATCTGATCAACAGGAGTCTAGCTAGTAGTTTAGATGGAGGAATTGCAGAGGAAGTGTGGTCTAGTAAGACTGTGAATTATTCATTCTTAAAAGTGTTCGGTTGTATAGCATATGCACATGTGGATCATGAAATGAGAAAAAAGCTTGATTCTAAATCTCAGAAGTGTGCATTCATTGGATATGGTGGCGACGAATATAGTTATCGCTTGATGGATTATGAGCATAACAAGGTGATTCGTAGCAAAGATGTAGTATTTAATGAGGGCTGTAGTATAAAGACCGAATGGAGAATAAGAGTGAGAAAACAGTTGAGAAAGAGCACTTGGAGCTAAATGAGTCATAGGATGGGATGGATCCCATGGATAAAAGAAAAGAAGAAATATCTACATCTGAAGGAGAAGAAATGACTACACCTGAGAATACACAATCTTCAGATGAGACCGAACAGGAGAGAGAGCTACTGACTGAAGTAGATGGTTCCAGTATTTCATCAGAGAGTGTTCCCACTTTGAGGAGGAGCACGAAGATAAGGAAGCCAACCCAAAAACTTTGTCTTCTTTTATATCATGTTTTGTATACTGATGCAGGTGAACCAGAGAATTACCAAGAGGCTATGCAGGATAAATTTCGTCTTAAGTGGGAGCAAGCCATGTATGATGAGATGTCTTCTTTGGAGGAGAATCACACATGAAAATTGGTGAAGCGACCGGAAAAGATGAAAGTATTGCATAACAAGTGGGTATATAGGGTAAAACTTGAGGCATGAGGGACACAAAGGTTTAAGGCTAGACTTGTGCTGAAGGGATACGGTCAGAGAAAATGTATTGATTTCAATGAAATATTTGCACATGTTGTCAAGATGATTTCTATCAGAGCAATACTGAGTATTATGACTGTGAAAGGATTGTATTTAGAGCAGCTCAATGTGAAGACTGCTTTCCTTCATGGTGATTTGGAAGAGGAAATATACATGGAGCAGTCAGAGAGATATGAAATTAAAGGAAAGGAGAATTGGGTATATCGACTGAAAAGGAGCTTGTATGGGTTTAAATAGGCGCCGAGGCAATGGTACTTGAAGTTCGACAAGTTTATGTTGGATTCGGATTTTGTCAGAAGGAATTCAGATCATTGTGATATTTACAAAAGTTTAAAAATGGTAACTTTATTATACTTACTTTGTATGTAGATGATATACTTGTGACAGGTACATGCATGAAAAAAATCAATGATCTGAAAAGGAAGTTGGTAGGGAGACTCTCTATGAAGGACAAGGGTGAGACTAAACAACTTCTTGGAATGCAAATTACCCGAGATAAAAAAAGCAAGAAATTATAGTTTTCTCAGAAGGGGTACATCAAGAAGGTGTTTGAGAGATTCAATATGGAGACTGCAAAACCGATAACTACAGCTCTTGGTGGTCAGTTCAAACTGTCAAAAAAATAAGGTGCAAAGACAGATGAGGAGATGAGACACATGAAAAATGTGCCTTATTCATCGGCCGTTGGGAGTCTCATGTATGCAATGGTGAATACAAAACCAAATATTGCACATGCAGTAGGAG
Organism: Dracaena cambodiana; assembly: GCA_036321105.1. Lineage (NCBI taxonomy): Eukaryota > Viridiplantae > Streptophyta > Magnoliopsida > Asparagales > Asparagaceae > Dracaena > Dracaena cambodiana. The sequence continues at coordinate 25,477,906 of JAYEPQ010000010.1, forward strand.
TAGTGAGTAGATTCATGAAGAACCCTGGAAAGGAACATTGGCAAGTGATGAAGTGGATTTTCAGCTATTTGAAAGGTACTTCAAAGTATTGTTTGTATTTTGGGGATGATAACATTGATGTGTAAGGTTTTGTAGATTCGGACCATGCGGGTGATAGAAACAATGGCAGGAATACCACAGGTTATGTCTTTACTGTAGGAGAGACAGCGGTAAGCTGGATTTCAAGATTACAATCAATTGTTGTTTTATTTTTGACAGAAACTGAGTATGTTCAGCTGCAGAAGCAAGTAAGGAGTTTATTTGGTTGCAGCGATCGATGAGTGAGTTGGGTTTTGATGGAGTGGATTGCAGATTGTTCAGTGATAGTTAGAGTGCAATTCATCTTGCTAAAAACTCAGCGTATCATTCACGGACTAAATATATTCACTTGAGATATCCCTTCATTAGATCCTTGTTGGAGGATGGTCAATTGAAGTTGGAGAAGATTGAAAGTAATAAGAATCCTGCAGATATGTTGACAAAACCTGTTGATGAGAAAAAGTTGAGTTATTGCTCAACTTTGGTGTATTTGTATTGAATGCTAAAATTGGGACTTTGAACGATTGAGATAAAAAATTTGGACACTAGAATTATCAAGTATAAAGATTATAATTTTTGCAATAGATCTCCAAGTGGGAGATTGTTGCTAATGGAGCCTTATTGCCGCAACGGGTTTCGGTACACTGAAACGGGTCCAAAACCGGCCCAAACCCGTTATAATATATATATATATATATATATATATATATATATATATATATATATATATATATGAGTAAACGGAAAATACACCGGCGGTGAAGGGAGTTCCTTCACCGCCGCTTAGGTGGCCCAATAAAATTATTACACATGGCGCCACTTAAATAAACAAATAAAAGAACTCTCTTAATCACCCTTTGAGTGACGCCATGTGTAATAATTTTATTGGGCCACCTAAGCGGCGGTGAAGGAACTCCCTTCACCGCCGGTGAATTTCCCGTTTCCTCTATATATATATATATATATATATATATATATATATATATATATATATATATATATATATATATATATATATATATATATATAGAGGGTGTGGTGCTAGGGTTTTGGATTAAGCCGAAAAGAAAATATTGGCCAAGGTTTTCTATTTTAATTGCAGCTGCTAATTATTTGGACAAAAGAAAAAAGGGTTTTGGCCAAAGATAAGGAGATTATTTTTTTGGCCAAACAATTGTTTGTGGCGGCCTGAAGCAAGGCCGGAAGCAAAAGAATTATTTTGCGAGGGGCGGCTGCGAATTCTTGGCCGGAAAATAAAGGTGACGGCTTCCTTTAGATTTTCGGCGGCCAAAGCAAAGAGGAAAATTACTGCAACAAGAGCTTAAGGTTTGATCTCAAAATCTTGTATAATTTCTTTGTCAATTCTCTTGTGGTTGAGAACTAGAGAGTACTGTAATCTCTTTTAACATAGTGGAAGTTTTTCGATCGTGTTCCCGTGAACATAGGCATATTGCCGAACCACGTTAAATCTGCGTGTTCTCTGCCTCTGCTATTTTTCTCTTAGGTTAATTATTTGATTTCGCTGGTTGTTACATTAGTATTATTCCGCTATTTTTGCTAACACTTTGAACTCTCTTGTAGAGAGATGCCAATACCTCTCTGGTGGAAAGCCCCACTCAAAATATGTAAGCATATCTTTCTGATGAATAGTGTGTATATGCCTCAGTATAAATGTTGCTTGTGTGAGTTATTTATCATGTTGAGGTCACAACTTGCACAATCCAATAAAATAATATTAAGTTATTGTGAATCAATACAAAATCTAGTTTGATCAAGTAAGAACATCACAAATTTTATGCTTTGCAGTGAAAACATTATTTTGCTAATTTTGCATATTCACTCACATGGTATATTGTTTATTTTTCTTATGCATGAAACAATTGCTTATGCACTCAAATAATATTCCGGATAACAAAAGAAACAAGAGTTTTTTTTTTTTTTTTGGAGACATGCTAGAGAGCTCAAGAGCTCGCTGTCCAGAGCAAAAAGCTCTCTACTGAGAGCTCAAAAGCCCTCTGCTGAGAGCAATTCAAGGTAACTCGAGAGCCAAGGCAGAGAGCTATTGAGCTCTCGGGCAAGAGAGCCCAAGTCAACATATGAAGGCATCTTTTTCTTTTATTGTATTATATTTATGTACGTAACGGGGATATATGTGTATGTGTATATTTGTACGTGATGCAAATCCTTTCAAATAATGACTATATGATATCTCAAAGGCTCAATGGTGAGCTCTCTAAGATTATACTAGGTAGATTTCAAAATTAAGGACTTAATTTAGTTATTATGTTTTGAAAAATATTGCTTATGTATCTTTTAGCTGATGACTAATTTTTATCATGTTATGTAACTTATGTTTTCTACAGTTTGGAGTTAATATATTTTCTTTTTCCCTTCTGTTTGGAAATTGGAACTCTTTAAGTATCAATGCATCCATGTGGTACTAGTTTTATTAGTTTGGTTTTAATTCTCTAAAGTGTTCTTACATTTTATATTTTTTAGGTTGGTTAATACATTATTAAAGATATCGTAACACTTTTTTTTTTTTTTGAAGTATTGATTCGAAATATATTTGAAGTATTATTTTTTTCTGAAATATTTAATGTGTTTTATAATTATGATTTTTTAGGTATTCTTTAAATTATTTTCATCTGGATTGTCATAAATATTAGTAGGTTAAATCTCAAAATGGGCCAATTTTAAATTTTCCTGATATTTTTTGATAATGAGCTTTAAGTCCAATAACCAATTAAAGTATACAATTTTGGAAATATTTTCTATAAAGTTTTGGCTTTGAATCTTGTTCGGTCGATTTCGGTTCGATTTACTGAAGATCGGTTGGATTGATTGTGAGGTGATATTTGTCCAACTCTGAATAAACTGATCGATGCTAGACCTAGTCCAAAAGCAATTCCGAGCTGCCAACCTCTCCTTATCAGCCTTATCCTATGCATTTGCAGATCCGTCCATTAATAAGTGCTCACCTATTCGATATCTGTGACACTAACAATATTAATTAAATTTATATTTTTTGGAAATTTTGTCAATATGAGATTGTCACTGGTAATTTCTTAATTAACTAACTCTTTGGTAACATGGACCTCCACCGGTCGCTAGTGTCAGAACTATTCTCTTGTCTTTCTCCCTTACGAACCTCTGGTCGATGTTGATCACTAGAAACCACCACCATCGACATCAACAACAACCTTCAGCTAGATGTGAGAATGGGTAGGGCCAGCGCGGGCCAGGCCATGCCTATTCAGCTCAAAGCAAAATATTTGGTGTTTGCAAACGCTAACAGGCCCCTAGAAAAAAAAATGCCCGGCCCAGCCCAATTGACGTGGAGCAGCTCACGGGTGGTCCTGAATCAGCGCAGATGTATACAAATTGAGTTTTGACTTAAGTTAAACTATTCTTCTCCAATTTACATAAGGTTATGAGTTCGACCTTCAATAGAAATTCAATTTGGATAATATTGCTAAAATATATATGTGTGAGTTTGACTAGCAAAAAAAAGGTATAGATGCATACCAGTTTTGTTTATAATCAAAAGCATCATTAAGTTTTAAAGATTAACAACATTAACTTCAGCCTATAACTTTTAGAATGAAAACAACTGAATAATTGGCAATTACAAAAAGTATTTGGGTCACTTTCACTTGTATTTATCTGCCCTCTAATTATTGCTATCATGGAAAACGGGAAATTTTACATGTTGCTATCATGGAAAACGGGAAATTTTACATGCGCTTCACTTTCCTCTTAGTCGGCACTATGGGGAATTTCTAGATGGGCACAACATTTTTTCCTAGTGAGCCACTTAAAACTTTCACTTTATTTACTACTTTGCCAACAAATTTTTTGATCAAAACTGTCCCTCCTTTATCCTCTTATCTCCTTCTTCCTTTCCCGCGTGAATGGCAAAGAGAAGGCATGGAAAAATCGAATTTTTTTGAACCCAAACCCCATTCCTCTTTAAAACCTACTCCTTTTAATAAATAATTACGAAAATTAAAGTCTAGATTTTGTTTAAATCGATTCTTTCATTATCAAGCCCTAAAAAAGAGAAAAATTTTCTATTTTGTGGGTCAACGGAACAATGGACTGTGCAAGGTCTCCAGCTCTTTGGTCCGGGCTGTGCAGCCCGGACCAAGGAGCCAGGTTTATCCTACTCGCTGCTCGTTCACCAGTGTTTAAAGCCCAATTCTTTGGCCTTATTGGTAACCCGGACATTGACAGAAGTGTTGTTCAGGATGTAGAGCCTCCCGTCTTCAAGGTAATAATTAAGCACTGCTTCTTTTATAGTGCTTTTCATGAGTTTTCTTGTATAGCATTAAACATTGTAATGCATATTTGGTGTTGAATGTATTAGAAAGGAAGAAACATATCTTTCTCACTTCTAATTATTATTGGGTGGACATGCATCTATGTACACTTCAGATTATTCAAACTGACCTGGCATTAAAATCCTTAGCTCTGTCTTGTAGAATCTCTTATGGCGCTGTGGATTAGCTAAAACCACTAGTAAATATTAGCTTCAACAGATTTTTTCTAACACCTCAACCCTGCCTGCAGCCAAAACAATCTTAATCTCACCCGCCCACACAAAATTTTCTAATGCTTTGGGTTTATCTAGTTTAGTTATTATAATTTATTGGCTTCGTCCCTACACCTGGATTGAAGTCTCAAGCCCACGGTTATAGTCCGGGCTCCTTGGTCCGGGCTGCACAGCCCGGACCAAGGAGCCAAAGACCTGGTTCCTTGATCCGGACTAGCAGTTCCGGATACCCTCAAGGTGATCCGGGACTGCTAGTCCGGATCAATAACACAGACAAGTCCGCTCTATGTTGATACTCTCGGTACAATCCGGAATTTATGGAGCACAAAGAATAAATCATAAAATCCAAATAAACATAAATTGTTAACCCATTATAGAGCTCGGATTTGGTTTCCGTGGAAGACAAAGAACAACGACAAACTGAATTCAACATTTCAACAATTTATTCATAGTTTTAAAGATATAGTTAAATAGTGATATCAAAAACTACAACTTAATTTCCATGATAACAACTTCATTTCCATGATTTGCTCCATGTTAGAGATGACAACATAAAGTCAATATCTGTTACAGCATAACAACTTCATATCCATGTTGTTAAGAACACATTCTTCTTTCTCTCCTCCTTTCAACGCACCCCTTCGGCCGGAATGAGGGTATTTGGAGAGACGACTTGGGAGACGGCGGGATGAGAGTATTTGGAGAGAGCGGCGGGATCTGATGACGACGGCCGAGAATTGAGGCCGGTGAGGTCCGGTGACGGCGGCGAGAGCGCTTAGGAAAGGGCGGAGAGGATGGATCGGTTTTTGGAGAGACAGCTTAGGAGAGGGGGAGAGATGGTTTCTTTCTTAAGAACGTGTGGGAGAGAGAAGGAGATGAGGGTATTTGGGGAATATTGGTGGGCTCACTAGGAAAAACCCTCTCTTTTCCAAAGAGAGGGTGTGCTCACTAGGAAAAGTGGGCTCACTAGGAAAAATATTGTGCCCATCTAGAAATTCCCGCACTATGGGTTAACTTGCAAATATTTTCAAGTTTGCCCCCTTATTTTTTGGACTAAAATAGGTTTGGCTCTTTTCTTACTGCACACCATCCCTCTTAAACTCATTCTCTAACCCATTCAAAACATTTTTCTCCCTGCGCAACCAAATAAAAAAATAAATTGTGAGAGCAAACCCTAACTCTCAACATTCTCTTCATCCAATTTATATAGCATCATTGTTAAATTTGCATTAGAAGTTCATTTTGTTTCCAAATTCAAAAGAGGGGAATCAGGAAAGAGGGGAAATAGAATGTGGTGCTCATTAGGAAAAACAGTTAGAGAACATAAGGGCAAACTGGAAAAATAGATGGTGCTCACTAAGAAAAAGCCACTAACTTTATGAGTTATATGGTGCTCATTAAGAAGTTGGGGCTCACTAAGAGAAAAATAGTGCACATTTAGAATTTCCCATGGAAAACAAGAGGAGAAAGGGAAATTCTAAATGAGCACACACTTTGCTTAGTGAACACATATTTCGAAGTCGGGGATTAATCCTTCGAACAGTTCAAAAATTAGTTCCTGTAATATCCCATTTCAATAGTCTCACATTTTATTTGAGAAAAGAGATAGAGCAGTTTATAATATTTCCAATAAAGTTATTAAGTAATCATAGTTAGCCTTTCTTGAGGACGATCCGTGGCCAATTATAAACTATTTTAAATTTTGTTATCCTGTCAAAGGCTTTAACATATTCAAATAGAATATGTTATTGATACTTGTAAATACTTGTTTACCGTATATCGGGACAGGGCATGACAAATACGTTCTACATAACATAGTCTAAATTTCTAGTCTTCCATAGCTAAGTCAAATAGAAATATCTCTCACATCAGAGGTTTTAGTATATTCAAACTAAATATATTACTGGTATTTGTACGTGCTCGTTTACCGTGTATCGGAGCGGGGCATGACAAATACAGTCTACAAAAATTATTCTCAAATTCTTGTCTTCCATAGCTAAGTTAAATAGCAATATCTCTCAAATGTGAACTCTAATTGAGTGATATATTGGAGAGGTTATTCCAAACAGTACAACTTTCCTTTGTATTTTGAATTCTAGTATGGTTTTAGCTATCCCGAATCTCAGCCCAAAGTTGCTGCTTGTGTATATCCAAAATTGCATACTTTCACATTTATTTTATCGTGCCTTTTTGTGCCTTTCCACACCGTGTCAGTTCTTGTTGTATCATACCTTTTAATCATGATACTCATGCTTAGATTGAACTCATTACATGGTTGTACATGAGAAGCTATCAATATTATTTTAATGTGAAAGTTGTATATCATGTAAGTCACGATATTGATATTTACATGGATACTTGAGATCATGCTAGACAGAGCACATATATATCTAGTAACTATCTGATGCACATTTGATACGCTAGATTCATATTAAAAATAGGTATATGCAACACTGTAACACTCCATTTTTCAGAGAGATACGAAAATGGAGTGCGTTACCGACGGGCACGTGTAAGTCAACGTGCACGAGGCCTATAAGTATGTAAAAGAAGAAATGAATGGAACTGAATACTAGTCATCAACCAGGATCTTGAAAGCTAGTCTACTGGCATATAAAAGAGAAGATATACATGTCTAAGATAAGCAGCAACAAGTACAATACTGATACAAAAGTTAGAAATAAAGTCCCAAAAGGGTGATACATACCAAACCAAAAATACAAAAGCGGAGGCCTATAAATCTATTGCTGCTCGGTCTGCTCTAGAAAGTACGGATCATGCAGTGGCGGATACTCGCTCACATCTTCAGTACATGAGCGTGTGGGGGAGCTCAGGGTCAAACCTGGCAAGTAAAATAATAAGAAGTACAGAACATGTAATATAAACAAATAGGTAAGATATGGGTGTGGATATGAAACTATGCGCATGTGTGGAAAATATTAAATGATCAAGTAATGATATCAAGAAAGAACGTACATGCTATCAAGTATGGAGACTAATGGTGAATACATAGACTTGTATAGTAGGGAGCATGCAATATGTACTAACAAGTAAAATATGAATTGATGTAAAAAGCATATGCACATGCATGGTGAACTAATTGGTGAAGAAATATATCTGTATCGTATGTGATCGATATCAAGTACGGAGACTAATACATATCAAGTCTAGGTTAATATCATATTTTATTTTATATTTGAACTAAGTGGTGAAGAAATGACTCGTATCTGATCGATATCAAGTACGGAGACTAATACATATCAAGTCTAGGTTAATATCATATTTTAGTTTATATTTTGAACTAAGTGGTGAAGAAATAAACCTGTATCGTGAAAGTACCTGTGCATACCCGGGACCCGGCTAAGATGCTGGCACTGAACCAGCCGTGCCGCTAAGCACTCAAGCAGATACCGATTACTGAGTAATCGGTCGTCCCATCAATATGGACTAAACAAGAGATGATGGCTCAGTACCATCCGGACGCCCCAGTGGATGGGCCCCTATTTCGGTTGCGCAACCTATCCCAAACCTTTCACGATACAATATTTGTGCACCCTTTAGTTCTCCCATAATCCAAAATTTCAAGTTATATTACATGCAAATCAATCCAGAATATGATAAACTAATCATATCAAAATTAATACATATACATGTCTAGTAACAAGCAAGATATGGTCCATATCAAAATCAAGTTAATAAGCAAGTTAGGATCCATGGCACCATCAAAACATGTGTATATACTAACAAGGAAAATCCGGAATATTTTCATATATCTTGTACAAGTAATTAGTATGTATATGCCGAAGTAAATATGATGGAATGTCAAAATCAAGTTAACAGGCAAGTCAAAATCCATGGCACTATCAAGACGTGTATGTACTAGTAAGGAAAGTCCGGCATAATTTCGTATATGTTGTACAAGTAACTAGTATGTATGTGTCAATACAAGTATGATGGAGTATAAAATGTTAGAATGAATGTTATGAAAATGATCATGTATGTAAACTACACATAAATACAAGTACACATATAAATACGTATGTGAGTATTAAGATGTAAAGATACTTAGGATGATCATATATGTGAATCATGCATATACAATTATGCATATAAACACATATAACTTTATATATGTTGTACAAGTTACTAGTGTGCATATGTTAAGGCAAGCATGATAGTCATAAAATATTAAAATGTGTTATGAAAATAATGATCATGTATGTAAACCACGCAATACAATTATGCATAAAAACACATTAGGCAAGTGGGTACTAAATTTGTAAGGATAGGAATTAAAAAGGCTTAACACTTTTATAACAATTAGTTTAACAACATATTGATTTTCTAAATTCTAGTATGATTTCATAGTATGAAAAGTAGCAAATTTGTTAAATCTTAGACATGTATATATATATATATATATATATGTATATATTTAAACATGGATTAGCATAGAAAGAATTATGACCTAACATAATATCTCGTATGAAAGAAATATTTTAACAATTTAATGTAGAAACTTATTTATTTGAAATCTTCTTTTTAAAACATGATTATGAATACATATATATATATATATATATATATATATATATATATATATATATATATATATATATATATATATATATATATATATATATATATATATATATATATATATATATATATATATATATATATATATATATATATATATATATACCTATGTTCTAATGACAAGTGGAAAATGATTTAAAAATCATTGCATTATATATAAAGAACTTTATGGAAAATTCAAATGTATATCCAAATATGATGAATATTCATAAAGGTAGTATTTTTATAATTTAAAAATAAGCATATAGTTTAACTTTACAACTTGTAGTTTAAGAATGAGAGATTATAAATAAAATGATAAATTCGATATATAAACATAGGGTAAAGTATAAAAAATCATATTTTTATTTTTCTAGAATAATCATAGAGATTTTTGTATAGAGATATTATGTTTTTAAGTTTTAACAAATCAAGATTCTAAGTTAACCATAAACAATTAGAATTAAAAATAAAGCATGAGAGGGGATGTGATTTTACTTGCCTTGATGGGTAGGAAGATAAACCTATCTTGAGGCTAAAGAAGTTCTCCTTTTTCTTCTCTTTTCTTCTTCTTCTCTTTTCTTTGAGTAAAAAAAAATAAAAGGAAGAGATGAATGAAAAATAAAGTAGAGAAAACAAATGAAAGGAAGGGAAAAAAAAAATATAATAAAGGAGGGATATAGGGAATTAGATGGTGGTTTGTCATACTTGTCCAAAGGACAAGTATAGTAAAGTAAGGTATGGGTGAATAAAACAAAATAGGTATGGACAAATGAATACTAATAATAGGTTATTAGAGTTGTTTAAAGTTATAATTTTAAATTAAACTAACCAAAAAAAAATCAAACTTTATCTTTACAAGTCAAAGAAGAGAGACTAGTAAAAATATGTGTAGGACCCACCGGTGATTAAAATAATATTATTATAAGTGACTATCTTAAAAATTTTAAGAAAATCACAAAAATATAGAAAAATGAGACAAACACAACACATTCATTTTGGGATTAATCTGATATCAATAATGTAAGTTATGATGAAATTAGGTTGTTACAAACACTGACTACGTGATGCATGATATAAGAAACTCCGGTTCCATAACATTAGATATCTAAGATAAATGACTCATGATACTTAATACTTGATACAGATTCCCTAGATATATAACACCATATACACGTTTATTTGACATCTACTGACATGATAGCTTTAATGCATGTGATATATATTGGCCTACGGCTGAACCAATGCTTGACTTGGTTTGTCATAGTAGTAAATTTGACTGTGGGACTCGGGGAAAGGTAACAAGTAGACTCACACCATGTATTTTAGGAGTTCATGTGTCGTGACACGGTGGCACTAACAAGTGTGCTAACTCTTCCTATAATGTCTCCTTGGTATTAACAGGTCGATCCTGTGTTTTGACCCATGGCTTAAATACCATCCCTGCCTATTAGTTTTCAACTTATATAGCTAACAAAGTAAGAAAGATAAGATATAATGTCATGACAGGATTATAATCAATGGAGAACTATGCGCCTCTTAAAGCTAAGTGCTATGGAGATCACGAGTTGAGTACATGGGATTTAGCTCTAGAATCTATGACATGTATTGTAATATGAGATATGTAATGAGATTTTCTCTGGCTGTTTCCTAGTTATACTTAGTACGTGTGGTTATAGGAGTTCTCTTGCATTCATACTATTGATTATTGTTGTTAGATATTTGTAATTGTTGCTTGACATGATTACTATTCTGCAGCATAAGATGCATATGAGTTCCATATTTTGCTTATTTTCAACCTACATTTTATCTATTTCTTATATATAAATAATGCTTATGTGTTTACAGTAGTACTCCCAATCGGCAAAAAAAATCACAAATCAAGTTTCAAAAAGTGCCAAAACGAGACAATAGCTAGTCAGATCTAAAGTACCAAAATGGAGATAAGACCATATCAGAAGAAGGCCAAAGGACCGAGACTAAGACTAAAAAGCATAAGAGTCAACTTAGTTGTTTGACCGCTACCTATCGGTCAACATGTTGGACAGTGGTCAAACTAAGTCAACTCGAAGTTAATTTTCATGGGCTAATTCCTAATTGGATTTGGATCCTTTCAGTAGTGTGGACCACCACTACCTAGCGGCTAATGTCGCTACCTGGTAGTCAAAGTGATGAGTCAGCAGCTGAACTTTTTTTTTTCGAAGAGTTCAAGAATTTTTGGGATTCTTTTAAGCTAGTTGGATCGGATTTAGAAATTTTGTAGTGTGTGTGTGTATATATATATATATATATATATATATATATATATATATATATATATATATATATATATATATATATATATATATATATATATATATATATATATATATATAATGAATTCCTAATTAGTGAAAAAAAATATTATGCTTTCTAATTATATAGATTTTAGTTTGGAGAATTATGGCTGCCATCTTCATGATGTTACTATCTTCGTTATACTTCAACTTATTATTAGTAAATTTATCTTTTATTAGTTTTAATTGCTTTATGTCTTGTTTTTTAATTACATCTTTTGCTTTCTCTTTTAGTATGGGTAACTAAATATTTTATGTTCCAAATTAGAGATGAAACTAGGTTAAGTAGTTTCAACTATATATAAAATTCTCTCTTTTATGTTTGCAACTTTGATTTAATTTGACTAATTGGAGTTGAAAACTATAGACTATTTGATAGGTTATACTTAAAAATTTATTTTTGGGATAATTTGATAGGTCATACTAATTAGTTCTTGGTTTGAAATCAATTATATAGGACTGATTTAGGTTATTTCTAAAGGTATCCTCTTTATTACTTGCTTGTAATTTTATTGATTGGTTATGCTTATCCTTAGAGTTTTGGCAATTTACACTTTGGAGTTAAAGTAAGTTAATTTAGAATAAAAACTATGATTTGGTTATTTTACTTAAGCGTGTATAGCTAAGTTAAAGAGAGATAATTGGAATGTATTCATGAAACTAATCTAGTGGATACTTTGGATTCGCTTTTCTTTAATAGTTAATCTTTTCTAAGAACCACACTTTCATTATTGATCTGTTAACTAGATTAAAAGTTAGAATAATCTTGAATAGTTAATATTTTTCTAAGAACCTATAGGTACAACCTATTAGTGCTATAACATCTATGCATTTATAGTTGGAATTTAATTCACTTAACATGCCAAGTACCGATGCCTGAAATTTGATACACGATGTAATTAATTCATGACATTTAGTAATATTTGACATGTATACATATGCCATATTCATGTTCTTAATACTAATCATTCATGTTTAAACCCTTGATGTATAGTATTCATACTAGTATTATTCATGTACCTTGACCTCATCCTTACCTTTATATTCTACTTATCGGATTTAATCGCTAAGTTCTCATACCCTAAGTATTGACAATAAAGAAAGAGTCTGTTAGTGGTCATTCCTTATTTTCTGGAATAAGCTAAATAGTAGACATCTTTTGGGCTTCTTTTTTCTATCTTTTATTGGATATTTTCTCCTTATTTTGTATTTATATATGTAAAACCCTTATTTTTCTATTGCCTGCAATTATTATGATCTATAAATTGGGTTAAAACTAGCTTCGGAATCTTAATTTTTCTACTTTTTAAGGTATATGATAATTTTCTCAGAATTTATGAGAAAATTCCAAAATAGACAATAATATCGGTTACCAATCAATAATAATCAAATTTTTGCTAATTTTTGTAAAGCTCCACTATCTGAAAGTTTGATAAATAAGTCATTTAGCAATATGTCATAACACAATCATAATTGAATAATATACTCAATCATTATGGAATTTAAGTATAAAAATTAACAAATTTTTAAATATTTCAAGTTAAAATATTATAACTTCCATCAAATTAAATTAGAGAAAAGTAGCTTCATGAAATATCACTAAAACAAATAAATAGTGTCTTGAATTAAAATTAGTAAATATGTCAATAATACATATTATATATTTGATAAACTATAAATGAGTCCGAGTAATATAACAAATCAACCAAATGATCAATCAATACTATAATTCTGTCTGATCCTGAAAATAAGCAGGATGTTGTTCCGTATTGATGCACTCACCTCTAAAACTATATCTGCATTTGTTTCTGGTAATGCATAATTAGAGTCATCAGTATACCAACCAATAAAATAACGAAAAATAATATGAAAAATGTATCAAAATTTCATACATAATCATATATAAGTAAATTATTAAGAATCTCATTCTATCATTAATGCACATGTCTTATTTTTACATTTCAATTAATTATCTTTTATTTACAATATTTAAAAATTTAAAATAATATAAACAGATGAGTTTGTATGCATTCCAGTTGTACACAGAAAAATAGTAACAATAACATCCGATGACACATAGGAAAACAAAATAGTAAGATTATCATGTTACAACAGGAAATACAGTGATAATAACTATTTGGTCAAAGCATATCTTGACCCTCCCATATAAAAAATAGTTAGTGGCACATTTATATTTAATCTATTAAATTATAGTTGTTATATTCTAAAATCCGTACTACTAGTATTATTCTTTTAAATCCAATCATACCGAATAAGGCTATCAGATGTCATTTTGGACGTCGAAATAATTTTGGTGAGTGTAGTTTTAAATTCATAACTCTAAATAATATTCAGTCTTCACAGTTATTAGTTTTATAATATATATGATTTTTAAAAATTTTTCCAAAATTTTTGAAAATATTCTTATATGAAAATATTAAATTATTCTTCTAATTATTTTGAAATTTTATTTCTCTCATTCTGGACATCGAAATGACAAATGAACAATTTTCTAGTATTTTTTTCATTGAGTACTATATCCTGTATTAATTTCGTCATATTCAAAAAACGTTGATCGAAACCGAATTATTAAAAAAAGAGAAAAATTAAAAAAATTAAATAAAAAATTTTGGTGGTGTGTTGTCAAGAGGAGTAGAGTTGGTGATATGTTGTCAAAGCGGAGGTGAAGATGGCATTTGAAGGGCTTAAATGTCATGCTAAGAATTATTAATAATTAACAAATAAGTTACAAAACCCAAAGTCACTTTTTTCCTCCTCTCAAATCTCTCCCCATCCTAGTTCATCCACTCAATCCCTCTCCACACCCAGCAGTAGCGATAGAGAGATGAAGTTATTTTCTAACAAAAATGAAGAAAAAGAAAAAGAGAGAGAAATTAGAGAAAGTAAAAATAAGTAGTATCCAACCTCTCACTCCCTTCTCATTATACACGGATAACAAGTGTCATTTTGTTCCCAAGTCCAAATTTTGTTTGTTTAGTTAATTTGTTTAGTTGATGTTAGGATTTTTTTTTTTTTTTTTTTTCTTATATGTGAATGAATCATTGGAATGACTCTTGTTTAAAGTTATTTATTTTAGTTTTTTAAATCTCTTCTCATATCTGTCCTTAAATCATTTGAAAGTCGTACCTCTTCATGTTAAGTTCACCCAATCTTATTGTCTTGGACTGTCAACATCACCATGCTCTAAGATGATTCGGAGTTAGGATAATGCAAATGATATTATGACGATGAGTAGCTTACACCTACTGAGAAAAAAGACACAAGACACAGAGATCATTGTTAAGTATTTTTATTTATAATGATTGGCTTGCACCTTAAGAAATTTATGTCCCTCAAAATGCTGTAGAATTTGAGGAATTTAGGTACCCAACATTCACTATTTTGATTATTTATTTCAGATGGAATTAGATTACTCCATACAACTCTGTTTCCCTTTACTCTGTTTATTATAAACACAGTGAATCCTAATCTATCTTCCTCTAGCTGAATAAAATTAAATTCCAAACCATTTTTAATACGAAGAAATGATATTTTGCTCTTCTTGCATGTTTTGTGGTGATGAAGTGCAAAGCTTCATATGTATATATTGCTTGCTTTATTTTTCAAGAACTTGGTCAATGAATACACTAATCCAGCTTGTTATTTGTTATAGAACAACTAAGTTCTTTTTTATTTGTTCAAGAACAGCTTGTTCATAAGCATTTGGCATTTACATATTTTGAGAACTATATTATATATATTTATTTTGGAGATGGTTGTTCCTTACTCGTGCTCATGATATATGTTGATGAGTGTCATATATTGCATATTTATAGTCTTCATATTATCTATTTTTGTATATAAATAATGCTACTCGGGTATTTTTAGTGTGTTTTTCAGGAATTTTATTCGTACAAGGAGACGGCATGAAATCAGAGTTGGAGTAGGAAATCAAAGTCCGAAAAGTTTCCAAAGTGAGTAAAACTACGAGACTACGATGTTGTAAAGAGCCAAAGTGAAATACAGTCATCAAAATAAACTCAAAAGGAGAAAATACACGAGGGGAAGAAATTACATAAATTAACAAATTAATTTGGCCGCTAATTGGCGATTTTTGCCGCCAAATAGCGGCTCAAAGTGGGCCCCACTCTCCAAGTTTTCTTCCGTGGTTTCTTTGTAATTTTTTAGTTTGACAATTGTATTATAATTGGATTTGGTTTTCTGAAGCATATATATTGGCCGTATCCTTATATTCTAGTGAATCTTAGAATTTTGTACTCGTTTTCTCATTAATAAAATTAGGGTTTTGCTGAAGGGTGACGGCCACAACACCGTGCTCCAGAGGTAAGCCATTATTTTGAGATCTTTACTTGCTTTCTAGATAGAGTTAATCGCTTTCTAGTTTAGGTTTTACTGCTTTCTAGATTAGCTAGGGTTAACCATATTCATGAATAAAAATTTGATTTTGCTTATTAAAAATATGAGTATCTAATTAGTTTATCTCTAGGATGTAGATGAAACTATAATCCACCATGTAATTGCTTTCTAATATTTTTTTTTCTTAAATAAAATAAATAAAAACTTGATTTTTCTATAAAAAGATTAAAATACCAGAACTCGAAGATTAAGACTTTAATAGGTTATACTTGAATTAGGTTTCTTGATAGCTTATACTTAGTTAGGGTTTGGGATTGTTGATTTTATATTTTTCATTAAATTATCTAAAGATTTAGTTTGTTTTTATGAAAAGTAGTATCTTTAATGAGTTATACTTGCACACCACTTAATAGCTCATACTTAGAGCACTTTAAATAAAAATTAAACTAAAAAGATCAAATTTTTATGATAGAAGAAGAAAATAGAAGCAAGAACATGGTTGGAAATTAGTGGATTCTAAATCCTAGGCTATTTAGATAGTAACAAATCCAATCTATAAACTCATACTTAGTCCGTTAGACTAAGCAAAGAGTAAGGAACGTAAAAACACCTTAAATCTCTGTGGGACGATCTGTACAGCGCTACACCGATATTGTGCGCTTGCAGTAATTTATCACATCATATGACAATGAACCCGATACATGACTTGATTGAATAAACAAATTTTGAATACTTGATACTCGATGTGCAAGATCATTCATTAGAACATAATAGAAAGATTCATATAGATATATGGAAATAAACTATCCTTGTGATATGTATGTACATGATCTTGAATTAAATTGATTCTTGAATTTCAGTTTTCAATAAAGGATATATATACAATCTGAATTAGCAAGTCATGATATTTCTATTGGTTTATATATATCGTATATCATTGACATAGGAATTTGGAGGAACTATATGATAGATAAAAACCATATCGTATGAGGATCTAATTGGCCAATTTCTAGTTAGGTGCTGAGAACTTATATTGCAGCAGCACCGTATAGCACTGAGACACAGTCTGATACGTGAGTCTCCATAAAAGTGATGTCCGTTACTTATGTAGTACGGTTTATCTAACAGCATCTAGCGGTGCGTCATAGTTTAGCGTTGTGTGTTGGGTTGGGTCCCGGATATGTACGGCCACTTATACGATACGGGTAACATGGTGCATCTTATCTATCAATAGTAGTTTCAAATATTTAACTAATTATTAATTTGTTTAATTTATGATATCAAACATAAGACCTGAATGAGATCTCTTAACTGTCATTAATATGCACATTGATTAATGTTTGATTTAGTGGTGATTCCAAATTTATCTATATTATTCTTGATTATGCTATCACGACTGACACTACCATAACATGTTCACAATCACCTATTTTGAGTACTGTAATAGTACAACTTATATTCTTCTTTGTGTTATTTGCTGGATTTAATCTGTTGGGTTCTGAACCTAGGGTTGGAAGGCAAAGAAGGGGAACTAGCCCCAACCGATGATCCACACTTTATTGAAAAGACCGAGCAATAGTAAATGTGACGCCCTACATCCCAAGATACGGGTAGCGTTCGGTGACGTATCATAAATGAATACGCTAAGCCTAAAACACATAAATACATATGTACAACTGCCACAAATACATACACATATACCATAAGATAACAACATGGATTAAAAAAATAATAAGTTTCTTCTATAAATAAGGATCAATGCGAGTTTATAGGAGGGCCAAACAATCTTTATTACATCATCGAAAAGTTTAAGTAAATGAAAGAAAAATGAATAATAAAGTTTCTTAAAAAAATAGAAAACAAACTAGAAGAGTTTTTATCTTGTCCCTCCTACAGCAAATGCACTTATTGAGAATCTGCTAACTCCTTAAAATATGATTCCAACTGTGGTGGGTCTTCCTCTTCGTTAACCTGCAAATCAGTATCTGGGCGTGCCAAATCAGGGTCGTTAGAACGACCTTGCAAGTGTTAAAAAAAATGGATAATAACACACAGACACGCTATGTGTGATCTATATATACACATATGCATGAAATAAGTGATATAGAAAATATATGACATGATAATAAAAAAATGTCTAATAGATTGATTTATGAATTTAATATACTTGTTTTGAATATAATAGTGGTCAACATGTAGCATCTGCATGTTCTGAATGATATGATAGCAAATATAGAAAAGTTGAGATAAACATGCATATAAAACTTCTTATGTCTTATTGATGTCTAATACGAATTAGTTTGGAACTATTAGGAGGAAAGACCACATATTTTAAGAGGGTCCCGTACATGCCCGGAACCATGACCCCATGACTCCTGGTACTGCTCCAGGACGTACCGCTAGATACTCAAAAATGATAGACTAGCATATGCTTCGGGCCGAAAGCCCTATAATCATGACATGACGGTAATTCAGTAATCACTCGGAACCTCTATGGTAGGTTCCTAAGTTCGGCTGGGAACCTAAAAATGTATACCTCTCAAAATACATAATACATGTTCAAGTTCCTCCATTTAGTTCCCCCATACCCCGTTATTATATTCCATATTCTAAGGATAACAATTCTATAAACAAGCATGTAAATAACAATGTAAAATAAATATGCACACGCATATATATATATATATATATATATATATATATATATATATATATATATATATATATATATATATATATATATATATATATATATATATATTGGTTTAACTTATAGTGAAAATGTCACACGATGAACTTGTTACAAAGATGAAAATGATCAATTTAATCCATCATATTTGAAAATTCAAATCTAGTACAATGGACATATAATATTTATAAATTTTGTACACATGTATAAGTGCACACATATATATGGTTTGTGTTTGTGTCTTTTTTTAGGAAGAGGCACACATGTCTATTTTAAAGAAATACATTCATTTTTTTTTCTAAAATTTCTTTTCTTAAATAAAAGGGATGACAAAGCAAATATCCAAAAAATATATATACATATAAGAAAAGCCTATGCCTAATAGGTCAATGAAAGTATATAAAAAAAATAGATTAAAAAAAAAGCATTTGCATATTTGAAAATAACAAAATTATTATCACAATACATCATGATACTGTAGAGAAAATATTATTGAATTAGCTTAGATACAATTAATGATCAGTAATAGAACTCCTAAATAGTTAAGATAATCCGCAAACAATATATATACAAAATAAAATCATTAAATCTCTTTTTTTTCCTTTTTACGATTATAGAAGGTATTATAAAAGCTACTAATAAGCATGCCGGTGGCATCTCAAGAAATAAGAAAATTTTATATTGAGGCATAAAAATAATGAATGGCAAACCTATTAACAAATAATAAAATTGTACACATGAATCTTGACACTATGAGGAAAAACATTAAAACAAATACTTAGATAAATAAATTAATTAATATTTTTTTCTTCAATGAATTTTTTTTTCTTTTTTTTTTCGTTTCCAATTTCTGTTCAAATGAACAGAACATGTTCTGTTCATTTGAACAGAACATTTTTTTTTTTGGTTTGCCCAAAATCTTAATTTTATTTTATTTTATTTTATTTTGAGTTCCCCTCTCTGTTTTGTGAAGAGAGGGCTCAGATTCTCTCCTTTTTTTTTTGTTTTTTTCTTTTAAAAATATCTAAGTCAAATAAAGTAATAGAGAAAAAAATGACAATAATACACTTATCTTGATTTAAATTAACTACAACATAGAACAGAGGAAAGGAACAAAATATTGTGAATAAAAAAACACTCCATTTGTATGTTAAAATGATATAACTTTTGATATAGAGTTAGCACTTGCACCAACATATATATTCAGGAAAAAAAATATTAAGTTCTTGATTGAATATAGGAGAATCATAGAATGATAAGAAAGCACTTGCCTCAAAAATAAAAACTCCACTTGAAAATCGGCTGCTAATGATTTGGATCAGGTTATGTTATTTTTCCCTTTTTTTTCTTTCCCTTTTCTTTCCTCTCTCTCTCTCTCTCTCTCTCTCTCTCTCTTTTCTTCTTTTTTTTTTTTTTGCTATTTTTCTTTTGTTCTCTTCTGTGCTCGGTGGCGGAAGAGAAAAAGACTTCTTTTTTTTAGTTCCCGTATCTTGTTTTTTTTTTTTATGAATGTTTACAAATTTTGGTTTGTTTAAGATAAGTTTAGATATAAAATAAATCTTCCTAATCTAATCTAGATTCAGCCAAATCTGTTATGATCAAACTAACCAGTGTTTTGGATAAACTCAAATCATATGATAGATAAAAGATAATATTGATTAATTAGTAATTATAAATAATGACTTTAATATTTATGATAATGCATTTTAAAAAAATAAACACAAAAAATATTGTATAGGAAAACAGGATGTTGCAATCTACCCACCTTAAAGAAAAATTTCGTTCTCAAAATTTAATTTAAGGTGGAACATATATGTTGACATTAATAAGAAATGATATGAAATAGAAAAGAGCCCCCAAGTTTAGTTGTGCACTCTTATTTAAAAGGAAAAAGACTGAGAAGGTTAGTCAATTTTCACAAAACACAATGAATCTATATTTAGTGAGAAGTTATATAGACAATTGAATAAAGCAAATAAGAGAGTACGAAATCAGATAGAATATAATCTAGTATAATTCAAACTAAATAGTACCTTTTATTGCATTACTGTTCGCACTGGCTTGCTTTGCTGTCAATGTGAGTGCATGTTCATGTCTCTGGTTCTCTCCTGCATGTGCCCTCTGGAAAGCCTGCCATTGGGTTGCAAGTGGAGGACCCCTCTGAGTAGGCTCCAAAGGTCTTTGTTGTGGTGGCGCCAAGAGTCTACATTGTTGTGGAGGTGCTGAAAGTCTTGCCTGTTGGGATTGTGATGCTGGCAACCGAGACATGTCTCTTGCCTCACTTCGGAAAGGACATGATCCAATCTGATGTTCTGCTAATCCACAAATCAAACACAGATTGTGTGCTCGCCTACACTCCTTCTGAATATGTCCTGGTTTTGAACAATAACCACACACCACTAGTCGATTTTGTTGAGTGAACTGGCGTTTCTCTGGTAGGGGGGCATCATTCTTAGCCAAATCTCCTGCTACCTTTGTAATATTCCTCTTCTAGGATCCAAGTTGAGCCTTTTTCCTCCTGGTTGCTTTTTGCTCTTGAATTCTGGCAGCATTTAAAACCTGAGCATACGTTTCGAACTGTGGGGTAGCTATGCGCTCCTGAATCTCAAAATCCAGTCCATTCTGTAATCTTCGTGCCCTATCTACTTCTTGAACTACCAACAATGGGGCAAATCTGCTCAATCGAACAAATTCTGCTGCATAATCATCTAATGTACGATTTCCTTGCCTCAAGTGGATGAACTTCTGCTCCAGTTCCCATTGTGCAGTCGGAGGGAAGAACCTTGTATAAAAGCTCTCCTTAAAGACCTCCCATATTATCAGTTTTGCCAACCGATTCTCCTCGGCCAACCACCATGTGCGAGCAATATCCATTGATTGTATTTTGATCACCTCTACACGGTCTTCATCCACTACTCGTGCTGCACCTAACAAGTTCTCAGTATCCACCAACCATTGTTCTGCCTTTATAGGTTCCTCAGTTCCATAAAACTGTGATGGGTTCAACTTTTTAAAGTCTGAAACACTGCCCGTCTTCTATTTTCCAGCCACCAACTCCTGTCGCAACATCTCAGTCTGTTGCTGTTGGTTCTCAATAAGCCCCCTAAGCAATTCCAACATGTTGGAATCTTCTGCTTGGAGAGTGGTACTTGAGGAAATGATGCAACGACTAGTCATTTCTCTGAAAGATAAAGGATTTGGATTAGATCGGAAAACAAAGGATAAAAGGAATGATAGGATATAAGGAATCAAAGAAATAGGACAAGTACAAGAATCAAAGGTAATTGCAATTTATGCATATGCATATGTGGCAGTAATTCTAGTTTGAGATTTCTAACCAGAAGCTAATGTCGAACATATGCTCTGATACCAATTGTAACGCCCCGCATCCCAAAATACGGGTAGCATTCGGCGACGTATCATAAATGAATACGCCAAGTCTAAAACACATAAATACATATGTACAACTGCCACAAATACATACACATATACCATAAGATAACAATATGGATTAAAAAAAATAATTTTTTTCAATAAATAAGGATCAATACGAGTTTATAGGAGGGCCAAACAATCTTTATTACATCATCGAAAAGTTTAAGTAAACGAAAGAAAAATGAATAATAAAGTTTCTTAAAAAAAATAGAAAACAAATTAGAAGAGTCTCTATCGTGTCCCTCCTACAGCAAATGCACTTATTGAGAATTTGCTAACTCCTTAAAATATGATTCTAACTGTGGCGGGTCTTCCTCTTCGTTAACCTGCAAATCAGTATCTGAGCGTGCCAAACTAGGGTCGTTAAAACGACCTTGCAAGTGCTACAAAAAAAAATGGATAACACACAGACACGTTATGTGTGGTCTATATATGTACACATATGCATGAAATAAGTGATATAGAAAAAATATGACATGATAATAAAAAAAATATCTAATAGATTGATTTATGAATTTAATATACTTGTTTTGAATATAATAGTGGTCAACATGTAGCATCTGCATGTTCTGAATGATATGATAGCAAATATAAAAAAGATGAGATAAACATGCATATAAAACTTCTTATGTCTTATTGATTTCTAATACGAATTAGTTTGGAACTATTAGGAGGAAATACGACATATTTTAAGAGGGTCCCGTACATATCCGGGACCACTACTCCATGACTCCTGGTACTGCTCCAGGACGTACCGCTAGATACTCAAGAATAATAGACGAGCATATGCTCTGCGCCGAAGCCCTATAATCATGAAATGACGGTGATCTAGTAATCACCCGGAACCTCTATGGTAGGTTCCTAAGTTCGGTTGCGCAACCTAAAAATGTATACCTCTCAAAATACATGTTCAAGTTTCTCCGTTTACTTCCCCCATATCCCGTTATTACATTCCATATTCTAAGGATAACAATTATATAAACAAGCATGTAAATAACAATGTAAAATAAATATGCACACGTATATATATATGGGTTTCACTTATGGTGAAAATGTCACACGATGAACTAGTTACAAAGATGAAAATAATCCATTATATTTGAAAATTCAAATCTAGTACAATGGACATATAATATTTATAAATTTTGTACACATGTACAAGTGCACACATATTATATATGGCCTCTGTTTGTGTCTTTTTTTAGGAAGAGGCATACATGTCTATTTAAAAGAAGTACATTCATATTTTTTTTTTCTAGAATTTCCTTTCGTAAATAAAAGGGATGAGAGAGCAAATATCCAAAAAATATATATACATATAAGAAAAGCCTTTGCCTAATAGGTCAATGAAAGTATATAAAAAAATAGATTAAAAAAAGTGTTTGCATATTTGAAAATAATAGAATTATTATCACAATACATCATGATACTATAGAGAAAATGTTATTGAATTAGCTTAGATACAATTAATGATCAGTAATAGAACTCCTAAATAGTTAAGATAATCTGCAAACAATATATATACAAAATAAAATCATTAAATCTCTTTTTTTTTCTTTTTACGATTACAGATGGTAATAATGTATTATAAAAGCTACTAATAAGCATACAGGTGGCATCTCAAGAAATAAGAAAAATTTATATTGAGGCATAAAAATAATGAATGACAAACCTATTAACAAATAATAAAATTGTACACATTGAATCTTGACACTATGAGGAAAAACATTAAAACAAATACTTAGATAAATAAATTAATTAATATTTTTTTCTTTAATGATTTTTTTTTTCTTTTTCTTTTTTTTTCGTTTCCAATTTCTGTTCAAATGAACAGAACATGTAGTTTTGTTCATTTGAGCAGAACATTGTTTTTTTTTTTTTTTTTTTGGTTTGCACAAAATCTTTATTTTATTTTATTTTATTTTATTTTATTTTATTTTATTTTGAGTTCCCCTCTCTGTTCTTTAAAGAGAGGGTTCAGATTCTCTCCCTTTTTTTTTGTTTTTTCTTTTAAAAATATCTAAGTCAAATAAAGCAATAGAGAAAAAAGTGACAATAATACATTTATCTTGATTTAAATTAACTACAACATAGAACAGAGGAAAGGAACAAAATATTATGAATAAAAGAACACTCCATTTGTATGTTAAAATGATATAACTTTTGATATAGAGTTAGCACTTGCACCAACTTATATATTCAGGAAAAAAAATATTAAGTTCATGATTTAAAAAAAAGAATATAGGAGAATCATAAAATGATAAGAAAGCATTTGCCTCAAAAATAAAAGCTCCACTTGAAAATCGACTACTAATGATTTGGATCAGGTTATGTTATTTTTTCTTTTTTTTTCTTTCCCTTTTCTTTCTTCTCTCTCTCCCTCTCTCTCTCTCTCTCTTTTCTTCTTTGTTTTTTTTTGCTATTTTTCTTTTGTTCTCTTCTGTGCTCGGTGGCGGAAGAGAAAAAGACGTCTTTTTTTTTAGTTCCCGTATCTTGTGTTTTTTTATGAATGTTTACAAATTTTGGTTTGTTTAAGATAAGTTTAGATATAAAATAGATATTTCTAATCTAATCTAGATTCAGCCAAATCTGTTATGATCATACTAACCAGTATGTTGGATAAACTCAAATTATATGATAGATAAAATATAATATTGATTAATTAGTAATTATAAATAATCACTTTAATATTTATGATAATGCATTTTAAAAAAATAAACACAAAAAATATTGTATAGGAAAACAGGATGTTACAGTAAACGATAAAGTATCTTCTAGAGAACCTTTGTATATTTCGCTTTTGATTCTTTTGTATTCATATCCAGAGCAGTGTACCATCTTATATAATTAATTATTTGTATAAATAAAATCTTTTCAGTTTAGACATATTATTCATCAATCTGAATGTGGCAGTAGTTACGGTTATTCAAGATTCTATGACTATTAGGTTATCTCATATTATTTTAAGCAATGTTCTCCATTTTGGAGAAGCAGCTAAAAAATGAGAGAATGATACGGTGATATTAGAGCCTAAATTTAGGTGGAGTATAGTACTACTGCTATGACTCATTCTTACTAATTGTTCCCTACTTTTTGATATCTACTTGATCTAGTATCGTGCCTATCATATTGGTTCCTATTTGAATTGTCTATCTTTGGAATTCCTTTTATTAATTCCTTGTCCACCATTGGACGATGTTGATCCAATCTTCTGCGAGAGCAAATGCGAATGCAAGTCCGAGGGATGAGATCGCGAGGTTGAGAAACCTGGTGCAAGGAGTAGCACAGACACAAATGACCACGACAATATTGTTAGAAAGAATGATGCAGTCCAAGGAGCCGGAAAGGACCGAGATGGTGTTGGATTTCCGAAGACTGCAGCCGTCGGTGTTTTCTGGGATGGAAGGACCATTGAAGGCTAGTAATGGATTGTGGATATAAAGAATTTTCTAAAACCAGCAAGAATCCTGAAGGAGAATTGGGTGGAGGTTGAGTATATTCAGTTGACCAATGTGGCAAGAACATGGTGCTGGCAGAAGAAGTAAGACACCATGAACCCCTAACCTGGGAGAAGTTTGTGATGCCAGGTTTTTTCTACGCATCGGCAAAGCGGGAGATGAGGAAGAAGTTTCTGGAGCTACAAGAAGGTGATCGGACTGTGAAAGCATCTGCAACTAAGTCTGTGAGACTCGGTCGTTTTGTCCCGACCCTAGTAGCTGATGAAGAGGAAAGAGCAAACATATTTCAGCAAGGACTGAAGAACCATCTAAGGGAGCATTAGCAGGTCATAACTAAAAGACCTACTCAGAAGTATTTGAAGCAGCATGTCATTTAGAGCAAGTATCCAAGAAAGGGAGACCAACGATATTTAAAAGGTCGTTTGGACAAGGAGCAAGCTTGTCGGTTAGGAGGTTTGATAGTTCACCCGCAAAGAAGCAAATGATAGCAAATCGAAGTTCAATAATCTGTAAGTTATGTTACATAATGGGACATACCCAGAAGGAGTGTAGAAGTGCCCAAGAGTTGTGTCTGGCATATGCATCCGCCAATTATCGAATGAGTGATTGTCCAAAAGTTCAACACTAGGCAATACCTAGGGTCCCATTCAAGCCAACATCCAGGCCAGCAACAATATCAGCCTAGAGAGTTCAGGACCGGACCAGAGAATACCTTTAGAGACAGAATAATAAGCCTATGCCAAAGCCCAAGGAGGAGCAATTTGGAGGTAGGGAAAAGTTAGACTGATGAAGGTTGGGAAAGTTCAAACTACTGGGGGAGTTGTAGCAGGCATGATTTTAGTTGGCAATGCACCAACAAATATTTTATTCAATTCTAGAGCTTCACGTTGTTTTATCTCTATCATATTTGTTTTTCGCAATTCTAACGATTTTGCAACCTTACATGTTGCATGGGACATTAAGACTGGGAATGGTAGTATCATAACAAATAAGGAGTGTAGAGTATGTCGCTTAGTAATTAATGGTAGAGAATTTTATGCCAACTTATTAGTTATAAATAAAGTTGGATATGATATTTTCCTAAGTATGGATTGCTTGAGTACCTTTCATGTGATAATAAATTGTAGATAAAGAAGAGTAATATTTCATATTCCTGATCATTCAGAGTTTGAGTTTATTGGTGGAAGCCGATCTTTAGAACCAGCAAAATATAATGTGTTCTCGAAAGGAGGAGTTTTGGAACTATGGAAATTGGAGAAGGAATAATTCTTGTAGTATCAGAATTTTTAGATATATTCCCAAAGAGATATCTGGACTACCATGAGTAAGGATAGTAGAATTTACTATTGATATTATCTCTGGAGCTGAACTAATTTATAAGCCACCTTATCGAATGGTAATTACAGAATTAAAAGAATTTAAGATACAAGTAGGTGACTTACTGAAATTGAGTTTTGTAAGACTTAGTGTTTTACCTTAGAGAGGTCCAGTATTATTAAAAGGAAAAAAGATAGGAGTAAAAAATTGTGTGTAGACTATAAGGGTTTGAATGCAGTAACAATCAAGAATATATATACCCATTACCAAGGATAACTGATCAGTTTGATCAATTGGGAGGAGCAAAGAAATTCTCGAGAATAGACCTTCGTTCGGGATTCTATCAAGTAAGGGTCTAAACAAAAGATATTCCAAAGACTGCATTTAGAACTAGACATGACTATTATAAATATTTAGTGATACCATTTGAAGTGACTTATGCTCTAACAGTATTTATGAATTTAATGAACCATGTTTTTACTTAGTATCTAGATAAATTTGCAGTGGTATTTATTGATAATATCTTGATCTATTCTAAAAATAGAAAAGAGAATGCAAGCATCTGAGGATAGTTTTGTAGATTCTGAAAGCAAAAAATTATATAGAAAACTGAGTAAATGTGAATTTTGGTTGTATAAAATTGCTTTTTTAGATCATATAATTTCTGGAGACCATGTATCAGCCGATCCTAAGATGATAGAAGTTGTAATAAATTGGCCTGTACCAAAAGTAGTTTTCTACGGATGGCTGGGTATTACAAAAGATTTGTATAAGATTTTACAAAAGTTGCATCGCCTTTAACTAAACTAACTAGAAAAGGAGTGGAATATGTCTAGATAGAGGAGTGTGATAAGGCATTTGAAAATTGAAGCAGAAGCTGACAACGACACCAATATTAGCAATTCCATACAACTTTGGAGGAATAAAAATTTATAGTGATGCTTCAAGACAGGGTTGAGATGTGTATGGACACAGAATGGAAGAGTGATTGAGTTTGTATCAAAATAGTTGATACCTCATAAGAGAAATTATCCAACTTATGACTTGGAGTTAACAGTACTAATTCATGCTTTTGAAGATTTGGAGATACTATTTACTAGGACAAAGAATAAAGATATACAATGATCATAAAAATTTAAAGTATATTTTCACTCAAAAAATTGAATATGAATAAAAATGATGGTTGGAGTTAGTAACAGACAATAACTTGCAAATTAAGTATCACTTAGAGAGGATTAATGTAGTATTGATGCACTATGTAGGAGACCTGTAATAGAGACATTGACTTAGCAAAAGGAAATTTTAATGGAGATATAAAGGATGGAACTGTAAGTAATTTTACCTAGAATGACAATACAACTTATGGAGATACAATTATAGTTACCATTAATAGAGCAGATTAAATAAGCACAAGTTGGATATTAAAAATTCCAAAGTTTAAAGAATAAAATAAAAGTAGTTAGGAGACCAGAGATGAAGATGTACTCAGATAGAGATATTAGATTCAAGAAAAGATTATAGGTGCCTAAGAAAGAGATATGAGATAAAGTTTTAGAAGAAACTCATAGAAGAAACTCATAAATCAGTATATTTTATTCATTCCGGAAGTAATAAAATGTACAAGGATATGAAGAAGTATTTCTAATGGCCAGGTATGAATAAATAGATTGCCATATATGTATTTACATGTTCCACTTGCTAGCAAGCAAAGGCTGAAAATCAGAGAATAACTGGATTGCTCTAACCACTAGTAATACTTGAGTGGAAGTGGGAACAAATATCGATGGATTTTGTGACGGACTTACCTAGAGGCCCTAAAAGCAATAATGCAATTTGGGTGGTTGTGGACCGGCTGATCAAGTTGGCTCATTTCATTCCATTTAGAGTTGGTCACCCAGTAGAGATATTGGTAAGAAAATTCATGCAGAAAGTGGTAAAATTACATAGAGTTGCAATCTGAAATGTATCAGATAGAGATACAAGATTTAGATCATGTTATTTGGAAGGGATTTATGGATAGTCTAGGAATACACTTTGATCTATCTTCACTTTACTACACACAAACAGATAGTCATTCAGAACGGACTATCCAAATACTCGAAGACATGCTTAGGGCATGTGTGTTAGATTTCAGTAGATCTTGGGAGAACTATTTATATATGATAGAATTTTCTTATAATAATAGTTATCAGAAGAATATTAAAATGGCACCATTCGAAGTTTTGTATAGTCAGAAGTGTAAATCCCCAAAGTATTGGGACGAGGTTGGAGAACTAAGTGTCTTGGGACCAAAATTGATTACTCAAGTTATTGAACAAGTGAAAGTTATCTGATAATAAATGAAAGCAGTTTAGGACAGACAGAAGAAATGGGCACAACAACGCTGAAGATCACTAGACAATCAATTTTTGTACTGTATTACAGTAACGGACATACTACTTGGGGTGTCAATTAATTGGTGATCCAGTAATCACCCAGGCCGCTGCAGTAAAAGAATCCCGGCCCTAATCAATAAGTTGGTCAATAAGTTCCTTATACAATACAGTTATTATCCATCATGTAGTTTTTTCAATCTCCATATCAATAATACACGATATACATGAATTAATAGGAACACATGGCTCGTTAAGTCAAACTGTGTACATGTTCTTATCACGAGAAAGAAGAATTCAAGAATCAAGATTCAAGATCATGTACAACATATCACAAAGATATTTCATGTCATGTAATCAAGGTACAAGAAAGTCGTTATCATATTCTCATGAATGGTCATGCTCATCGATTATTGAGTATTCAAATAACTCATTTGAACATGTCATATATTGGATTCAAGTATATATATACCATGAATTGTGTGTCATTTATCACATAAACTGTACTATTCATGTAAGAATCATATAATACACTATATCATTAACGATTATCACACGCTACGCATCATGTTATCTATCGCACAGTTTCTCCCATCTTCAGGTTCATAATACATTATGTACATGACTTATAAAATTACAACATGATTTATTTCATTTTATATTTGTTTGTTTATTTTCTTTTCATTTCTTTAAGTGTTTTTCAATTCATATTAACATGCTTGTGTTTCCACGAACGCACATGATTTGTAGCATTATAGATGTTAGTGCACAATTGTATCACAATATATTTTATCAAAATTGATTTAATAATCTTATTCAGTTCTCAATATCAATTAATAGCACAATTTGTGAATTAAGTGCATTATGTAATAGTATCGCATATTTATTTATTAAGTATACTGCATTTTTATTTACCAAGACTCACCGCACATTTTATTTATAAGGTCCAATGCATTATATTTATTTAGGCCTACAGTATTATTATTCATAAAGCCCTCTGTAGGCCCACTGCATCAAACATTCTTTTTTTCCTATTAGACATTTATTTATTTATTATTACTTTTTTTCTCTTTTATAAGCCCAAACATTTATAAGGCCCAAATATTTATTTATTTATTTCTCTCAGCATTTACTTGTAAAGCCCACTGAACTATGAAACCTACTGAATATTATTTCTGGCCCAAGCTCATTAAGCCCATGAGTTACAATTTTTTTCTCATCTTTCTTTTTTTTTTTCTTTTACTGGGCTTTAAAATAATATTATTATTATTTTTGTTTCTTTATCGTTCCAAGCCCAGCCCGCTGAACATTATTTTTCTTTATTTTTCTTTTGCATGACTGGCCCAAGCCCACTAAATTATTTTTTTTTTCTTTACTGGGCTGGGCCAGGCCTAATTTCTCTTTTCTATTTTTTTCTCTCTTTCTTCCAGCCCAGCCCATGTACTCCTTCTCATTTTCTTTTCTCCTCTCTTTTTCTCTCTCCTCTTTTTCTTTTCTCCTCTCTTTTTCTCTCCCTCTCTGTCTTTCTTTTCCCCTCTCTTTTTCTCTCTTTTTCTCTCTGTTGCATGCAAACCTTGCAAATCATATTGCATATATAAATTTTATTTTTATTATTATTTTTTAAAAAATAAACAAATATTATAATATTTATATGTATTAAATTTAACCCACAATCCTGGTTCAGTTCTCAACGATAGATCAAAATGTGAACCAAGTATTTTTGCAAAATAAATTACGTATACAAATATAAACTAAATACAATTTAAATAAAGAAATGAACGAAAAACATAGCAGTGTTAGTTGCCTCAGTTTGATCTCGAATTCTCGGTTCGAATCCTCGATTCGGTTTGATTTTCTTACTTCTTTCTCTCTCTCTCTCTTTCCTTGCTTTCCTTGCTGCTGGGTTCTAGTCGGGAGACAGAAGAGAAGAGAGAGAGAAGAAGAGAAGAGAGAGAGAAAAAGAGTGATGAAGAGAAGAAAATCATTTAATGGCAATTTGGTAATTTTAACAAAGTTTAATACATCTCCATTCGCCACATAACCACCCAGCTTGCCACACCCACCTCTCTGTTTGACAACACAATCGAAATTCCCATTAGGGGTGTGCCCTTAGAAATTTGTTATAAAAATTGTGTGTGTATAATGTAATTCCCAATTTATTTAATATTTTATTATTTACGACTCCGATAAACGTTTTCCAAATACTACCAAATTTATGTAGAAAGCAGTACTCAACGAAAAAAAATGCTAGAAAATTATTCGTTTGTTATTTCAATGTCCGGAATAAATGAACCAAAATTTCGAAATAATAAGAATGATAATTTTAATATTATTAAATTAATAATTTTGAAAGTATTTTTTTTGCCTCATAAGGAAAATTTCTAAAAATTCTAAATATCAAAAAACTAATTATCGCGAATATCAAATGTCATTTGGAGTTATAGATTTTAAGTTACGCCTACCGGAGTTTATTTCGGTGTCAAAAATTGACTTCGGTAGCCTTACTCTACATGACTGGACTTAAAAGAGTAATACAGATAGCTCGAAATTTGAGATATTACATTCTACACACCTAATAAAAAAATTTAATCCTTAAAATTCAATTGGTGTATTTGATCATGATAAAAAGTATGGGTACTTTATCCTGATGTCTTTCTTAAGCTCCTAAATTAAATCTCTTGGTGATTGTATATCCCATGAAATAAAAACTAATGGTATTATTTGATTTTTCAAGACTTTCTCCCATTGGTTAATGATTGCTACATGTCGCTTCTCATATTTTAAGCATGATCTCAAGTCTACTTTTTATACATCCACTATTTTATACTTTCAGCTAAGCGCTTTCTCAATTATGATATATAGAATACATTATGAACGATTCCATCTTTGATAGGAATGATAATAGATAAATAAAATTTTCAGTTTATTTTTGAAATTTTATTTGGGTGAAGGAACGTAAAAGTAAGATAAAGTTTAATAAGAAATAGTTGTTACCAATTTGGAGTGCCACTTCATTCTGATTAAGTAATGGGAAAGATACAAATGATAAATATTTTTATAGAGTCATTCCTAGGGTCCTATTACATGTTGTAATAGATTCTAGAAGAGAATAAATCTGAACTATTACAATACCGATGTGACAAAACTATGAATGGTAAGAATATAAGATAATAAATGAATTCATGAGTAGTAACGAAATTCAATCATACACAACGATCTTATCAAGTGACAACAATTGCTGGCGCTAGAGAATACATCTCTACAATTGCCTCGCCGACTCAATAAGACGTGTGATATACAAAAGGCTCAAGACCTGAATCATATTATGATAATATTTAGATGAAAGATATAAAATGTCAAATGGGAATGATCAACAAAGTAATAGAATAAGACAATCATTTGGAAAAATAAGTCTAAATTGAATAACAAGATATAATGTCACGTTCTGCCTTGATAAAATTCGTCTTCCTTAATTGTAGTTCATTTTCAATTTTTTGTCCTCTATTTTCAACTTGACTAATTCTACAATATTCTTGGCTTTCTAAAGTCTCTTTATATTCTTATTTTCACTCTTTCGCAGGTCGTTCTTTATCTCCTACCTCCTTTTCCTAATTTATCTTATCAGCTATACTTATTCTGCCAAGTTTAGCAATACCGATTATTATAATTCATAAATATTTATGTCTCCCAATCTTAAAGAAAAATACAAGCATGACATTATTTTTCTTTTTCTCAGGAAGCTTATGGGCAAGTTTTAAATTCAACCACTCTTCCATTCTATGTCAACACACCATAATACCTGACTTGAAACATCACTATAAACGTTCATGCATCCAGGATTATCTGGAAATGGGTGACACTGATGTTGTTGTTAACCTTCATTTCAACTCTTCAAATATTTTGTCACACTCTTCCTCCAGAGACATTCCACTCCTTTTTCTAGTCTGTTTATTTAAAGTGATACAGTCTTGCAAGGTCATATACAAATGTTCAACAATATACAGCCATCTCAGAAAATTTTGAATTTTTAATACTGATCTTGACACATGTCAATCCATCACGGTTCATATCTCGGCTGACACACCATCGCCAGAAACTATATGACCATAAAAACAAATTTATCCAATCCAATCACATTTATTCAATTTTCCATATAAGTTCTGCTATTTAGAAGTCTGCAAAACCATTTTCAAATACTCAACATATTTTTCTCTATTTTTAGAGTAAATTAATACATTCTCAATAAATACCACCACAAATTTATCTAGATATTGAACAAAATCATGATTCATCAAATTTATAAATACTGTTAGAATATTAGTCACTAGAAACGGCATCATCAATTATTCATAGTGAGCATGTCTGATTCTAAATGCAGTATTTAAAATATTTTCTGTTCGGACCTTTACTTGACAGAATCCCGAGCGAAAATCTATTCTCGAGAATACTTTTGCCCCTCCAATTGATCAAACAAATTAGTTATTCTCAGTAATGGATATTTACTCTGGATTATTACTGCACTCATACCCCTATAATTCATATACAATCTTTGGTTCTCATCCTTCTTTCTTATTATTAATAATGTAGCTCTCCAAAGTGAAACACGAAGTCTCACAAAATCCAACTTAAATAACTCATCTATTTGCCTCTTAACTTCCTTTAATTCTGCAATTCTCATTCGATAAGGTGGCCTACAAACTGTTTCAGTTTCAGGAATAATATTAATAGTAAATTTTATTATCCTCACTAGTAGTAGACCAAGTATTTTTTTCAGAAATATATCTAAAAATTATGATACTACTTAGATTATTTTCTTTTCCTACTTCCATTTCTTCCAAAACACCTCTTTCAAGAACATCTTAGATTTTGTTAGTTCTAAATATTGACTTTCACCAATAAACTCAAAGCCTGAACGATCAGAAATATAAAATATTACTCTTCTTCTACATTCTATCACCTCATGAAATACTCAACTATTTCATGTCTAGAATGACATCATATCCGTTTCCATTCATACTTAGCAAGTTAGTATAAAATGCCTATCATTAGTTATTAAGGGACATATTGGTTGAAAATTGAATCGATATTATTCCGCAATGGACAAGATAGAAATCAATAATAGAATTCCAAAGATAGATATTTCAAACAAATATGATATGGTAGGATAGGCACGATACTAGATCTAACAGATATCAAAAAATAAGGAATAATTATTAAGAATGAGTCACAGACATGTTCTTATGTGGCAGTAGTCATATAATCTTCCATCTAAACCTAGGCTCTGATATCACCCTTTAACGCCCCCGTTTTTCAGCTGCTTCCCAAAACGGGGGATGCTACTTAAAATTATGCTACACAACCCAACAATTAAAGGATCTTAGAATAACCGTAATTACTGGCACAATCAAATTAATAAATAACATGTCTGAAACTGAAAAGATTTTATTTATACATAGAGTTGAGTACATGAGATAACACACTACTCTGAATATGAACACAAAAAAGGAAACCAGTGTACATACAAAGAAAATATAAACAAATATATACAAAAGATCTCTATAAAGTATTTCACTTGCCTACTATCGCTCAGTCTGGTCAATGTAGTACGGGTCTTTAGTTAGAGTTGGTTCTCCTTCTTTACTTTCTAAACCTGGGTTCAAAACTCAAGGGATTAAACCCAGCAAGTAATACAAGAAAAATATATATGTATTACTATAGTACTTGAGATAAGTATGCAATTAAATCGTAATAGTGTTAAACATGTCACGTGAACAATGAAAAATAGAATAAGTAAGAATATGTATGTCATTTGCAAAATCTGAAAATCGAAAAAAATGGAAGACCAATTTTAGTCATTATGATGTATTATGATATTATCAAGAGCAATCCAAATCTCCCTCGCCACAGCTCTTCGTCTCTTCCTTTGTGCCCAGTTTTCTTCTTCTTCTTCTTTTAAATAATTGCATTGTGGACTGTAGGCCCAAATAACCGAAAAACCGACCGAATCGAACCAAACCGAAAATTTAGTTTCGATTTCGGTTTTCTTGGGGGATCGGTCGGTTTCGGTTTCGATTCTACTATTTCAGTTCGATTTTCGGTAGGAATTTTTTTATCAAAACCGAATCGAACCGATCTATACTCACCTTAAATGTACAAAGGGTGGTTGAAAGAGAGGGTGGTTGAAATCCCGGGGAGGGACTTGGCACGGAACTAGTCTGGTTGGTGTGGAAACCACTATAGCAAATTGCAAATTTCTCTTCAACTCAATCTTTCTTCTACCTCTACTATTTACTTTTATACTGTCGATTATTTGCTTGTATTTCACTGTATTTTTCATTAACTTGTTAGATCGACTTGAAGTGGAGTGAATTTTAATTATGTTTGGAACTCAATCCTATGACCCAAAGCCCCACCCTTGCCCAATTGAGTTTACATTTAGAGTATAAAATTATATCCCCCAACCTTCTTCAGAACTTCCAGAGTTATGGTGTAATTAAGGATATGACTATTCATGTATTATTATGTTAAGATTAGGTTAGGACATGTATATCAACGATCCAACATTTACTAAATAGCCCCACGTGACCTACATATGAGGACAGCAATAAGGAATTTTCCATTCTGCTCTATCCCGTACTTTCCAACAACATTCAGAGCACTGAAATCAACAGCAAATCTGCAGCTCAAAAATTGAAATGAAAGCATACAGTTGACAGTTTACTAGTGATAATAGCTTCTAATGAAAATTTCGTAGTCTACTAAGAGTATATTAAAAAAAAAAAATTAACTCCTGAGACAATTAAGGACTTGAGTGGTTATGCAACAGGA
Source organism: Dracaena cambodiana (assembly GCA_036321105.1). NCBI lineage: Eukaryota > Viridiplantae > Streptophyta > Magnoliopsida > Asparagales > Asparagaceae > Dracaena > Dracaena cambodiana. The sequence goes on from JAYEPQ010000010.1 coordinate 25,513,929, forward strand.
AAACTCAGAGCCATGAGATCAGAATATCCATGCAAGCTATGAAGCATGGACATTGACACGTATACCGAACCCAGATACAATACAATACAATACGGGCACAACGATAAGGCAATATCTAAAAAAGTAGGACACGCGAATGTGAGGACACAATATAAAAATATGTGTATTTATACATGTGATATATATAATACGCATCAAAACTCATAATTATTGAAGATATCTTTTCCTTGAAATAGAAAGAAATAAAAAATCTTAATAATTTAAAACAAAAATTCTAATCTAATTAATTATACTTAAAAAAAAGAATCCAAATTAAATCCAATGAACTAGTTTCCTACACAAAATATTTGAAATGCTCTAACTTTGCATTACATACTGACTCATTAGCTTAGTATTTTTTTTATGTGAAAAGAATTTTTTGTCTTTTTAAACAATGTACAACTCTCATGCACAAAGTACGATCTTTTGACTTTTTAAAAGTAGATATGTGTCAAAACAAATACGTCCCCAATACGTGATCTGTATGACTTTTTAAAAATAGATACGGTTCCGATTTACGAGTTTTGGATTTTTAAAATTCGACAGGATCAATATGTATCAACAGGTACATGGACACGAAACCCACTTTGAAGTGTTCGTGCTTCATAGCTACAGGTTTTAGACGACAATTTTGTGCTTTCCGTACATAGTTGAGAATTTTGAGAATGATTCTCCGAGTAAGAGTATAAATAAGTAAACTAGGATTTATTTCTGTAATGTTCTTAAAGGATCCTAAGAAAACGGCAGAATTATCAAACCATCTTAAGCTCAGTCATAAGCAAAGTTGCAACTTGCCTACATCAACTAGTTAATTTATTCAAGATCAATATGATCAGAAGCTAAGTATTCCAACCAAAAACTAGTTGAATACATATAATATTGTTTCAATCAGCAAAATTATGTAATGCGGTGGTATGAGTTTCTTAACACCAATGCTTAAAAGATACAGAGTACAGAATAAAAATAATATATGCTAATAGAAGTTTTTGTCATTGAAGTTTGACATGGACAAACCTCAGATAGAAGCAACTTTATGATTTCCAATGGCTGGAAACGAACTCAAGGTACTGATCACATGCTCATAGACTTTGATTCCAGCCAGAAAAGTGGTATCATTCAAGAACTGCACCCAGAAAACAATTTAACAGAAAACCAAATAAGTTATTAAGCAGATAAAACTAAACTAAGAAGTTTGATGATGATGACAGAAAAGGCAAGAGTTGAACATGAAGAATGTTGGTAAAGTGCTTCCATGTGATAAGAGATGGAACAAGTTTAAGGTACACTACCTGTGTTGAGGGTAAAGGTTTTCCACAATTCCACCTTAAGGATTCAAAAAACAAAATGACAGAAAAAAAACAAAAAAAAAAAAAAGGAAACTTCAAATACATGAAAGATCACCTCATTATGATCATGAAGTAATATAGGGGTATTAGCCATTGGCGAAAACCCAAGAGCTGGGATGCCCATCTGTCTCATGAACCGAGCATCAGTTGTCGAACTTAGAATTTCAGGCTTCTGAAGCTTGCCCCCAGAAGATATGACGGCCTCTTTGAAAATAGCCCACCATGGGTTAGATTCATTCGTTGCAGTAACGAGAGGACGCCCAGCATTATCCCTTGTGGGTCCTTGCTGTATCAACTGCCAAAAAGTTTCAAGTATAAGATGGCATTTAGCTAGCATTCATGGCTCAGCATAGATGAAGTTATCTACGCTGCTCACTGATGAGACAACCTATTGGCGATTATCCATGCATCAGATAAATGGTAAGTGGGATGCATTATATATATAATAAGAAGAAAGAAAAAAACAAAAAAAAAAAAAAAAAAAAAAAACAAGGCCTGAACACACAGCACTTAACAACAAAAGAAGAAAAAAGATGGCCTCTACGATTTTTTTAAGTAAGAGAAACCTAGATCAGAATCAAGACAAGTAACCTAAAAACACATGTGAATCATCTTCGCGGACGATCGGTTAGAATTTTCAAAAGTATCATCTGTGCACAGTCCCATTTGATGTAGAGAACATTGTATTGCATTATAATACGTAACGCAATCTCAAACACTATCCACGTATAAAGAATAAAAGGTGTGTTTTTTACGCTATTTTTACGTCAACTTATATTATATTACATTATGTTGCATTATTTGCTATTATATTTTTGAGTAATTTCTAAATTTCTGTATATTTATTATTTTGTTGATTACTGCAACTTTTTTACTTCATAGTTTGTTGCTTATTTGTAGAATTGATAGCTTGTTTATTTGCAAATTCTTTCTTATTTTCTTGCATTAATTCTTCTTCGGTTGTTGAAATTTCTGCTTGTTGACTCTATTGAACTCAAATCGGCATTACAAAATATGAATGGAGCATTACAAGATAAAATTACAGCAGTGGTAAATGACCAAAATTGAAATAATTAAATTTGAAATTTTATTTTCTTGTTTGGTGATTACTAAAATTATGGTTGCGAACTTAATATAACTTGTAAAGATAAAATGTTAAATTATTATGAAATTTGTTAAAAAAATGTTAAATTATTATAAAATTTGTTAAAAACTTAGAATAGTTTCTAGTGTTATAGAATAGTCTTATATTCGCTTTTTTAGAATTTTTTTAATTCATTTTCAATTAATAAAAATATTATATATAGCTTTATATTTATTTCTATTACATAAAGAGGAAATTATATAATCTACGTTATATATAATGTAATCTAACAGAGGTAAAACGTTACATTACTAGTATCGCTATTTTAAACTTTGATAGTCAGTCTCTCAAATACTATACCTCAGTGGAGAGAATATTAGCATTGCAGATTGAAATCCCGAAAGGAATCTCAACTAGCATTTAAAAAGTCAGAATTGCAAGCAAAAGGAAGAGTCTGACCACTTCAAGGGGTGATCGAGGACTTGGACAGTACATAAGAATGAACTAGGCTGAATCCAAAAACAAGAAATGCAATATGTAAGTAGCAGACAAAAGACACTTTCCCCTATTTACAGCCAAACAGCCATCTTGAAATACAGAGGACCTGTACCTAAGTTTCTGACTGAAACTAAGCTCAGCTACCATGTTACATTGTAGGCTTGTAAATAGACTCAAGAGTCCACAAAAAAGAGGCAGTAAAAGAACATGGGATAAAAAAAAAAAAAAAAAAAAAAAACACAGTTTACAAGGGGAGAGGGAAGGAGGTAAGGCTTGTCAATAGACTTCAGCTTAACTTGTTTTAATTTAAAGGTAAAAGAACAACAATTTGACTTGCCATAAATGGTGGCATCCATATCATATAAAGCCAAAGTCTCCCTAAAAGGAGGTGTCCTAAGCCCGTCGGAATCACATCATACCAAATCATATCTTTGTAGAAACCAAATTCGAGTGGAGCATGATAATGTTCCTTAATGAATATTGAGGATTTATCAACCCATGAAGCTTTATATGGATCGGAGTGGGGTTCGGCTTTCAGGCTTGCTGTAGCAAGAATTATCTAGGAAACAATATTCATGCTGCTTCCACTATCAATGATGACCTTCCAGTTCTTGTCACCAATCATGATGTGTGTAAGATGACCATACAATGCCAATCATCATAAATTAGCAATTGAGCAAAGGTATGCCGAACAATATTGAGCCTTAGGATACCTATCATGTCTACAGTGTGATCTAATGGATAGGTACTTCTAATCAGCTTGATCTCTTCTCCAGCACTTGAGTACTCATCCACTTCAACTTTTCCAATTTCAGATTCACGAACTTTATCAGAACCATCCCGATTGTCACTAGTATGTCTTTCTATCACTAGGGTCTTGGTAGCGCAATCCCTATAAAAGTCCCCATAACCTTTTATACTTGTAACATTGGATCCTAGGGTCCGCAATGGCCTTACCCTTGTTGGTCTTAGTGTGGCTAGATTGGCTAGACTCAGCCATAGGCTGCGATGGGCTAGGATGTGTCTATCCCGACACAGTATACAACTTTCCTGGGGATTCCCTAGAGTCATAACATTTGGTGAATGTTGGCCTACTAAAACTATTTAAATCCTCAGTCAACTAATAGGAATGCTCTAGAGTTTTAATGTTAAGTGCATATAATTTCATTTGAAGATTCTCACGAAGACCTAGCCTAGATCTAGACAATGTGGAGATAACATCTCATTCACTTAACAACGCATCATGTACTCATCTAATTTGGCAATACACTCCTTGATGGATTTATTTCCTTCAGCCAATTTGTGTCATTGGTCCATGAGATGCTTGAACAAGAGAGGAAGGAACTTCTTTTATTGAGCTTTTCTTTCAGGGTGTACAATCGTAAGACATTCGTGTGCCACATTATTGTATGTGCTGCTGATTCGACCATTGTGTGAAGCAGTAAAATTGGAAGTGCCCTAGAACCTTAGCTTAGACGGGTTAGACTTCTGGTTTTGAGATAAGGGAGCTACTTTGATTCCTACTATCCGAGGACGAAACCTGTGCAAAAAGTCACGTTTCGGGAAAGCATCTCTCTTGACAAAAGAGTGTCTATGTACAACACCAATATATTTTAAAAAAACTGTAGTTAACAACAAATGGTACAAGGAAAAAAGGCATATCCACTCAAAAAATTGGAACTCACCATCTCATCAGTTTTCCCGTGAGCAATTCGGATATTCCGCCTGCTAACTCCTTGTGTTATCATAGTGCCACCTTGGCCCGTTAAAGGGAAATGTAGATAAATACTCACCAAGCAGGTTAACGTGATGATTGTCGACTTGGTGGTGAGTATGCTCTAAAGAGAGAAACCTAGGGATCTAGTTGATGGTTACAACATGTAAGCACTAGGGCGTGGGGGATGCTGGATCGTACTTGGTTATCGGGTCAAGTGAAACTGACTTGTAACCAATGCGGGTACAGTAGTTGGCCAAGACCGCAAGGGTTAGGTTTCTCCCTGGCATATCATCAAGGCCTCTTTAGATTAACGAATGACAGTGGAAACTATTTACATTTATCATAGTAACTCCATCAAGAGACAACAGAGGATTCTAGCCTCCATCATCATATTTTGCAGGGGGCACCTAGGAAAGTAGGGAGGCTCCCTTTACATTAAAATCTTCCTAATGTTGAATGTGTATGATATTTCTCAATTGCTTTATTAAGTATGGAACTCTTGCCTTACAAATTTCCTCTAACAAGTTGATTTTATTGATCGATAATGGACATAAAAAGTATGATATCTCAACACTACCTGGTATGTCATGTTCCTTGTAGCTGGTGCCCATTCTTCATCGATTTGTTTTCTTAAGAGTTCAGGATCTTCTGTCGGAGGAATGCGAATATCAAACGCTACCTCAGCTTCTGAAGGTTGCATGTTCATCACAAAACCCTACAGGAAAAACAGAGGGCTTTAGTTGGTAAGATAAACTCATGTAATATGGTTTACACATATGAATCTGCAAATACAGACCCATAAATTAACTAAACCTTCATTGCTTTTGAAAATGAAATTTAGAATATGTTATGCGGTATCTGTGGTCAGAGATCAGAAGAGTGCCACACAAGCAACCTAAAATAAATATTTGCATCTAAAAATATTTATTATTTACAAGAAAATCTCTACCACTTCAATGCAAACTACCGGGGGTCATAACAGGGTTCGGATTGCATTGCCTCACATATGTCTATCAAAAATATCAAAACTTTTGCATATTTATACACACCCCAAAAGAAAGCTCTTTTGCAGACTGTGGGCAACACATCAATGGTACAAGTTCATGAAAATGCTCTTAAAAAATTCTATATGCAGGAGCGGACCACGTTCACCCAAGCATGGGCAGCAGCCCGCCTCTGAATTTTTTAAAAAAACCATGATATCTTCTATTTTGGGAAAAATTTTCATGACCTGCCCCTCCCTTATATTCTCAATTTTACAACTCCGCCCTCTTAAATTTTTCAATTTTCGAATATAAAGATTGCAATTATGAGAGATGAATGGCTAAGTGATTGTCGAAAGATGACACCTCGTTCTCCAAGACTAATACATTTTTATTTTATTTTGAACTCCAAAAATAATACAAAACTCAGTCTCTAGGTGTCAATCTATTTTAAAACTTACACCCCTACATGCACGATGCAGATGCAGATGCAGATGCAGATGCAGATGCAGATGCAGATGCAGATGCAGATGCAGATGCAGATGCAGCTGCACAAACCTACTTTGCTTGTCTCACCAAACATTATTAAAAAATACATAAATTTTAAACTAATATTATTATACTCTATTATTATATGCAAAAAACATTTATACTACTATTATGTTATAAATTTAAATAGGAGTTAAAGAACAAAAACATGATAATCTTTTTAGACCAGGGACTCTGCCACACACCTCCAGCAAGAGTGCTTCGTCCCCTGCACTCCCGAGGAGCTGTCCAAATAATTTGACCACCGAATAACTCACTCCTCCAGGATTCAAGTGCCTACGTCTGCCCCTATCCATATGTGCTACAAATTTAAATGTTGTGTGCATCACACGTGCAAAACACTAGTTAGAACGAAAGTAAAGATAACATAAAAAATGAACAAAGAACTCTCACAATAAATTATGTATAAAGTGCATATTGCTAAACCATGAGTGGATGATGACTATTAAGGCCTTCTGGATCTCAGATTCTAGCTAGGAAAGCTTAAGCTTTGGTCTTTTTTGTGGGAGCCAATAACAAACATGCATTGAAATGTGTCTGTTTGCAGAATTGTTGGATTGGGTCAATTTGATGCCACCTCATCAAAATTCTGATTCCAAAATACACTCAAAACGAGCAGATTATAATGAAATTTCTGGCACCATAATTGTTTTACTCAACAAAAACGTAGCCTTCTTCTCTCTCTCCCATTCTCTCCAATCCACTGTTGAAATATAAAGTTTAATACTAAGAGTCTCTTTAATCTTCCCTCTTTCCTTCTACCAAGCTAGGAGGAAGGATTGTTGGGATATGGAGATAGGGCCCCACCATAGCGGGGACTTAGCTTCTTTTTTGAATTCTAACACCTATCTCCAAGCTCGGTTCCTAGAACTAAACAGCCCCTTGTGCAGAAAACAGGAGAATCTCTCAATGAGTATACTATCAACCAAGATAAGTTTACCATAGCATTTAGAATTCAACAGTTCATAGCATATATAATATATTTTGTTCTTAGGAAAACTTGGTTGAACCCCCTACTTCATAAGCACAATTGGATTTAACCCCTCAGCCATGGAAGTTAATAGTACATTCCAAAGCCCCCAAAAAAATTGAGAGAAATCCCTTGAGCTCAACTTCCATGTACCTTAAGAAATTTTCCACCTTAGGCAATAAATGTACTTCTATTTATGGCTATAAATGCCCTATTTTGCTATTTATTCCGAGAGTAATGTTTGGCATTAAATACCTTTTTAAGAAATCCTAGAAAAGAATAACACCAATAATTAATATAATCACCCTTATAAATATTACATGTAGAAAAGAGAAAATATAACTTATAATCATTAAAAATATAAAGATTGGTCACTTTTGGGTTGTTTCATTAATTGGTTGTATGAAATATTCAAAAAAAAAATATTGTTATTTTCTTTAAAATCTTAAATAATTTAAATTAAGTTCCCAATCAATAATTATAGAAATGAATAAATAAAATATTAATAATTAAGTACGAAATTTAATCACTTATGTTCATTCTTAAATTTAAATATCAATGACCAAAGAGATTAAAACCCAATGTTTAAATCTCGTACTGGATATAGGTATTCACTAATGGTTTATTTTATTAGAACTTGTGAATATCAGGTGTACCATGTCGATCATATCATACGCACCGATAAAATATCAAAACTATTGACAATGTCGGTACTAATAATATAGGACCTATATCATATCAGATACATCAAAATCCTATATAATACTATGATATATATATATATATATATATATATATATATATATATATATATATATATATATATATATATATATATATATCAGTATATGCTTGTATTTAAAACCTTGGTAAAAACTTAACAATAATTACAATCTTAAAAAATATGAATATTTGTCATTATATCAGTATTTGAAGATAATATGTTGAATTACATGTAAAAAGAGAGAATTTTTTCCAAATTTTGTTTGGATTTAGACGTATACCAAACTTCTTTGGACAAAGGGCTTAATCCAACATTCCAATGAGCTGGTAAAGTAGGGGCTTAAAACAAATTTCCCTTCTTTTCCAGATGAAGTTTCATCTACTTTTGGTAAGCAAGACAAGGGGATGTATGGGGCTAACTTAGTCCTTTATAAGAATCTTACCCAAGTAACTTTCCTGATCAATTATCGGAAAATAATATTGTTATGAAATAATTAGAGCCAACCAATCTGTTTATTATGAGTCAAGAGATACATATATTTATAGGTGTTTCAATATCATACAAACAATCCAACAGGCAATGTGAGACTAAACCTAAACTAAACCCTAGTTTTCTCATCTAACAAATAGACTTCATTTTTTATTTCAAACAATAACTCTTATCATCTAACAATTATCCTTGTCTAGTCATAACATAACAATTTCAAAATATGAATTTTTATACGTTCAAAAGGAGAGCTTGCTCATGGGGGTTAAGCTTTTAAAATATTTCTCATTCAATGAAAATTCCCTCCCAAATGAAGTCAAAGTAACAACAATAACAATAGTGCTATAATTATATAATATAACAATATTAAATTGTTGGCCTCCCTTTTTAATTTTTAAAACAAGCCTAACAATAAAATGACACACATATGCATCCATTGTTCATCCAGATTGCCCCTTCTGTGAAAAAGGACAAGACAGATTTAGCTATCCCATAATACAGAATTTGTAGGGCTAATGGAAGAAGAAACTTTGAGGTAAATACATATTACAAGGTTATCTAGCAACATGACCATAAAAGCAACAATAATATGTAATTTACTAGGTAAATTAATATAAATAAATAAAGAACCTACATATGTAAGAGAAAATAGTTGATCTCTTATCACAAATTAGAATTTCCATGTGCAAGTAATGTAGCTATGAATATGAAGTCATTTGTTACCTAACTTACACAAGGGATACATGATGATTGTATATTTAAATATAAAAATATAGAGGTTTCACGCATCGGTTCCCTCGAACATTATTGATCACAGTTATGAAGTTACGAGTCTTGTGACGTTATCTAACAATACACTAGCCAACTATCAGACTTCCAAGTACCAGCTCAGCAACAAATTTCACAGAGAATGCACAGTTCATCAGCCATGCATGCAAAGACCAGATAGGAAACTAACTCCCACTCCAGTAAGATGGACATTGTCTCAGTTTTATTAAGCCAGTGCAAGAAATGCAAAGATATTTTAATTACATGGTTGCCAATAGCAACATGTAATTTATCTGGTAATTGATTGATACGCTCATAGATATATAGTTAAGGAAAGATATATAATTTGTTAACAACAAAAATAATTATTTTTCAACTAAATAATCCCCACAGGCATTTTTACAAACACTTACCGTGGGTGTCGGAGTACCGCCCTTTATATACACTGGATTTACTGAAATAACCTCAGATGCAGCTCTAGTCCCAGCCTTCACAAAATCAAACTGGCTCTCTCTAAACTTAGCCACCCTCTCCACACACTCCATCAAATTCTCCATGGCCGAGCCATCGAGCATCCTCGACCCGTGCCCGGGCGCACCGACCGCCTTCACGATCAGCTTCCATGGGGAACGATCAGCGTAGAACACGCGAAACTCGTCCGTAGGAGACGCCTGCCCCTCATCGAGGACGAACCCAACATTGAGGCTCTTGAATTCGTCGGAAGCAGCGAACTTGGCGGCCCCCTCAGCGCCCCCGATCTCCTCGTCCGGGACGAAGGAGAGGTGGACGGAGCGGAGAGGGGCGAAGGAGTGGGAGGAGGCGAGGCTGCGGATGGCCTCGAGGTACTGGATGGCGATGCACTTGTCGTCCTGGGCGCCGCGGGCGAAGATGCGGGGATCGTGAGGGGGGTTGTAGGCGGCAGAGAAGGGAGGGTGGAGCCACTTGGAGGGCTCAGCGGGGACGGAGTCTATGTGGGAGTTGAGGAGGATGGAGGGGAGGGAAGGGTCGGAGCCGGGCCAGGAGACGAGGAGGAGGGGTTTTGATTTGATGGAGGAGAAGTCGAGGGTGCGGACTTTGAGGGCGGGGATGGAGAGGGCGAGGGAGGAGAGGTAGGAGATGGCGGGGGCGTAGTTGGGGTTGGGGTGTGGGGTGGGGATCTGGAGGTACTGACGGAAGTTGTTGAGCTGGGATTGTTCTTGGGGGGAGAAGGCATAGGAGGGGACTAAGAGGAAGCAGAGGAAGTGAAGGAAGTGGAGGCGGTGGAGGGAGGACATGATCGGATGTCTGTGGACGGATTATGTGCCTTCTCAGCTTGTCTATACCTACAGGATTGAATTTCTCTTATTTTTATTTCTGAAATTTATCTTGAATCAGGTACGGCATCAAAGGTCAACACCAATCAGAATGGAAGGACTTTTTTTTTTTTTTTGCTCAAATTAGAATATTAACCAAGTTACTCATCTTCTTATTTCCTTGCAAGCATTTTGGGAGATTAGTTTTGATCAAGTGTTAATTCCTCTCTTTCTTTCAATATTACTTCTTTAAATACTCATGAACTTTTTTTTTTTTTTTTTTTTTTTCATGTGCGTATGGTTTCGTTTCAAAACAATTTTCGTCTTGTTGAGATTTGAATTTTCACCTGTCATTATTATCACCTCCTCCTAATTTGTTTTTCCTTTCATCTTGTTAACCAGTTCAGAGGTGTATATTTTTCCTCGAAATTTGGTTCCACTTAATATCCTCACCTTAATTCCTTTAAAAATATGGATGTACTTCCTTCTACGATTGCAACAATCAAAAAATTATAAGATGTCTGAATGAGATGTTAATGACAACAAAAGTAACAGCAAAACTTTGTACTGCCAAAAAAATTCGAGGGGTGTTTCGTCATCTAAATCTTGCATAATTTTTCTTCTTGATTCATCTAGTTATTATATGTAGAGTCTCGAACTTGTCCCAAGAGACAGAAGCAAATTTCATGTCGATAATAAAAAATGAGAAATCCCTACAAAATATCATTTTGTTTTTCAAAAAATCTAATGAACTATTCTATATTTTGTACACTTCCATGAATTTTCAAACTTCATAAAAAATCTCAAATAACATTGCTGAAAAGATAATAATCGATTTTAAAATACTATTCGATATTTCTGTAGGATTTTTAAATATTGATTCTTTAATTTTTTAAAAATTGAATATCGACCCTTTAAAACTTCATATTTTGTTTTAGTTCTCAAAATATTTAAGATCGATTTCGAATAGAATAAGATCTCTCCGTCGAGGAGTGGAGCAATGGAGGACGAAGGGGTGGAGCAACGGAGGACGAGGCTCGCAAGAAGAGCACCGACTGGATCTATTACCTTGTCTCTCCCCTCACCTACAATAAGGTCCCAATTTCATAATCCCCACAAAAATTTCTTTTTGCCGCCTCGAATTTGGTCCACATTGGATGTTCTTACGGCCCATCTGTTCAAAATTTGTTCTTTGCTATTGGAGTTTGTGATTTTTTTTTTGAGCAAAAACGGCGGGTAGATGCCCTCCGCGTTCCATTAACAAGCTGATAATAGAACTATAAAAGTTCAAAACAAAAGTACATAGAAGAAAACATAAAAATTAGCTAGGAGAAAGTGGAGAAAGAGTACAGATAAGTATTCAAATGACAACAACGAAATCTAAACAGTATATCACAAGCTCCACATGCTCTTCTGAAAGTCCTCCAAGAATCACCATAAGGTTCGCAGAAGCCGATGATCAAGTTTGGGCCGGAGATGGAGAATTATCACTGACTTCATCTCCAGACGTTCCACCTGAAAGCTGAATCATCTCCTCGTCCGAAGATATATCTGCTCAAAAAAAGACATCATGAATAATTGTACGCATACATGAGTGTGATGGGCGTGAAGTAGAATTAAATATTCTACTATTTCTTTCACTCTAAACATTCCAACATAATGTTGCCGCTAGGGGATTTAGCCAAATGTGATTTCTTGCCTCTAACACATAATTTATCCTCAAAACTAGTGCATAACCCTGTGTTGATACTAATCCCAAACTTTTGGGCACAGCTCAACCACAGTTCGCTTGTAAAAGGACAATTCAAAAGGTGTTCGGTGGATTCTCCATCCTTATTACATAGGACGCAAAAGTTTAATCCATTCCAACCTCTTTTCTATAATGCTGGCCAGGTGAGCAAAGTTTTTTTGATTGCCAACCAGAGAAACACTCTAATTTTTGGTGGGCAAGCTACCTTCCAAATCCAATTGGAGTCGGTCAGGACAATACCACTATCCATAAAACGATTGTATATGCTTTTGACTAAAAAGTTCCCATCTATGCTCCATCTCCATTGAGGTTGATCTTCAAGCATTTGGTTTGGAGAGAGATTACTAAGGATGGACCGCAACTCTCTACATTGGTATTTTTCAGTGACAGAAAATGGTTGCCGAAAATTCAAATGCCACCTAGCTCGACCCCACATCCTACATACCCTGGCATCCTTCTCCCGAAAAAGTAGGTAAGCTTGCGGGAATAACAATTATAACGGAATCTTAGAGCACCACCTGTCATGCCAAAAAGCTATATTTTGTCCATTGCCCAGTTTAAACTCCAGGCTTGGCTAGGCAATAACTCGAGACAGCATAATCCCCTTCCAGAATCTAGACGTAGAGTTCATCCGTCGAAAATTTGTGAGCCAGGTAGCCTCCTTAGGGCGGTACTTTGTTGTCACCAATTTTTGAAAAGAGCCCTGCAGGCGAGAGATTAAATACCACCACCACTTTGCCATTAATGATAAATTAAAGAGTTTTAAATCCAATACATCAAGTCCTCCCGCCCTTTTTGGTCTACAAACATGTTCCCAAGAAATCCAATGATATTTCTTAGTATTGGATGCTCCGCTCCATAGGAAGTTTTTCCGTATGCTGTCTATTCTGTTTCGCACCCAACCCGGTAATAGGAAGAATGACATATAATACAGGGGTAATGCGGTTAGTACCGAATTAAGTAATACCACCCTCCCACCCAAGGAAAATAAATTACTTCTCCATCCTTCCAATCTCTTTTCGAAAGTATCAAGCAGAGGGCTCCAATCTTGTTTAGAAAACTTTCCTGGCTTAATGGGGATGCCTAAATACTTGATCGGGAATTTCTCCTCTACACAGCCAAGAATCTCTAGTATAAAAGTGTATGATAGATTTTTTTTGTCCCCAAGTTAATGGGGGCACTCATAGCAAAGTTAATTCGATGTCCTGACCATGCTTGAAAGTAGCATAGCAATCCCTTGATATATACAGCCTCTTTGATGTTGTCTTCTCTAAATATAAGTGTGTCATCTGCATATTGAAGGTTAGAGATGGAAACAGATGGTGCCCCAGGAAGGCCATGTAGCAAGCCAGTCCTCGCCATCTTTCTACCCATTACATTTAAACCACCCGCCACTAAAACAAAGAGCAAAGGTGACAGAGGATCACCCTGACGCAGCCCACGTCTCAATAATATCTCTTTACCTACTTCTCCATTAACTATAACCTGTGTTTTAGCGAAGTAAAGCCAACTCTCAATCCAAGAGATCCATCTTTCCCCAAATCCACGCAATCGTAGAATCTCTAGTAGACAATCTCAATCTACAATATCGTAGGCCTTTTCGAAGTCCAATTTTAGTAGGAAATCCCCCAGCTTAAGTTTTCTACAATAGTGGATGACCTCATATGTGGTAGCCACTCCTTCCAGAATATTTCTTCCTGCTAGAAAACCGGTCTGATAATCTCCTATCATCACCTGGATTTTTCCTGCAATATGATTAGCTAACAGCTTGGAAATTATCTTGATAGTACTATTTAACAAAGCTATTGGTCTGTAATCCCCAATGCGATCTGCCTGCTTCTTCTTGCGGATCAAAGTGATCCACGAATAATTGATTCTATCAAGTCTTGCCTCGCCCATATAGACCTCATCAAGCATCCGCTTTAAATTGACCTCCTGCCAGAAAGTCCTATAGAAGAATAAAGGGAATCCATCCAGACCTGGTGCCTTGTCGGGTCCCAAATTCCAAACAGCCTTCTTAATTTCATCTTCTCGGAATTCTTCCTCTAACTCCACGAGGTTTGGAGTGGCTTCCCACGCGCCCTCTTTCATTTGAAGTCTGAATGGGTATTTGCAACCAAGCAGTTGTTTAAAATGACGATAGGCATGTTCTTGAATCTGCGGGCCTTGTATTTCGTCTCTGTCTGTCTTGAGATAGTGTATTCTATTGCTTTTAAATCTCATAGAAGCAGATTTGTGGAAAAAAGCAGTGTTGGCGTTACCCTCTTTCAACCACTTACAACGTGCCCTCTGTTTCCACATTATTTCCTCCTTTCGGTATATCTCTTCCAAAAACCTTCGCAAATCCAGTAATCTGGCATTCTCCTCCATATTTAGTTGTTTCACTTCTTCATGTTTTTCTAGCAGCTCCATTTGACATAGAATCTCTTCTTTGTGTTCTTTCGATTGAAGTCGATATCTATATTCACATTTCCATAGTAGTCTTCGGAGGCGTCTCAATTTAATGCAGATGTTACTGGTGGCATCCACTACTGAAGTCAGTTGAGCCCAGCTTTCCCTAATTAGGTTGTGTACCTCCACATGCTCCAACCACCATTTTTCAAATCGAAATCTTCGGGTCACTTTTATCCCTTCTCTCGAATCCTAGCAGATTGGCACATGGTCAGAGATTGTTCTCTGAAGTGATTTGAGTTCTGCTAATGGAAATTTGTTATCCCATTTATTACAAACTAGAACTCTGTCTAATCTTGCTAAGTTAGGAGCTTCTCTCATATCCGACCAAGTAAAAAGCCGACTGCCAAGAGGAGATCGATGAGGCCAAGTTGGGCAATAACTTGATTAAAAGTTGCCCGATCTCGAGGATTACCGTCGATCCCCTTTCTTTCATGGGCGAATTTTGTGATGTTAAAATCTCCCCCTATGATCCACGGGCTATCCCATTTATCTTTGATACACCTAATTTCATCCCAAAAATTAGGCCGCAATTGTGTATCGTTAGGACCATAAACAGCCATGATTGATTGGATCCAGCCATCAGATAGCCTCTTCACAATGATGAAGAGGGAAAATTCTCCCTCAAAAACATGTAAAATAATAAATCTGTTACTCACTCCAATGATGATCCCACTCGAAACCCCCCTAGAATTTTTAACTTTGAAAGAAAATGAATTTGGGCCCAAAGATCTAAGTACCCTGTGATTCGGGTCTGTGAGTTTTGTTCTTCAAGGCAAACTATATCAAGTTTATTTGTACGAATCACCTCCGCCACTATATGCGTTTAGAAGGGTTACCCAACCCCCATATACTCCAGAATAAATAATTCATAAATCAACTTCTAAACCCCTCTCCACAATATATAGGTTGGACTTAATCCAATCTCCGAGGGGACTCCCCCCCACCGCAAGCTTCTAGAGTCCTTAATTATGATAAATTATGCTTGTGTTCAGTGTCAGTGCCCCCCATATTAATATCACAAGTTTCTGCTAGAGCTAATAATAAATCATCAGGAATTAAATTTAGAGTATTTAGTTGAGTGGTACCTATAGTAAAATCAGTAATGAGAGCTTTACGCCTTGATGCTGCGTCTGCCACTTGGCCTAACTGATATAGTTGCCCCCCCTTTTTTCTTCCAGTCTCCTGCTTCATCTAGAAGGGGTAAAAGCAGGAAGGGGTTGTCTGTTCACCAGTTCCACCATTTCCTCTATAGATGTCATCAACTGAGAGTCCTGAACAACATTTGTACCTGTAGTATTAAACTCTATGGTCTCTTCCGACACCTTCGTAGGAATATTCTGAGTCTCTTGCGGTACCACCTCTGTGGTTAGCTCTGTTAATTGGGGAGTACTGCTTATCGATTTTTTGGAGAGCTTGTTCTTATCCCGAATACGTTTCGAAAGACGTGAGGCCTGTCTTCTACGTAGTCTAGCTGGATCTTTATTCTGTTCTCCTCGCATGACATTTTCTAGTAACTTTGCAATAGTATCACGAGCAAAATCTTTATCAAAATTCATTAGATTAGAAAATAAGCCCATAAAATCCAATTGATTTTGCATTGGGCCAATTTCAGCTTGTGACTTGGAAGTAGAGGGTAATGGGCTTGATTGGGCTTCTGGTGCAAGTAAAGGCAAACGGGTCGGGTCCATACTTTCCCCCAAACCTGAAGCAATCTCCTTCCCCTTCTCCACGTGGGTTACCCTAAACCCTCAAACCTCCCCCAGTTTCGTTTGTAAACTGTGGGCAAGAGGAACTCCACCCGAGTTAGTGTAATTGGTGGGCGAGCTTCCCACTTTTTCTTTCCCCTTTCTCCCAGAAGTAGTCGCCCCCTTCGGTTCTCCCTCTGTACTGTACCCTTCTTTTCCTCTTCCATCCCCCTGGTTGTCTTCTGATCTGTTCCACTGGGAAAGATCTAAGATCAGACGCCCCTTCTCATCCCTACAGATGAAACCAAGGTTTGAGCCCTGCTGGTCAATGGGGTAGGTTTGGGTTTTCAGGATTTCTTGCTCAAACGGTAAGCTTGTCCTTTCTTTCTCGACCATCTTTGGGTAAGTTTTTTTCAACGGGGGAAAAGAGGGTAGCTCTTCTTCCCATTGTAGATTTGTCAATCCCACTTCCCCTAACAGAATAGCTGAGTTGGTTTTTTTAAGATTGGTTTGAAATTTTTTCCCTTTTGTTCTCTGCCCTCTGGTTCTGTCAGATCTTGTTGTTCCCCCAAACTGTTTTTGTCAGGCACTCGCTTTTGACCGCTGGAAACTTGCTAGTCACTGTTCCTTTTTCATGTGTAACTCCTCCGGTGACCGGCATGGAGGAGAACAGTACCGAGCTTCGGCCAATCTGATCCTATCCTGGCTGAACCGGACGCCGAATCCTCTCCCACCGAAGCCGGGGTAGGAACTGTGAGTGTTGGGGCCCTGTTCTCCGATGACCAAGAAGCCGGAGAGTCAGTTTTGCAGGTGATCTCTATCCTGATATCACAAAGTCGATCGCCGAATACGGCCTGAAACTGCCTGGGAATCATTGACAAATGTTCACATCCCACAAAAACCCTAGCATGATCCATACTTAATTTCTTGCTAGTTTGTTCACTGATATCGATTAGATGCACAAATTTTGCTAGTAGTTTTCCAATGTCCATGCGATTCCAATGATGAAGGGGAATTCCCTGAATAGTGATCCAAGCAGTAGCTGGAAAAGGGTAAGTCTTTGAACCTTCGTCTCCTCTCCAAACTCCAATTTGGAAGCCCGACTTGGGATCACGACAAGTAAATGGGGAGCATTTTGTGGCTAGGGTAAGTATCTCCTTAGATGGGAAGAGAGTGATGAAACTCTCCCCATTCCTGTCCAGTCTCCAGGTATGGTATGCCGCAGTCGGATTGAGAGTCTTCAGTACATCAGCTATCTCCTCCGGTATCGGGTTGCCATGAGTTGGGTAAATTACCCCTAAGATATTGGTGAGGCGATGTTGTTCCAGTAAGGCTACCTCTGATGAGGGGATGAAAACTGTAGGTTTTTTTTGGATGTACTTACTTGAAGATGAGTCCATGTTCTGATTGAGCTGTCCCTCTGGTTTTTTGATGACCCTGATAGGGGAGATCCTTTTTACAGTGACCTCTTTCTTGGCCGGAACTACCGGACACTCCCCAATACGGTGACCAAACACTTTGCAATACCTACATCGAATGAAAGGGCATTCATCCTTGTAATGTCCTATCATCCCACAAATCCAGCATGCCTCAGGACTTCCTGGCGCCGGTCGCCTAATCGGAGAAAATTTTCTCTTTATACCTCCATGGGTAGTTCCTGTTCTGGTATTCCGTTCCTTTCTCATTGTGGATTTTGATTTCACCGGTTCCCATTCCTTCTCCTTACCTTTACTTGTGGCAGTATGGCTCTACCTCTTACCGTAGCCAGGAGGGCAAGGACCTCTTCGCCGGAGTAGGAGAACTTGGTGGTAGGGAGCACCGAGAAAGCGGGAGGTTGCACCTCCCTGACCGGCGACTCCCTAACCACTTCAGACCAACTCTTTCTCCGATGCTTTGGGTTTCTATCTTCATCACTTGGGATATCCTCCCTAGTTTTGCCCTTGCCCAGCCAGTTCCATGCCAACTCCATCGGCGAGGTGAGTGGTCGTAGGTCGTGTAAATGGCCTCCTAACTTGCCCCCGAAAGGAGACTGCCGATGATGAGAATTCTCTGAGGCAAATGATGATGATCCCCTGCTTGACCCTGGCCCTTAGCTCGGTGTTGTTTTTCTGTTTTCTTTTTTTTCTTTTTTTTCTCTTTTTTTGTTTTCTTTTTCTAGGTTGGGGTTTCGCCGGAAATCCCTTACCTGGTTGCCAGAAGTCGACCGCCGGAAATCGCCCTCTCTCTGCTTGTCTCTCCTCTCTCTATCCTCAATGTGAAGTCACAATCTCCTCTCTTGTTAGTTTCTGCTTCTTGATTTGTTTTGTACATTTGATGTTTTTGATCTCTTGCATTCAATTTCGGTTGTTGCTGGGTTACGATCTAGGGCTTGTGAGATGGGACTACTGAGATTTTTTTTTGTTATGTAGGTATTAGGGTTTTGATTTGATCAGTTGAAATGTAATGCTTGTGATTGTGGCCATATAAAGTCCATCCGAAGTCAATCTCATGATGTTCTTCTGTTGAATTTTAGGAAGTTAGAGAATTTTTTTTTGGATTTATTAGGTTATTTGCATAATGCTAATATTAGATGGTAACAGGTATTTGATCCTTTTTTCCAAAACGGGAGCGAATGCGAGTTCCCTTATAGCGAATGCGAATCCAAGAGATTGTTGATTCTGGTTGAACAGCACCTGTCTCAATCGGAATCGTCCTTTCCGACATCCTGTGAGTTGTTTTTGCTATAAAGAGGTACTTATTGGTGTTCTTAGCTATGAAGAACCTCAATCGGAATTTTTGTTTGCAAGTTGCATCATAGTTGTTTATTTCAACTCTCTTGTATTTTTATTGTTTCATAGAAATATCCTATCTTTTTTTATTTTTATTTCAAAAAGAAAACGATAATAAGTAATTACATGGTTGATCCCTAGTTTCATTTACATCCTAAGTCTAAGCTAATTTGCTACTCATACTCCTAATTAACAAGATCCTATTTTTATTCATGGAAGAAAGAAAATCCAATCTTAAAAGCAAGATTAATCTAAGTTAGAAAACAATTAAAATTCTATCTTTTTTTTTTTTAATGACTTTGTTCAATTGAAATACCCATGCCTCCTAACTACATTCAATTCCTGGTAGACAACTATTAACTTTACCATTCTCTATGTTGAAGTTTCACATTGAGAAGGAAGAATGTATCTTAATTTTTTTTTTTTAGGGATTCCAGCAGCAACACACAAATGTAACTAATATGATTTAGTATGAAAAGACGGGTTTTGATATATTCTAGAACTAGCTTGGGATATTAAATCCACTAGTTCACAACGAAGCACTCAATTTATTATCTTACTCTTATCTTTTTAACATAAACAATACAATTACATAAAAAAAGAAGATCTTTTTAATTTATTTTTTGTTCAATCACCCTTAGTATGAATTATCAAGTGTCATGCAAGTATAACTCATTAAGATAGTGACTTTCATAATAATCAAACTATATCAATAGAGCCTTCTGCATATAAAATCCAAAGAAACAACTCCAAATGCTAACTAAGTATAGGCTATAAAAAACAAGCTTAAGCATAAACTATCATAGTATTAAATCTATGAATTATCACCTTTTAATCTTATCATAGAAAAATTATGTCTTTATAATTCTCTAGGAAGATAATAAATAAAAATTATGCTACAATTGTTATCCTACCTTCATTTACTCCTAAAACTAAGAAAAATTAGTTACTCATGTTTTTATTAATCATGATAATACTTTTATTCATAAGAATGATTAAAAATCTAATCTTTCAATACAAAGCTTATAAAATCCTAATTTGAAAGCAATAAAAATTAACTACTAAAAAAAAAATTTGCCTACTATTAATGTGAAGAATAGAAAAGAAAACACTTTTGAGCTCTGGTACAGCGGTCGTTGCTCCTTAGGGTTAATCTTCAATTTTAAATTTCCTAAAAAGCATAGGAATCTCTAATTTATAAGGATACGGCTAATATGTAGAACTCTGGATTTCAAAACTCTAATCTAGTCACGACACTAAGATTATAAAAATACAACAAAACTCTCATAAAAATTTCAGAAACGAAAATCTCTTTTTGCCACCAAATAGCACATTGACCGCAAAATAGTGGTGGTCAGATCTTCTAATTAAACATTTTAATCCGTATTTGAGTCAGCACAAGAAGGCATCTCTCCTTTAGGCCCCACTTTGCCACTAATAGCGGCAAATGCTGCTAAATAATAGCAACAATAAGGCTTCTGCCCTTTTGCTTTGCAGCATTAGGTAATCGAGCTCTTCTCTTTTGCATGACTGAATTCCACATTGATGGCTTTTTGCTCTGTGATTTTATAGTTTTCTCCTTTATCGCTCCTTCTAGACTCAGTTTTTTCAGTTTTTTATTGATTTCATACCAATCCTTGTAATAATAGACTTAACCTAAAGAATACACTAAACATACTCAAGAAGCATTATTTTTGTACAAAAATAGATAAGATAAGAATATAAATATGAAATATATGACATTCATCGGTGAGTGCTACACATGCTATTATGAGCTTCTCGTAGTACGACCTGTGCTTCTTTTCAGGTTAAGCAACGAGTAATATCCCATCATAGGATTTTCGATACAGCTATTTTGTGATTGCATCATAAAAGAACCGATCTGCTCTCCTTTCAATGGAGGTAGCTTCATTCGGATCATCGGAAAGAATACCATATAGAATGAAGTACACAAACTGAAACTGCCAATCTATAGGCTCCATAGTGGTTGAAACTTTGCAGATAGATTCTTTGAGCTTTGTTTAGCATCTTTATTAATTTTCAAGACTTATTTTGGATGGTACAAGCGTCAGCTGGCTACTTAGACTTTCTACTCTACTTTGGGTGGTAGTGCCAAAGTAAAGATTAGATATGCAAAGGCAACATCATGCATATTATCTTTTAAGGGTATATAGTCAATGTAGGACCCCCTGAATTACTTTGCCTAGACAATGGTAGCTCAATGGTATGGGACTAAGTCCTCATTCCTTACTTCATAGTCACCTATGCCTTGGCTAATGAGTAATTTCGATTTTCCATAGGCTTCTAAAAAAATAAAAATAAAAATAAATTTTATTGGGGCATTCCCTACTAAGCGACGTGCTACATCAGAACCTAGGTGTAGTAAAAAATGTGTGAGAGTTGCCAGGCCACTGCCTAGAAGTGAAGCGTCACGTCGGTGTCAAAATATGGTGTCAAATATAAGAGGGTTGCCACATTTTAATAAGCGGGTAGGTGTAAAAAAGTTAGCTCATAAATACAGGATTCAATTGCTAATCTGGAATATAAGTTTCCTTACAGGTAGATTAGTAGAGTTAGTTGATATTATGATTACAAGAAGTATTAATATTTTGTGCGTGTAGGAGACTAAGTGGGTAAGTGAGAAAACAAAAATCATAGAGTTTTGGAGTTATAAATTTTAGTATACATGTAGATATAGAAATCGTAATGGGATATGTGTAATCATAGATAAACAATTATTTGGGGATGTAGTAGAGATTAGGAGGAAGAGAAACATAATTTTATTAGTTAATGTTATTTTAAATAGAGAGATTTTTAATATCATTAGTGCTTATGCACCACAAGTAGGACTTGATGAATCTAGTATATATCAATTTTGGAAGGATCTAGATGAGATGATATAAGAAATACCCGTTAGAAAAAAATTATTTATTGATGATAATCTCAATGGGCATGTAGGAACTAGTCATAATGGATTTGATAATCTATATGAAGGATTTAGTTTTGGAAAAAGAAATGAAGCAGGTAACTAAATTCTAGATTTTTCTTTATTTTATGATTTGATTTTAGCAAATACTTAATTTAAAAAAAGAGTTTTTCACTTGATTATTTTTAGAAATGGATCGAGTGTGAACCAAATAAATTTCTCTATAAATAGGAGGGTAGATAGAGATAGTTGCATTGATTATAAAGTATTGTCAGGTCAGAGTGTAGTAACCCAATATAAACTCTTAGTTTTAGATATACGGATTAGAAAGAGACTTAGAAATGTTAAAAATAAATTAGATTCTAAGATTATGTAGTGGTAATTAGAAGGTAATCAAAAAGTTTTTATATATAGAGTAGTACAGGAAACAGATTGGAAGAATCATGATAATCCTAATATAACATGAATTAAATGGCTAGCTGCATTAAGAGGGTAGTTTAAAGATATATTTATTGAGTTGAGAGGCAGTGCTCCACCATTAAAGGACTCATCATGGTATAATGAAGAAGTAAAAAATACTGTTAAGATCAAGCTGAATGTTTATAGAGATTTAAAGAATTGTGATAGAACAAGTTTTGAAAGGTATAAACTAACCAAGGAGGCTAAGAAAATTATTCGTGATGCAAAAACTAAGTTCGAGAAGTTGGAAAATAAAGAAGTAGAAAATGATATATATAAAATTGCTCGAATAAGAGAGAGAAAATCTAGAGACTTTTGCATTATAAAGTGTCTTAAAGATAATAATCAAAAGGTTCTAGTTCAAAACGAATAGATTAAAGAAAGATAGAAAGTTTATTTTAATAGATTATATAATAATAGTTTTACTCAAGATCTGTGAGACCTTACTATTCAGTATTTGGATATGAATCGTAATTTTATGCGTAGAATTAAATAATCTGAAGTAAAAGAGGTTTTGAAGAGGGAAAAATCAAGAAAAGTTATTGGTTCAGATAACATTAGGGTATGGAGATTATTAGGAGAGATAGGTTTGAGGTGAATTACAGATATCTTTGATAAGCTTTGGCAAATTAAGAAAATATCAAAAGAGTACTCTGCTATCTCTGTATAAGAATAAGGGTGATATATAGAATTGTTCTATCGTGGAATAAAACTCATTGTTACACTGTAATGTTATGGGAAAGGGTAATTAAACATATTTTGAGACAAACTATTAAAATATCAGAGAATCAATTTAGATTCATAATGGGGTGATCGACGATAGAAGCTATTCATTTACTCCGTCAACTTATAAAGTGACTCCAAGAGAGAAACAGAAATTTGCATATGGTTTTTATTAACCTAGAAAAAATCTATGATAAAGTACCACGAGAGGTGATTTAGCGGATATTGATGAAGAAAAGAGTCCCCATCAAGTATATTGGCATAATTAAGGATATGTATGATAGAGTAGTGGCCAATATCTGACATGCCCCGCTCTCGATATATGGTATACGAGCACGTGTAATAGACACTGGCAACATATTCAGTTTGAATATGCTAAAGTCTCAATAAATTTGCCACAATAATAATCAGTAATTACGATAGAAAAATTCAATAAAAGTTTGACTTTTCATTTATTGGAACGAAATTTAGATACAATTGAAACAAAATATAATAAAATTAAACAAAAGGAAACAGGGAATCTCTAATCCGTTATTGAGTTTCAATCTGATATTTAAAGTACACCAGATCCTGTATCAGTTTTGGCGTGTCCATCGGTAAATCTAGACATGCACACCTAGATCGGCAGATTGTGACCAAAATAAAATATGCAGAAAGAATGTGAAATATAACGGTTATGTCTAAATATAATAACAACACAAGTTTTAGAAAATATGGAATGAGATGTTTGTAATAATGATGTCAATTAATTTATATTATCTTCATGTCATTTTAGTGAAGTCAACTTTATAACAGAGGTATTTTTATTTAGAATATCATGTAATTGGAAAAACTAACTGATGGGATATAACTGTTTTAATTGTTTCCTGTACAGACCCAGAAAATGGTCACAGGATTGTTCGATGCTGAATCGGATCTGCCGTTGGCAAACAGGAATTATAATCAGGTATGATCCAGCAAATCATCATGCACCCATGGTGTGCAAAATATTCAGTTGTACAACTTAACAAGTTTATAGCCGAAATAGAGTATATTTTCATCATTTAGTTTCTCTCCCAACTCAGTGTCATTTAGGTATTAGTACAGTATATTGATTATATCAGGTACAATATTTAAATTAGATTTTTCTTAATTTGTTAACAACATGATTTATAGAGTCCGTTCAGTTTATGCTTTATTCAATAAATCACAATTAGCTATATTTAAGAGTAACTGATTTTAGACATCATAGAGATATCGGCCAGGCAATTATATGGATGCTGGGAGGTTTTGCGTGCGTTGCACATTCCTTAATTAGAGAACCAGAATACAAGATAACTTTTCTAGATACTGACATAAAATGATATCACAAACAGTATTTTTCCGTAAATATAACTTTTATGTTATTTATCAAATTTGTATATATGATTATTGTAAAATCTAACTATACTATGTAATTTAAATTTAATGACAATTGACAATAGATTTTTGGTGACAAGAAGCATAATAAGTAATTGATAAATTCCTACAAAATAACAAATCAATTTACGCAAAATAAATAACATGATTGAAACAACAGGTATATAAAATAGCATGATTAGTGAGTCCAAAAATAAACTCACCTGGATTTCATTTCCTGATGTCGCTCAATAGAGTAATCTACACATTAAAAATATTCTAAGAATATTAAAAACAGATTAATATGAATTTAGATGATTTTTAGGGATTTTTCTAATATTTATAATATACTCAAAATTGATTTTAGTATGAAGTGGGTCTGAAATTAGAAAATAGATTTGGTTCCATTTTATTGGGCTTATAAGATGATGGATGTTATTTTTAGGTTATTAGGATTATTGAATAGTAAATGAGCTAACCTATAATTCATTAAAATAATTTAAATCAAAAAGAAAAAGAAAAAGAAAGATAATATCTAATCTCTTGTCAAAAGGTGAGAATCTAAAATATGGAAATAGATAGAAGGAGATGCTCTTCTCCAGTAAAGTGGTGGCGGCTCCAGCAGCGGCTTCTGTAGTGGTTTTGAAGGTGGCTCCGACGAGATAAGAATATTAGAGAATGATTTTTAGAATGAGTGGAATGTGTTTTGATTTAGGGGTTTATATATGATTGGATTTATGAGTTACAAAATGTGAAGAGTTTAGAGAGTTATAGAATTGAAAGATTTTGAGGAGTTATAGAATTTAGAGAGTTAAAAGAATTAAATTGGAGGTTTAATATAGATAATTTATGGAGAAGATGAAAGGATGGAAATTAGATAAATGAATGAGTAATGAGTTGAGAATATGAAAGGTTTTAATTTAATTTAGAGATTTTAATTTTAGAGTTAAGGATGGGAGTTTAGAGGTAAAAGGTTTGGGAGATTTTAAGAGTGAAATGGTTGAGAGTTACAAAAGAAGAAAAGTTTTAGTTTAATTAAAAAGTTTAATTTTGAGAATTAAATATAGAGTTTTATGGTTTAAATAATGAAGAAAATGAAGAGTTTTTGAGAATTAAACATGGAGTTTTATGATTTAAATAATGAAGAAAATGAAGAGTTTGGAGGTTAGAAAATGAAAAGTTTTGGAGGTTATAAAAGGTGAAATGTCATATTTATTTTTGTGTTTATTTATTTATTTATTTCTAATGAAAATTAAGGGTTATTACATTCTACCCCCCTTAGAAAAATAATTTCGTCCTCAAAATTAAATAAGGTAAAATAGAAAAATATTGTCTATCTATTTTTGAACTCATATTAAAATTTTCCATTTTTATTCATGATCAACATGACACTTTGTCTTTTTTTTTAAGGACGACTGCTCAACAATCCTGTTTCCTTGATTTCTCAATGATTTCAGCTTGCTCCTATAGTTCTTTCCATGTATGGGTTTGGGTAGTACCCATGTTACTTTCAATCTTTGCTCGAAGGTTGTGCCTGCAGGTTTGTAATAGTATAGAGAGACACATTCCTTTAGGACACTTCATAGAAAGGTTTCTAAACCTTTCGACAAAGTTTTTCATAGACTTGCCTTTGTTTTGCTTCTCTTCATTGAGAGTGGGCATGAACACTTTGGAATCATCCTCGTAAAAACAAGCAAGAAGCCGAGCTTTCAAGTCTGCCTAGGACTTAATGGATCTGACTGGTAATGTTTGGAACCAGTCAAATGCAATTTCTTTTAAGGATCCGATGAATAGCAGGGCATTAATGCATCATTGCCCATGACATTCCCAATCAATGAATGGATGTGATAGATCTACTGATTGGGAGAGCCCTTCCTATTATACTTGTTGAAGTTTGGTGCCCAGTAGGTCTTTGGAAAAGGGATCAAATCTCATTCTGGTGGCTATGGGCGCATTGTCCCCACCTTTTGTAATGCGTCTTTATGTGTGAGAGCATACAACTTAGTTTGGATGTCCTCTAACACCTTGCCCTTTGCAGCATCCTCAGTTGGATGGAAGCCAATGTCTTCCTCCTTGGAGGTCGTTATCTTCTTTTTTTTTGCTCCCAGAACTGGATGCACCATCGTCAAAATCCTTCGAGTTATTTTGACTTTCCTGAGGAGAGCTTTTGTTTAGTG
Source organism: Dracaena cambodiana (assembly GCA_036321105.1). Classification (NCBI taxonomy): domain Eukaryota; kingdom Viridiplantae; phylum Streptophyta; class Magnoliopsida; order Asparagales; family Asparagaceae; genus Dracaena; species Dracaena cambodiana. The sequence goes on from JAYEPQ010000010.1 coordinate 25,540,704, forward strand.
AATGTAACATATCATCTATCATTGTTTTCTGTTGCTCAAGCATCACGTGCTGTTGAGCCACTCTTCTTGGGTCTTGAGCCTTTAGAGAAGGCCGCCCACTTCATCTCCGGTTGCATTGACGAAGGCACTTCTAAATTTAGAGGAGCTCTCGGTTTCTGATGAGGCATATACCATGTGACCCTTATTATTGCTTTCTCCTTTTTGTGATTTACTGTGAGGTGGAGAGTTTGATTGACTTGCAGTCACCGATTTGGTTTTGGTCCATGTATTGTAATAAACTCCTTCAGCTTGAGTGCTTGATTGGCCTTGAGGGGGTGAACTTGGGCATGTCACTCTGGTGTTGGATTACCATGACCAACCATGTTAATGGTCGCATGGGAAATCTATGCTTCCTTTCAAGATTTCTTCAAGTTATATTGAGATCTCTCCAGGATTAATATGACCAAGTGAAGAGTTAGTGGTGTACGCCCGAAAATTGTAGAGATTCTTTTCATTGCTAATTTACTTTAAAATTACAACAATAAAAAGGAATTTCAAGAAAAATCGGAATTACAAGAATGGGGAAAGATTGATTTCAATTCCCTTTTTTAATTTTGTGGGTTTTGGCAACGGTGGAGCCTCATTTCTGCACTCCGTTGATGATCCGAGCATCGACTGCTTCTCTGGGACCAAGCTCTGGCCAGAAGAGAAGGGGAGAGAACTCTACTATCGGGATTTTCCAGTCTCCCTATTTCTCTTCTTTGGAAATTCTGTCAATTTTTTATGAACACTCATTCTAGACTCCTTCCCGTTTCTCCGTTCTTTTATTTTTTTTTATATATCGAGAGATAACTGTTCCCTCAAACTTTTCTCGTGGGTGAAATCAACATAATAGAAACACCCACGTCCAGGCACGTGCTAAGAACTGTGCGTGTGGGTGCTTCTGGACGCGCAGAGGCTCGCGTGGACGCTCGGGGCCGCATGCAAAGGTGCGTGCAAGTGCGCGTTGTTGCGCGCAAGGGGCCAAGTGAAACCCACCCTTCAGTTGCGTGCATGCACTGTTGCATGCGGTGGGGCCTACTGGCCCACGGGCAGCAGCAGCATGCAGGGCCCAGGGCATGGGCCCCACTCCCTTTTTTATGTTTCTTTTTTTCTTTTCTTTTTCTTTTCTTTCTTTTTCTTTTCTTATGTCTACATAACCCCCTTCAAAGTTTTCGAAATTTCGTTGTTGATTTGTAATGAATTTTGAAACACTTTAGACTTTTTTAATTTTGGCTCTGTAGACTTCATTGTGCAGCGTTATTTTTATGGTGTCATGTGAACCATCTTCTGAAATGGCTATATTTCAACTATTTTGTTGTTGGATGTATACTGTTGAACATTTGTATAACTTGTTAAATCTGATCCACAAATTTTCTTGATTAATGGGTATACTGTTGAACCTCTTCGAAGTATCAAATATTGCTTCTACTGAATTTTTCTCGATGCTAGCTATTGTACTTGTGTTGCCCAAGCAATCTTCAATTTGCCCAAGCAATCTTCAATTTGTAGTTTTTCTTCCAGAAAATTTATTGTTTGCAGCTTGAGACATTTTAAATATCTGTTCAGAGACTAAAAACATGACAGACAAAGTGATAAATTTAATAGACATAGGTAATTGTTAATATGTCTTATGGATAATGAGCAGAGGTATAATGTTAACGTGCTCTACGTATGATAAGCAGAGGTATAATGTTAACGTGCTCTATATATGATAAGTAGGTAATGTTCAAGAATGCGTTTTCAGTATGCGTGTGGTCCAAGACCGCATAACGCATAAGTGGATTACGCGCCGATTATGCGGATTATGCGGAATTATGAGGAATATTAATATTTTAATATATATTAATATAATAATTATAAAAAAATGGATATATTAATGCTATAAAACTCTAAAAAATTATAAATAATAACCGCAAGCATATAAAATGAATATAAACTGGCTCTACATAAGAAATTTAAAAGATAGAAAGACTTATCTCTGAACTCCCAATGTAAAAAAAAAAGAACGACGCATGTATGTATGGATCAAAAACGTCGCTCACCTGCAAATCGAAAAGAAAAATTAAATGAGAATCAATACATATGATATATAAGAAAGTTTTTTAATACATAAAAATGAATAATGCATGTACAAATGAACATATGACAATAATCCACACATTGCTAATACATGTTTGTGTCAACTATATAAGTAATTAGTTTTACATATTTAAAAAATAATACAAGTTTTTGTCAAACACAGTTTATCCCACTCAACAAATTCTCTACTATTCCTCATTGTCATCTTCATATTGGACATTGTTTTCCAACTCCTCCTCAGAGCTATCATCATCATCGTCATTCGTATCATCACCCTCTTCTTCTGAAATAGCTATAGCTTGATAATGTTCAGGAAGATCTTCAGCAACTGCACTGATGAACCTTCTTGTGCTCTCATTCCCGCTGCAGCTCTCCTTCTTAGCGTCTTTTTGCTCCTCCTGAGTCTATCTTCATTAGCTCCACTCGCCGCAGCAACAAGATCCCATGTTAAGCCGGAACTAGGAAAGATCTCATCTTCGTCATCATTATCTATTTCTCTAACAAATTCGTCTTTCCAGTGCAAACCTCTGGAATCATCTGAAGCAATCAGCACATCCTTACTATCTCCATCCTTCTTCTTCGCATTCTTTTTTTGTGCCATTTTTTTTGTTAAACTGAATGAAGACGAGATCATTCAACCTTTTAGCATCCAGCCTGTTCCTCTTCTTTGTATGTATCTATAAATTTATATATAATTTTACACAAGAGAAAAGAGAAAGTTAGAGTGTTAACTCTGAAAATAATGTAATTGAAAATTATAAAATATATAATCATTGTAGTAGTATTTACCCCTTCAAATACACTGAAATTTCTCTCACACCTTGAAGAGCTACTTGTCAAGTTTTTTGAAGTTTTGGTGCATCTCCTCCATAAAAATCCCACCAATGAGCTATTAAAGCAACATATAACAACATGTTAATAATTAGAAAAAAATAGAATTTAATATTAAATTCTTTTAAATTTCATGTATAAAGGTTACCTGGGTCGAAATTATCCGTGCCATTAAAGCTCATTCGGTACCTTTCTGCCATGCCACTCCCCATAAGTCCCTCTTTATCTTTGTAGACATGAAATTCATACGAGCCAATCTGATTTTGGACGTCATGCTCAGGGTAAAATATGCATATGCAATACATGACGATATTTCTTACTAGTGTATTATCTTGGACTGTATTATCCCTATAATAATAATAGGGATTAAGATAATATGCAGTCAAATGCAATATGCTATCAAGTCTGCTCCTGGATTTTTTTCTCAATTATATTAATAATTGGTCTAAATGCAGACTCCTTTCGATTGCAAGCAAGTTTGATCTCGTCCTTTGCATCTTCCAATATTTCATAGACGAAATCCATTGAAGGTCTACGATCAGCATCAACAAATCTCAGCAATTTAAACAAAGGAGTGTATACCTTCAGAAGCTCTTTAACGTCTTTCCAAAAGGAGTCAGAATAAATTGTGGCTTTAGTTGACTTGCTCTTCTCTGTCTTGAACCATCTGTTATTATCCCACTTATCTGAAGACACCATAGCAGCCAACTGTAATTTTTTGTTCGTGATGAATATCATATATTGTATTTTTCTTCTCATACTTTATCTATTTTTGTATATAAATAAATGCTACTTGGGTATTTTTAGTGTCTTTTTCAGGTAATCCGATTCGTACAAGGAGATGACATGAAATCAGAGTTGGAGTCAAAAATCAGAGTCCGAAAAGTTTCTAAAGTGAGCAAAACTATGAGACTATGATGCTGTAGAGACGCAAAGTTGAATACAGTCAGGAATATTAAACCAAAAAGACAAGGGTTGTAGGTAGACAAAATGTCATTAATTTATCTCACAGTTGAGCCGCTATTTAGTGTTTTTCCCGCTATTTGGCAGTCCAATTTGGGTCCCATGTACCGAGATTTTTCCTGTGGCTTCATTGTAATTTTGTAACGTTTTAGTTCTACTAGAAATAGGGTTTGGTTTCCGAGACCTAGATATTGGCCGACCCTTGTATTTTAACGAGATTCTGAAATTTTTGTATTAAATTTTTCTGTTCAATAAAGTTGGGGTTTTTACTGAAGGTCGACGGCCACAACACCGTGTCCAGAGGTAACCCATTGTTCTTGAGATTCTTATTTTCTTTCTGCATAGATTTGATTGCATTCTATTTTAGGGTTTACTGCTTTCTAGATTAGGGTTTACCGCTTTCTAGATTAGGGTTTATCATTCTATAAATAAAAAGTTGATCTTCCTTAGTAAAAATCATGAGTAGCTAATTAGATCAGCTCTAGAATGTAGATGAAGCTAAGATCCACCATGTAATTTTTTCTAATATTTTTCTTCTTAAATAAAATTAATAAAGCCATGATTTCTCAAATAAAAGATTAAAATACAAGGACCCGAAGTTTAGAACTTTGATAGGTTATACTTGAATTAGGATTCTTGATAATCTATGCTTAGTTAGGAATTGGGGTTGCTGGTTTTGTCTTTTTATTTGAATTATCTAAAAGATTTAGTTTATTTTTATAAGAAGTAGCACTTTTTGATGAGCTATACTTGCACAACACTTGATAGCTCATGATTAGGGCACTTTAGTAAAAATTAAACTAAAAAGATTAAATTTTTATGATAGAAGAAAATAATAGAAGTAAGAACATGGTTGGAAATTAGTGGATTCTATATTCTAGGCTACTTAGATTAATCCGACTTCAACCTAGAACCTTTGGTTAGTCCGTTGAACTATAGAGAAAGTAAGAACGCAGAAACACCTTAGATCCCTGTGAGACGACCTGTACAGCGCTACAACGATACTGTGCGCTTGCAGTAAATATAATACATCAAGTTTTTGGCGCCGTTGCGGGGATCGACGGTGTTTTTCTTACTTTTTCTAGCATTTTTCGTGTTAATAGTGTGTGTGAGTGTGCAGGAAATAGAAATTGCAGAGACAGGAAGATTTAAAGGATTGGAAGAGCCTCTGGAACAAGTGGAAGAAAATTAAAAGTCAAATTCTACAGGTTAGCCGCTATTCAGCTGCTAGAACCGCTATTTGGCGGCTCCACAGGTACGTTCTGAACCCAAATTTTCTCTGTTTCTATAGTTTTGTTTTGTGGTTCTGTAGAAAAATTTAAAAAAAAAATTTAGGAACAGTAGAAATCACGTTTTTTTATTTGATCATATCTATTCCACCGTTTTATCTCTCCACCACACCCTACTTCTTGCATTAGTTTAGAAAGTTCACGCATACACTCACGGTCGCTGGTTCATGCCACATTGGACCCGTGATCAATTTGGTCGACTTATGAGATTAGATTTATTCATGAGAGACAAGATGGACCAGCCGATCCGATCCTTCAGGATCGATGTTACCGGTTGCGTATATCATTACCATCATGCATCAAACTTCCACACGTAGCGAGTAATCACTACGAATTAAAATCGCAGTACATTAGTATGCTTCCCAAATTCATTGGTTCTGATTCAGAAGATGCATATCTCTTTATCAGTGAATTTCAAGAAGTATGCGTAATGATTAAACTGCAAAACTTATCGGAGGACGCAATTAAGCTCCGCTTCATCCCTTTTGCACTTACGGATAATGCCAAAAAGTGGTTGTACAGAATACCTACTGATTCAATCACTACTTGGAATGAATTCGTTACAGTGTTTCTCAAGAAGTATTATCCTACGCACAAGACGACAAGAATCAGAAATCAAATCAATCAATTCCGTCAAGTGCCAGGAGAACCCTTCTGGAAATACTTAGAACGGTTTAAAGAGTTATTAGCTCAGTGCCCCCACCATGCAATAGAAAAGTGGCGGTTGTGTCAAATCATATACGAAGGACTTGATTACACATCTAAAACTCTTCTGGAATCCATGTGTCAAGGGGAGTTTATGAGGAAAAACAAGGATGAAGCATGAGACTTTCTTGAGGACTTATCATGGAAGACTATGCAGTGGGAGAGTTCCACTGAGAAGCCCAGTATATCAACTTCTGCTAATAAGAATGGGATCCATAGCATCGACAGCTCTATAGCTGCTGAAGCAAAGATCGCAGCACTTATAAGGAGAATTGAGGCACTGGAGACTCCTAGTACTCCATCAGTGGGTCAAGTGAATCAAATCTAAAGTCCCACATACTTTAATTGCGGAACTCCCAATCATGTTATGGAGGAGTGTCCATTGTTAGTAAATCCTATGGGTCCCACACTTGAACAGGCTAACACCATGTATCAAAGACCCGTTAATAATCTATACACTCCGACATACAATCCTGGCTGGAGGATGTTCGTCGCAAAATTTCCTTCGCTTCCTCCCATTGAATTAACTTAAATTACAATGAAAGTGAACAAGATATAAAAAGAACAAACGAGAGGATTTTATATTTCAATCTCTCTCTTTTACAATATTGTGGGATCTGTGGCGATGGGATCTGTCAAGCAGTTCTTTTGGACGATCGGTACGTTGAAATCTTCTCTTTTAAAGATATCGGCCGAATATAGACGATCTTCTCTGGCTTTGATTTGTTCAAGGCTCTCTCGCGTAACTCGAACTTCTCAAGAACTCTAGAAAGAAGATGGTGATTTTCTCTGATCTTCACGAACTCAAGGCTCTGTGCGTAACTTGAATTCTCCAAGATTTCAGAAGATGATCAGCAAAGGCTTCAAGGCTCTCTCGCGTACTTGAATTGCCAAAGGATCGATAGGAGGTTTCCGATGCCAAAAAAAAAGAAGACTCACTAGGGTTTCACCAAGAAGGTATTTATAGCCCCAGGTTAATGCAAGAGTTTCTATCTAAATAGAACTCGCATTCATCAAGGATTCCAATCAAATATCTTAGTTTTGATGGAATTCTGATTAGACTTGATTCGGGTATTTGGATAAGCCCAGAATCATAATCTCAATCAATTTGAGATTCTGGTTATCTGCTTACGCGGAGCTTTAATCGCATCAAAACGCGACGCTAAATAACCAAAACGCGGAGCTATTGATCATCTCCGCGTTTTACTCAAACGCGAGGCTAATACAAGCCAGACTGCGGAATCAACGCGGAGCTATTAAACATCTCCGCGTTTTATTCAAACGCAGGGTTAATATAACCAAACGCGGGGCTATTGAATTAGCTCCGCGTTCTGTTGTGGAAAATCCTTTTAACTTTAGAAATTTTCACTGCCAACAGAACCCCCTCCAAAGTTTTCAAAATGGCTTAGACTTCAGCAGATTTTGAAATACTTTGGATATTTAAACTGAAACGCGGAGTTAGAATACCAAGTCTATCTCGCGTTATTTTGTTCACTTACGCGGAGCTAATCAGCTTCACTTCGTCTTCAGTGAAATGAGTAATTACGTCATTAATTACCCCGAGTTTCCACGTCGAATACCAAGCGACGGAAATTCTGTTTAAATAGAGCTCCCGGCTCATCTTCTTCTTCATCTCATCCGAAGATTTTCTGAGAACTCGAGTGATTCACGAATGATCTCCAACTGATCTTCGTTCAACTCTCCATAGGATGTCTCTCCAGAGGAGTTTGGCTTTTCGCAAGTTGGCCGGTGTTGATGGCAGCAGCCGTGAAGGTAGACGCGACGGCGAACAAGTCTATGCAGCGTCTTCCGAAGGTAAAAACCTCATCTCTTGGTTTTCTAAGAACCATTCTGAGATAGTTTGGCTTGATTTTAATCTGGACGATTGCTTTGTCTTGTTGGCGAGATCGCCGTTTTATTGTGTCGTCCCTGCGCTTGAAACGCGGGGCTTTACTAGTAGTCTCAATGAATCCGCGAGGCTATCCTTGATTAGCAGTCGCGATGAATTGCGAGGCTATCTTTGATTAGCAGTCGCGATGAATTGCGAGGCTATCTTTGATTAGCAATCACTATGAATTGCTAGGCTATCTTTGATTAGCAGTCGCTGTGAATTGCGAGGCTATCCTTGATTAGCAGTCGCTATGAATTGCGAGGCTATCCTTGATTAGCAGTCGCTATGAATTGCGAGGCTATCTTTGATTAGCAGTCGTTATGAATTGCTAGGCTATCTTTGATTAGCAGTCGCTATGACTTTGAAAGAGAAGGAAAGAGCGGAAAGAAATCTTGTCCCCCTTTACGCGAAGTTATCGCATCATCCTCTGCGTTTAAAGCGCGAGGCTATTTCTTCAACTGTGCGCGGAGTTAGCTTAGCTCCGCGTTTTCACTCTTTTGGAAACTCTGTTCCTTTTGCAGTAAGTCCAGTCCTTCCTGAAGAGGAATGTATGTGGGTCCATCGATCTTCATCAGCAGAAGTGACTCTAAGGAAGTCAGAAGCATATGCTTTACAACATAGTTGCAGGTTTCAAGCTCTGGCTCCGAGAGATAAACTCCAGAAGGGGCTGTAAATAAGGAGCTGCAGCACTTGCAGTGCAGAATTGCGCTTCAGTGCAGCACTTTCTTTTCCTCTCGTGCTTCATTTCAGATGACAGATCCTAGTTGACATTTGCAGAGGAGATCTTTTGCATGTGAACCAGGGAACTGAACTTCAACACCCCGTAGAGGAATCTTGAATTTCTTTTACATGTGAACCAGGGAACTGAGCTTCGACACCCCGTAGAGAAGTCTTACTGTTTGGTTATTGACAAATTGACCATGTAAAAAGCTTTTGGGAGAGCTATAACTCCCTCTTTGTAATCTTTTGCTTCATGAATAAAGATAAATTATTTTCCTCTCTATCTGTTAGCTTCCAGAATTTTGCTTGCTCAACAAACAGATGGTCAATAATTTTGGTAAAATAATCTAAGGCTCTTCTGCGTGACTTAGATTGATAATACCCAAACGATCGGATAAGGATCATTTTAACTTAGATGGAAGTGCCTAATTGCACTCGTCAAAAATCTAAGTTTTTCCATGAAAACGTGAAGCTAAGGCACAGGCTATCCTCGCGTTTTGTATAGTTGCGCGGAGTTAATCAACTTCGCTTTTTCTTGGAAGCGCTTAATTGTACTCGTCAAAAATCTAAGTTTTTCCATGAAAACGCGAAGCTAAGGCACAGGCTATCCTCGCGTTTTGTATAGTTGCGCGGAGTTAATCAACTTCGCTTTTTCTTAGTCGCGCGAGGCTAATAGCTTCGCATTTTAGAGAGTAACTGACCAGTCACTTTCTCCGAAACTCTCGCCGAATTCCAAGAGGCGGTTCCTTCCATTTAAAAGAAATCTCTATTTCTTATCCTTCTCACTCTATTTGAGAATTTTCCAGAAACTTAGAGATTCAGGCGATCAGAGTTCAGACGACCCAATCTTCTTCCGACCGAGTTTCTCCAAATTTTCAGTCGATTTTTCTCAGCAATGGCACCCAAAACTCGTGCTACTTCTCGAGCGGCTCCATCTTCGGCGACTGGCGCAAGCAGTGGTGGCGGCGGCCAAGGCAGCGACGCGCCAGCCCACATTTCGCCCATCGGGGGTAAGAATCTTTCCATCGAGACTCTAAAGAACATTTCTAGAGTGATTTGGCTTAATTTTAACTGATCAATCAACTCCTTTACCGGCGAGATCGCCGTACTCCTGCCGTAAGGCTTGGAGAAGAAGAAAAGTCTCTGACTGCCTTCTTACGCGGAGTTATCGCGTCATCCTCGCGTTTAAAGCGCGAGGCTATTTTAAGTAGCAGTCGCGCTGAAAACGCGAGGCTATTTTAAGTGGCAGTCGCGCTGAAAACGTGAGGCTATTTTAAGTGGCAGTCGCGCTGAAAACGCGAGGCTATTTTAAGTAGCAATCGCGCTGAAAACGCGAGGCTATTTTAAGTAGCAATCTTTAGCTTCGCGCGGCGCTATTCTTAACTTCGCGCGTTCTAATCTTTAGCTTCGCGCGTCCATACTTAGAGAATTTTTCTGTCTTATAGAAACTTCTCTCATTCTACTTTCTTTTTGCAGTAGGATATTCGATGGAATCTCTTCCCCACAAGAACTACTTCGGCTTTGCTGGGGGTTCTGATCCCTCAGGCCAATTCCGTTTCACTACCATCTTGCCCTCATACAAGCCAGACCCGAAGGAACGCAAGGAGAAGCTGATCAAGTACCACCCCACTACTGCGCGAGAAATCATAACTGACGCGGCTTTTGAAGATGTGAACAGAAAGGCGATGGAGAAACCCGCCTTCCTCTTTGGAGACCAGATGGATCAATCAGATGAGATCCTTTCCGAAGGGGAACGTGTCTGGCTATATAACTCAGGCGAAATGTTGATGTTTTTGCCTAGAATGGATCGTAGCTATCCTCTGGTCTATCTTCAAAGGCTAGCGACACCTCGAGAATTAAAATGGGGACTGACTCAAGAGCAAGATGGCGTCCCAACAGGCAAATTTGGTGCAAAAGGGGTTTATCAAGATGGTTCCCCCAGATGCATTACTGGCTTGCTTCCAGGCCGATTTGGCAAGGAGCTTCCAGTGGGTGAGGTCTCATCTCGTGCCCGAACTTTCTTAAGTGAGTTCTTGGCGAAGGATGGTCAGTACCCGGCTAGCGACTTCAGGATGCCTGGCTGGGTTCATTCTTCTAACAATATGTGGTGGGCACGCCTTGGTCAGTACATGCTGGATTCCCATGAGCCCATTTTAAAGGATATTGGCTTGTATAAAGCCATCAGGAATGTCCAATTCGGGTTTCCCCAGAGTGCTTATCACTTTTACTGCCTCTTGGAGATGTATAACCCTGAAACCTGTACTTTCTTTACACCAGTGGGTGAGCTAGGGTTCGCTCTCCATGAGATGTTTGAGGTTTCTGGGCTCTCGATGGGCGAAGTCCCTTACGAGGAGTATATCCCTACCACTGATGAGTTGAACATGCTATTGGCGAGGGACGAGCGCATCCATGCCACATACTGGGAGATGATGTGCCATTATCATATTTGCGCTGACCTGACGGGTGCGCGTAATCACGGTATTGGTCACAAGAAGTGGGCCGAATATCTCTTTGCCAACTTAAATTCTAAGGATAGCTCGGCCATTATCCATGATCATCCACCCATCTATGGTTCAGAGATTGATCACCGCATTGCTAAGGGCCACCATCTATTATATTATACCACTGAATCCAATGAGAATGGATACGGTCCTGGCACTTCATTCAAGAGCTATCACTATCAAGCCCAGTTTCCGATCTCCAACAGAGGTCTCATTGTCGGGTTTCTGATGCTGTGGCTCAAAAGATGCGTCGTGCCGTCATTACCCAAGGAAGCGATTGCAGTGACCGTGGTATATCCAGCTGTTCTTCTTGCATACGGCCGACCCCTTGGACTCCTTCCCGCCATGGTATGCAATTTGCAGTATGGACTGAGGGTATTTTGTCGTGATTTCCTCCCCACTATTAAGGTCAAGGGGAAAGGAAAGGGCAAGTCGAAAGAGACTGCCCAACCGAAAACTCCAAACCCTAGGGTGGAGATGCCCTACACCTATTTGATGGCGTGGCTTGTCTTGCACTGTCCCTCCTTAATGAGTGCACCAGAGCGTCGTTCGGGCGAAAAGTGCTTCCTTGTAGAACTGTATGAACGTTCTTCATGGAGATAGAATTATATGTCCCAGATTCGGAAGACTCTTCGTAGCTTTCAGAATTACGAGATCTTCCGGTGTTTTCCTGACTTTCCCGGTGGAGGATATGGGACGAGGCTAAAGGATGCCATGGGAGCAGATAAGTTCACTACTTTATCTGCAGGAGCGTTCTGGTGGCTTCTCAACATCCGTCCCGGACACTTGGTGTATCGTCAAGATCTCCAGTGTCAGATTGAGTCATATACTCCGAGTCGCTTTGCTCGCCAGTTTGGATATTCTCAACTTTATTGGGCAATCCAAATAAAGATCTCGCTTACGAGGGGAATTTATACGAAGGCGCTCGTGGCTGGTTCCATTTTGCAGCGGGCGGGACCGAAGCTGAATTCTCCTTGTCCCAGAAGGTGCCAGAATTGGCCATGACCCTCAGCTCCTGCAATTGGTTCAACATTACGAATGCTGACGTGCCCGGCTTCTCTCTCAATCGCAGTTGTTGCAAAGAGATTGAAGCCCTCTATATTAGCCGTCAGGGTGCTTCTAGGGTAAGGATAAAAGGAATGGAAGAATTCCTTGGCGCTGCGGCTGAGCCTTCGGATATCAGCGAATTAGACGATGATGCCGGTGATGATGATGACAATGCTGGTGCTGGTGGAGTTCCTCAGCCTATTGTCAATCGTTCCCTGAGTCCAACTCTCAAACGCCGCGGCACTTTAAAGAAAAGGCCTGGTAAGAAACAAAAATTGGGGCAGGAAACCTTGATAGTCCCCCAAGAAGTGGCTATCAAACTTACTTCCGACTTGTTAGCTTCAGCTGTACCCCCAGCGTTGGCAAGGGAGGATGAACCTGCCAAAGCTCCAAGTATTGCTGAGATTTCAGCTCCTTCGGCCGTAGAGCCTGTGGCAGAATCTGGGGCGCAACTAACGGGTAGCGAGACGGGTACACTGCTGGAAACAACAATGGCTCCCCCTTCAAGTCCGACAACTGGACTTGTATCGTCTGGTATGGCCTTTAGCATTTTATCTTTTGCCCGTTATTATTTTAACGTAACACTACTTTTCTGGTCTTCTGAAATGTAGGTGATCAACTTCTTTCGCCAATGCACTCGACTACCCAAGTAGAGTCTGACGATAGAATGGACCATTCTGGCTCTGTTGGTGGTGTGGGTAGCTCTGCTGGTGAGTTTGCGGCTGATTATTCCACACCGGCTCCTGCCTCTGTTTCCTCCTTAATTCCCCCAATTGACGAATTGGGAAGTGATGAGAGAACTGAGATTATTATTGCAGCTGCTGCTAATGAGGCTACACCTTCTCCTAGCATGCCATCTCCAACACCCGTTTGCTCTACTTAGACATTTCCCACAGTCGTTGGCGTGCCTTCTCAGTCAGCGATTTTAACGTCGTCTGTTGTCGTGGCTGCTGAAATAACTGCAACTCTTCCGACTCCAAGCCTTCCAGCAGGGGAGGAGAATAATTTAAAATTCTCGTTCGAAGATGCTTCTCCCACCGAAGGAGTTTCAGGCGAAGTGGTCCCATCTTCTCTTCCTGTTGGTGGGGGTACCCAAGTGATCTGTACCGACGGTACTTCGTCTGGGGTCTCCAGTTCTTCCAGATCTGCACTGGCTCTACTTGTCCCTCAGATCATGAATTTAATGCAGGGACGGGCTTCTTCTTCTCCAATCCCAGCCACTACTGCTCCCTTGCTCACGACACCTCTTTTGGCATTGCCTACTTTGCCTACCGACACTGCAAATCCTCTTGAAAGACTTTTCGGCTTCACTGTCGAGGATTTTATGCATTTGTTAAGAAGATGTGTCGAGATGGTTCTTGCTGGTCACGATTTCTTCAACTTCGCACGTCCACTGTTACTCCGGTATTTAGGAAATATCGAAGAATTCGGTGGACAAGATCGAGCAACTCCATACCGGGCCCGCCTTGCAGCCTTAGAAGAGCAGGTGACCACGCTATACACACTCCATCAGGCGGATGTGGAGGCGATCACTGAGATAGAGCTGGCGTGGCTTCGGGCAGAATCCTTATCTCGAAGAACTATTTTAAGGCAGCAGGAGGAGAGATGGTCTCAGGAGCTGACAGAGCTCCAGGCCAGTCGGGAATCCGTTATTGGCGACCTGCAAAGGGTAAACTTCGGAATTGAGGAAAGTCAGGCGGCCATCTCTAAAGCCCAGGAGACGATTGCGAAAGCTCGGGCCACCTTGATAGAAAATGAACTCCGATTAGGAGAATCTGTCAAGAAACGGGAGATGTTGCTTGTCCAGCAGGAGCAGATTCAGCAGGAAGAGATGGCCAGGAATCGTGCCATAGAAGAATCTCGTCAGCAACAACTTTCAATAAGTGATGATGAGTTGCGTAGGCAAGCTCAGCAAACCGTGGAGACTTCTCATCGTAGAAATTTGGACGAGACAATAAACCAATTGAGACTTCTGGGAGGCCAATAGTTTCATCTCTCTTTACACTTTTATCTTCCTTGTAATAAGAACTTTGTAAACAGGAGAGAGATAACTTTACTATGTTTCTTTGAAGTTCTTTTTGTATCTTTACCTTAATAAAGATGATTCTTTTGACTCTTTTATTTGCCGACTTCAAAACAGATTTGCTTGCCCAACAAATAACCTGTCGTCAAAACGATTTATCTCGGTACCGTTTATACTCAATTTCTTGAACCGAAATAACAATTAAAGTTTAATATGGGATTTTTTAGCAAACCCCAGCTATTAACGGATTTGATTAGCCTTTACCAACTACCGTTTGAGTTGGGCTAGCCATGTTATTTCCCTCAATATGGTGAGTTGTTGAGGACTACGTTTGGACTTGAATGCCAAACTTTTCCTCTTCCCTTTACTTTATCGGTATTGGGCGATTCATACTTTCACCCTAGCATGATGGGTTGGCGAGAAACTAGTTCTCTTCCCATTGCCTAGTTGGCGTTGGGCAATTCATACTTTCACCCCAGTATGATGGGTTGGCGAGAAACTTGTTCTCTTCCCATTGCCTAGTTGGCGTTGGGCAATTCATACTTTCACCCCAGTATGATGGGTTGGCGAGAAACTTATTCTCTTCCCATTGCCTAGTTGGCGTTGGGCAATTCATACTTTCACTCCAGTATGATGGGTTGGCGAGAAACTTGTTTTCTTCCCATTTTACCCCAGTATGATGGGTTGGCGAGAAACTAGTTCTCTTCCCATTGCCTAGTTGGCGTTGGGCAATTCATACTTTTACCCCAGCATGATGGGTTGGCGAGAAACTAGTTCTCTTCCCATTGCCTAGAAACTAGTTCTCTTCCCATTGCCTAGTCGGCGTTGGGCAATTCATACTTCTACCCCAGCATGATGGGTTGGCGAGAAACTTGTTCTCTTCCCATTGCCTAGTTGGCGTTGGGCAATTCATACTTCTACCCCAGTATGATGGGTTGGCGAGAAACTTGTTCTCTTCCCATTGCCTAGTCGGCGTTGGGCAATTCATACTTTTACCCCAGCATGATGGGTTGGCGAGAAACTTGTTCTCTTCCCATTGCCTAGTCGGCGTTGGGTAATTCATACTTCTACCCCAGTATGATGGGTTGGCGAGAAACTAGTTCTCTTCCCATTGCCTAGTTGGCGTTGGGCAATTCATACTTTTACCCCAGTATGATGGATTGGCGAGAAACTTGTTCTCTTCCCATTGCCTAGTCGGCGTTGGGCAATTCATACTTTTACCCCAGTATGATGGGTTGGCGAGAAACTTGTTCTTTTCCCATTGCCTAGTAGGCGTTGGGCAATTCATACTTTTACCCAAGTATGATGGGTTGGCGAAAAACTAGTTCTCTTCCCATTGCCTAGTTGGCGTTGGACAATTCATACTTTTACCCCAGTATGATGGGTTGGCGAGAAACTTGTTCTCTTCCCATTGCCTAGTTGGCGTTGGGCAATTCATACTTCTACCCCAGTATGATGGGTTGGCGAGAAACTAGTTCTCTTCCCATTGCCTAGTTGGCGTTGGGCAATTCATACTTCTACCCCAGTATGATGGGTTGGCGAGAAACTTGTTCTCTTCCCATTGCATAGTCGGCGTTGGGCAATTCATATTTTTACCCCAGCATGATGGGTTGGCGAGAAACTAGTTCTCTTCCCATTGCCTAGTTGGCGTTGGGCAATTCATACTTTTACCCCAGTATGATGGGTTGGCGAGAAACTTATTCTCTTCTCATTGCCTAGTCGGCGTTGGGCAATTCATACTTTTACCCCAGCATGATGGGTTGGCGAGAAACTAGTTCTCTTCCCATTGCCTAGTCGGCGTTGGGCAATTCATACTTTTACCCCAGCATGATGGGTTGGCGAGAAACTTGTTCTCTTTCTATTGCCTAGTCGGCGTTGGGCAATTCATACTTTTTAGGTCAGAGGCGCTTAATTACACATGCCTAAAAGAAGATTGGGGGCTGTTCAAACTTGAGAACTAAGCACACCAGGTTTGGGTCAGAGGCGCTCAATGCGCATGCCCGAGAAAAGACTGATGGTGGTTCAAACTTGAGAACCAAACTGGAGGCGGTTCAATGCTCTCTCGCGTAACTTGAACTGGGTACTCCAAACACACCAGGGTTTAGGTCAGAGGCGCCAAACTGCGCATGCCTAAGAAAAAGACTGGAGGTGGTTCAAACTTGAGAACCAAACTCACCAGGTTTGGGTCAGAGGCGCCAAACTGTGCATGCCCAAGAAGAGAAGACTCGTATCTCCATGGATACTAAGAATAGTATTTCTTCAGAAATTTGCCATTGATCGGCATCATCATCCTGTCGCCATCTTGATTCATTAAGCGATAGGATCCACTGGAGTATACTGTCTCCACAACAAACGGTCCTTCCCACTTGGGTTCAAACTTACCCTTAGTCTTGTGGGTTAGTACCATTGGCCTTTTAACAGCCAGAACCAAGTCTCCTTGTTTAAAGGTCCTTGGTTTAACGTGCTTATTGAACGTTTGAGATATTCGGGCTTGATACAACTCAATTTGTTGTTGAGCCCTGAGACGTTTTTCATCTAACACCTCTAGTTCTTGCAATCTTTGCTGATGGCGTTCTTCTGTCGTCATCTTTGTGGCTAAAGCCACTCTTAATGATGGTATCTGGATTTCAAGAGGCAGAACAGCCTCACTTCCATAAACCAAAGAAAACGGGGTAGATTTAGTCGGGGTGCGAACGGTGGTGCGATAAGCCCACAAACATTCTCCCAACTTTTCATCCCAATCTCGTTTATTGGAGGAGACGAACTTCCGAAGGAGTTTGATGATCGTCTTGTTGAAAGCTTCGGCCAACCCATTAGCCGCAGGGTTATATGGTGTAGAAGCAATATCTTTGATTCTGAATTTATTACAGAATCTGGAGAATCCCTGACTGATGAATTGCGGACCATTATCATGAATGATCCGTCGAGGGACGCCAAATCGGTAAATGACATGATGCTTGACGAACTTGATCACATCTGTCGTCTTCACCTCTTTCATGGGCACGGCTTCGGCCCATTTTGAAAAATAATCGGTTATTGCAAGAATAAACCGATGTCCTCTGGATGACGGGGGAGTTATTGGCCCTACAATGTCCATTCTCCAGGCTTCAAATGGCCAGCTTGCGACGGTATTGTGCAAGTATTCTTGGGGTTGATGAATAAAATTGGCATGTATTTGGCATGCATGACATCGTTTAGCGTATGCCATTGCTTCCGTAACCATGCTCGGCCAGTAGTACCCCAGCCTTCTTATACGGTCTCCAAGTTTGGGACCGGGCTGATGAGCTCAACATATTCCATCATGTGTTTCTTTCAGCACTTGTTCTGCTTCTGCTTTCGATATGCAGCGTAGCAAAAGATCACCTCTTGACTTTCTATACAAAGTCTGAAGTTTATGGTCATAATAAAGTCTCTGGGCCTTCCTCTTTATTGAGGTGGCCTCCTTTGGATCTTCTGGTAATATCCCATGCAAAGCATAATCCACAAACGGAAATCGCCAATCACGGGGCTCTAACTTTAAGCCAATCTGGCATACCTCTTCGGTTTGAGATACCACATCTGGGTGGAGGAGTTCTCTACTACCAATGGTAATGCTTTTAGCTTCACCTGGCAGGATTGCCAGCGTTGCGGCTAATGCGGCAAGAGTATCTGCATAAATGTTCTCATTTCGAGATATGTGGTATATGTAGAATTGTTCAAAATATCCTGCTAGCTCAATAGCTAGCTGATGATAGGGGATGAGGGTTTCATGTCTGACTTCATACTCACCTGTCATCTGATTGACAATGAGCTTAGAATCTCCATATGCCTCTAAATGGTTCACCCCCAGTTGCAGAGCTATTTTTAAGCCGATAATAAGCGCATTGTACTCCGCTACATTATTAGTGCACGGTTCTGTTAATGAGTAACCGTTAGGCAATATATGTTTATGTGGGGATATTAGCACAACCCCCACTCCAGCAGCATATCGTCTCGCGGCACCATCAAAAAATATTTGCCAAGGCTGTTCTTTGGTAACTGTGTTGACTTCTGATGTCTACTTTAATTTGGACCAAATTGGATGGTCTGCAAGGAAATCAGCGATTGTCTGTCCCTTCACGGCCTTTTGCGGGAGAAAATGTATGTCATAGGGTGATAGTAAGAGCGCCCACTTTGCCAATCGGCCATTCAAGGATCCCGGTTTGGTCATTAGAATCTTCAAGGGGTTAACCCGTGATATAACATGAATTGTTTGCCCTGAAAGGTAGTGTCGTATTTTCTGAACAGCAAACACTAGGGCTAAACATTCTTTTTCAATCGGGGTATATCGCTGTTCGGTCCCAACCATTGTTCTACTTAAATAGTAGAGGGCATGTTCATGGCTGTGCTCATTATATTGAGCAAGTAGTGCTCCTAAAGCATTATCCATAACCCTTACATATATAAGAAAGGGCTGCCCAGGGGCTGGTGCCATTAGTACAGGAGGCTTAGTAAGGTACTCCTTGAGGTCATCAAATGCCTGCTGACATGCCTCATCCCATATGAAAGACACTCCCTTCTTCATAAGTTTGGAGAATGGTTGGCATCGTCCAGATAAGTTGGATATGAAGCGTCGAATATAAGCGAGTTTTCCTTGTAATCCCCTTAATTCCTTAAGATTGCGGGGAGGCGGCATTTCGCTAATCGCTTTTACCTTTTCAGGGTCGAGGAAAATTCCTTTTGAAGTTATTACGAACCCTAGAAACTTCCCGCTGGATACCCCCATGAATGACTTAGTGGGATTCATCCTCAAATGATGTTTCCTCATAAGATCGAAGACCACTCTTAAATCGTGAAGATGATCCTCTTTGTCTTTACTTTTAACTGCTAAGTCATCCACATAGCACTCTACTGTTCTGCGTAGGTGTTCTTTAAATATGGCGCTCATTACGCGTTGGTAAGTGGCACCTGCATTCTTTAATCCGAATGGCATCACCGTATAACAGTATACCCCTTGTGGCGTTCTGAAAACTGTATGCTTTTCATCATCCGGGTGCATCTTGATTTGGTTATAACCTGAGAAGCCATCCATAAAGGACATCCTCTCATAACCGCAAGTATTATCGATCATTACGTCGGTGATGGGGAGTGGAAATTCATCCTTGGGACATGCAGCGTTCAGATCTCGAAAGTCAATGCATATCCGGATTTTGCCATTCTTTTTGCGAACTGGCACTATGTTTGCCACCCAGTCTGGGTGTTGTTCTTCACGGATGAACCCGGATTGTATAAGCTTGTTGACCTCAGCAACTATTGCCTCCATCAATTCCGGTCGAAAACGCCTCTATTGCTGTTTAACAGGTTTGACATTTTCTTTTATATTTAACCGGTGTGTAGCAATTTGAGGGTCAAGCCCAGGCATATCTTCATAACTCCATGCGAACACATCTATATACTCTTTGATAAGAGATATAAGTTCCTCCTTTTCTAAAAGAGTTAGTGTGTCGCTTATGAAAATGGGTTTCGGATTTTCTTCCGTTCCCATGTTAACTTGTATTAATTTGTCTTCTGTGGGCGGATCACGCTGTTCAAAGCGGACATCCCAGAGAGTGTCCATATGCCTGGCCCAAGCATCATCTTGGACGTCAATTGGTTCCTCGTCGCTTTCTGACGTGGCTGAAACCATATTGATCGTCAAAGATTGAAACCAAGCACCGGTGCTTATATCTGAATCATAATCTGGTGAAGATGTTTCTTCTTTATCCGAAGAACTCTCTTCATCCTTTAATGGTGACGAAGGTGGAGTAGATACATAACCCAAACCCTTGCGGGTCTTCTGATAATAATCAGGGCTCTTTCCTCTCGGTCTAAACGAGGGTATGAGATTCCGTCTTCCTTTTCCGAAGTTTAATCCCGGCTTCTGGGTAAAATTATATCCCATTTTCTCCATCATCTGTCGGGATCTTTGCTCATATAAGTGAAATTGAGGTGATGTTTGTTCATCACTTTCACTACTTTGTCTCTGTCGAGGCGACGTGGCCACTTTGCCGAACATGATCGGCCCTTGAGACTTCTGTCGGGGAGGCACTTCAAAGAAGTGCCCTTGATCCTCGGTAATTTTTAATTGAGAGAGGAGGGAAGACCTGAGGGGCAAATGGTATGCCGCCAGAACTTCAAGTTCGGTCAGGCCATCCACTTCGGTGGAGGTACAAGAGGGCTCAGACTCGGTAGCTACAGCATGCTCGTAGACTAACTTTACATTTTCATTAATAACCCATTCACTTTCTATTACATCCACTATATTATCAAGACCTAAGCTAAGATCTAGGTGAGGGTTGATTTCGTAATCACCCCCATCATCTTCTCCAAGGAGCTCGTACTCAGTGTCGGCTTCATTGCCACTGTCGTCAGGCTTTGGAGATTTGCTAAGACTGTCATTGGAGGCTTCATGTGCTGGCTTGTAGAGTGCAGCATCTGTGAAGTAATTTTCCAACCCTTTGACTGGCTGCTTGTCAGCAATTAGTGTCCGGACCTCTCCTTCCTCATCGCAATATTTCATGCACTGGTGAAGAGTCGACGGAACTATCATATGAGAGTGAATCCAAGGTCGCCCCAATAAAATATTGTAGGAGGTATCAGCATCAATTACGTAGCATGTAACCTCCGTTTTCAAGTCTCCAATTTGACACCGCAATCGGATCTTACCAAGAGGATGGCTATTATTAGCGTTGAATCCATAGATGGTAGTGTGTGTAGGTGTCAAGCGATGAAGGGAAATCCCCAACAGGTGCATCAATCTACTGGGCACGACCCTGAGTGCAGAACCTGAATCAATCTGAATTCGGTCCACTTTTGTGGACCCGACATAGCCAGTGAAATATGAAGGCCTATTATGCTTTATATTCCTCACATGCATGTCTCCTGGAGAGAAGATAATTTGTGGGACCTGCCTCCTCACTTGATGACAGTGGGGGCAAGAGTCCCGCTCTTCGATGGCCGGCTCGACAATCTGAGCTAGGAACGACTCAGAGTCTGCCAAGGCCTCTATTAGAGCTTCACGTATTGATTTTGATAATCTCAACAATTCGTAAAGCGTCACTCGTGCTGGGATATTAGCCAACTGCGCGATTATGTCAAATTCGAAGGGAGTTTCTTTGGCTCCTTCATCTCTGGTAGAATTCTTCTGGAAACGAAGTCTTTTCTGCTTCGCAGGCTTTGCAAGTTCTGCATAGATATCTTTTGGATCCACTCTAGTGTAGTCCTTAAGATATGTCTTTCCAGATCGAGTACTGGAAGGGCCTGCCCCATCTTGATGGGTGGCCATAGTTTCGGGTTCTTCTTCAGAACTTGTGAAGGCGCCTGAAGCTATATATTCTTCCTTTATATCTGCAGAGATGGCATTGACAGCCCGTTTCTTCTCTGGACCTCTTGAAGTAGTCCATTGTTCATCTTCCAGCAAATCAGTGTGAACCCACATAATTTCCCCTCTTTGGGTTGTTATGGGGACAAGTCCTTCTTGGGCTTTGTTGTAAGGATCAAGATTCTTTGTAACTGCTTCACCCTTTGGGATTGGGGTCACTCCTGCGGGGAACTCGTGGGTTCCAACCACTATGGTTGCCATATTGGCAGTGACCTTCTTCTGCTCTTCCTTGAGCGTCAGAACCCCAGCTTCTATTAGTGCTTGGATCATGTTCTTAAGGGGAAAACAATCCCGGGTAGGGTGTCTAACATTCCGGTGATAGAGACAGTAGTTGGGATCTTTTATCTTACCAACGTCTTCTGCCTTCTTATTCTCCGAAAGTTTTAGCATTCCCTTCTTTTGGAGCAGGTGAAAGAGGACTGGTGTCTGTTCAGCTTTGAAAGTGTAATTCCTTTCTTGCTGCGGTCTAATTTGCCTTGATCCTCATTGACCTTGAGATTTTGGCTCTGGCGGAGGACTGGTTTTCTGAGGAGCAGTTTCTGATGACATTACTGCTTTCCCTTTATTCTTGTTGCTGTTGTTTTGGGTATATGATTTACTACCCCCAGCACTTCTTGGCCCGCGGGACTCTTCAACTCGGCAAATCAAGTCTTCAGCTTGCTCTCCTTGTTTGAGCAGATCCCTCCACGTCTTAGACTCTACGGCCCCCATTTTGAGGAGCACATTGGTCTTAAGGTTGTGTCGACATGTCTCGACTAGAGTTTCCTGGATCATTCCGTGTTTACAATGTACGGACTTCTCCCGGAACCTTTCTATGAAATCTTTAACCGCTTCTTGTTCCCCCTGCCTAGTTGCAAGGAGGGAATGAACCGTAATCTCGGTGTCATCCTCGAAGAAACGTTAGAGAAATAATTTCTCAACATCTAACCAGATATTAATAGTACCTGGGGGCAGCTGCATGAACCAAGTAAAGGCAGGCCCTCGCAAAGTACTTGCAAATACTTTGGTCATGATGGGATCATTACCCATTAAGTGTCCTGCTTGGGACAAAAAATAATATATATGCTGACTGGGCGATCCCTTCCCGTCGTATGGCTCTAACTTGAGCGGCTTATACTTTGGTGGGTAAGGTATCATATCCCATTCAGGAGGATACGGTCTAGAGACCCCAGCTTCTTTCAACTCCTTTTTACGCATTAAAACTTCGAGTTGACTCTGTAGCTTTTCTATCTTTTCGCAATGCGGATCATGGAAAGAAAATCTATCCTCTTCCTCATGCATCGAGTGGGCTTTCTCTTCCTGTTCTTCTTCATTCAGAGTTTCTTTGCCCTTTTTGGCATTATCTTCAACAAACCTCGATAGCATGACTTTGAGTCCTTCAATCATCTTTTGCTGCTCTCGAATCATCTTTTCTTGAGCTTCAAATCTCTGATTGATATCGTCAGACTTATCTGCCATATGCGATGCTGACTTCTGTAGCCGAGACGATATAGAGGATGGAGGCGAGGCTATAGCGAAATTATCGCTGTCCTCGTCGTAAGAACCCCCTGCAAGCTTCTTATAATTTCGGGGCGGGACGGCTCCTGATCTTAGTCGAGTAATACGATGAGGTTCATCATCGCTCGATTCTGAATCATCATCCGTCTCTGCAATTTTCTTCCCTTTTCCTATCATGTTGGAAGTTACAGCTCTCCCTTGTTTCAGGGGAGTGGTTCTTGTCTTCTTAGCAGGATTCTGGTTTGACTCATTTAATCGGTCGAATACAGATATCATGTTCTTGTTGCAGCCACAGTTATTCATCACGGCTGATATTGTTGTCATAAGTTGCTGGCAATGGCAACTATATTCAACTTGAAGTTGGTCTATGCCTCTCTTCTTAGAGAGATGCTCCCTGAGGTCAGTGCCTCTAGCCATGAAATCAAGAGGTCCATTCAACTCTTAAGAGTGTTTAGGAATCCACTGAAGCTTCTTTGATTGATCAACCCTAACTCTGGGGTCGAACCGATCCTCGCGTGGCTTAGGAATAGCCTCGCGTTTCATATTGCGGGCCTGAAGAATAGCTCCGCGCTTATCCATACTAGCCTCGCGTTTCTCGCTGGCTTGGTGTGTCCTTGGAAATTTAGCTTCTGGAATAATAGCCCCGCGTGAAGAGAAGTTCTTGCACGCTGGCTTATTCTCTCGATTGACGCAGATCATAGCTTCGTGCTTAGCGCGGTTTTTACGACTGACAACTATCTGCCAATCATCTCCCCGTTCCTTGTGGGTGTCAGAAGTCTTGCGTTTATTGCAAGTATCACTGGCTTCGCGTCTCTCGCTAGGCACAGTAATAGCCCCGCGTGGAGAATCACACGCTGGCTTTGAATAATTTTTATACTCGCGTAACTCGCGAGTGTTGGGTATTCTGCGACTAGCGCAACCCTTACTGGCTTCGCGTTTCTCGCTAGGCACAGTAATAGCCCCGCGTGGAGAATCACACGCTGGCTTTGAATAATTTTTATACTCGCGTAACTCGCGAGTGTTGGATATTCTATGACTAGCGCAACCCTTACTGGCTTCGCGTCTCTCGCTAGGCACAGTAATAGCCTCGCGTGGAGAATCACACGCTGGCTTGGAATAATTTTTATACTCGCGTAACTCGCGAGTGTTGGGAATCTTGCGTAACTCGCCAGTATTACCAGCCTCGCGTGGAAAATCACGCGCTGGCTTTTCCTTGCTTTTAAGGCAAGTTGTATCTTCGCGTTTAACGCTGTAGAGATTGGTCTCGCGGGTAGCGCGAGCCAATTTGCGAGGGACCATAGCCTCGCGTCCTCTAGAGTTAGCTCCGCGTCCAAGGCGGGCTTTGAGGGCTCTACGCCTCGCTCTCCGGTTCCTGTTCCGGAGTTGGGTCCTGGTCAGTCCAGTTCCCATGTCTTCTTCGGCAATCGGAAGCTCTTCCTCGGCTAGGATTTCTTGTGTGGACTCCGACGCTATAACCGTAGTCTCCAAGGATCCCCGTCTCTCGGTGGATACCTTTCTACCCGTCACTCGGGCATTGGAGTACATACGGCGATAGTGCCGTGTCTCATCCAAGTCACCTGATCCGGAGGAGAGGAACTCCTCGTACTTCTGCTGGTCGATTTCAACGACCAGCGTGTCTACTTTGGATCCGATCAAGTTAACGTCCGATTGCGCCACAATCTCTTCATCAGTGAAAGAGATGGCTCCCACTGTAGTCGCCAGTTTGTTCGTCGCAAAATTTCCTTCGCTTCCTCCCATTGAATTAACTTAAATTACAATGAAAGTGAACAAGATATAAAAAGAACAAACGAGAGGATTTTATATTTCAATCTCTCTCTTTTACAATATTGTGGGATCTGTGGTGATGGGATCTGTCAAGCAGTTCCTTTGAACGATCGGTACGTTGAAATCTTCTCTTTTAAAGATATCGGCCGAATATAGACGATCTTCTCTGGCTTTGATTTGTTCAAGACTCTCTCTCGTAACTCGAACTTCTCAAGAACTCCAGAAAGAAGATGGTGATTTTCTCTGATCTTCACGAACTCAAGGCTCTGTGCGTAACTTAAATTCTCCAAGATTTCAGAAGATGATCAGCAAAGGCTTCAAGGCTCTCTCGCGTACTTGGATTGCCAAAGGATCGATAGGAGGCTTCCGATGCCAAAAAAAAAAAGAAGACCCACTAGGGTTTCACTAAGAAGGTATTTATAGCCCCAGGTTAATGCAAGAGTTTCTATCTAAATAGAACTCGCATTCATCAAGGATTCCAATCAAATATCTTAGTTTTGATGGAATTCTGATTAGACTTGATTCGGGTATTTGGATAAGCCCAGAATCATAATCTCAATCAATTTGAGATTCTGGTTATCTGCTTACGCGGAGCTTTAATCGCATCAAAACGCGACGCTAAATAACCAAAACGCGGAGCTATTGATCATCTCCGCGTTTTACTCAAACGCGAGGCTAATACAAGCCAGACTGCGGAATCAACGCGGAGCTATTAAACATCTCCGCGTTTTATTCAAACGCAGGGTTAATATAACCAAACGCGGGGCTATTGAATTAGCTCCGCGTTCTGTTGTGGAAAATCCTTTTAACTTTAGAAA
Organism: Dracaena cambodiana; assembly: GCA_036321105.1. Taxonomy (NCBI): domain Eukaryota; kingdom Viridiplantae; phylum Streptophyta; class Magnoliopsida; order Asparagales; family Asparagaceae; genus Dracaena; species Dracaena cambodiana. The sequence continues at coordinate 25,566,252 of JAYEPQ010000010.1, forward strand.
TTTTCACTGCCAACAGAGGACCATCCAAATCTCTCATGGGGTCAAGGGCAATATCATGGAGCCCCGAACTCCAACATGCAGCCTCCAGCTACTGGTCAGTTCCCAAAACCAAATATTGGTGCTTATCAATACCCAAATGCTTCAAACCATGGGAACAACCAGAATAGACCACCTGTACAAAACTACTCATATCCACAATAGGGGTCTAATAATGATCAAGAAAAGCGACTTCAATCACTTGAGAAGAATGTTGAAAATCTTCTCAAGTCTCAGTCCAACCTTGACACATACATGCAGAATCTTATGAAAGTGTAACTGATTTTATTCAAAGAACAGATCAGCACTTGCTCGTGAACTCTCAATCTATTAAGAATGTAGAGCAGCAGGTTGGACAACTAGCAAATCAAATGAGCGAACGTGATAAGGGCACTTTTCCAAGTCAACCCATAACAAATCCTAATGCCAGTTCCTCAAATTTGAATCAGTCGCATGTCCACCAATGCAATGCCATTCACACGCTTAGATCTGGCAAGCAAGTGGACAATAATATAGCCATGCCCCCTGATCCCACTCCTACCATCTCGCAGGCTACATAACCTCTTCCACCCCTTTATCCACAACCATCTCCATCACCTCCATCACTGTCACGTACTCATTTGGAAGAACCTGCTCCTGAGCCGAAAGCACCATTTCCAAATCGGCTTAGAAAGCCTTCACCGCAAGTAGAAAAGATTCTTGAAACATTTCAGCAGGTGAAGGTTAATATTCCACTCCTTGACATTATACAACAGGTTCCTACTTATGCTAAGTTCCTCAAGGATTTGTGTGCTAAGAAACGAGCAAGAAACATTCCTGAGAAAGTTTTTCTTGCTGCAAATATATCACATATCTTTTCTAACTCCTTGCCTATCAAGTACAAAGATCCAGGTTCCCCTACAATATCATGTACTATTGGGAACACTACAATTGATAGGGCATTGCATGATTTAGGGACAAGTGTCAACTTGCTTCCTTACACTGTTTATCAGCAACTGAGGTTAGGAAAACTTCAACCTACCAAGCTCACATTACAGCTAGCTGATCGTTCAATTAAGAGACCACTTGGTATGGTTGAAGATGTGCTCATTAAGGTTGGCAAGTTTATCTTTCCTGTAGACTTCATTGTCTTAGAAACTGAGCCAATCTCCAATCCACGGAATCAAATTCCTGTTATCTTGGATAGACCATTCCTTACAACGTCAAATGCATTAATTGATTGTAGGAGTGGCCTCATGAAGTTATCGTTTGGGAATATGACTGTGGCATTGAACATATTTAATATGGATGAGCACGCAACAAACTCCCTCATTGAGGTCAACATGATTCACGGTTTGCATTCTCATTTGACCTCTTGCACTGATGATGAACCCTCATTTGAGCAAATGTTCAAAAATGAGCTCATGTTATTAGAAGAATTGGCACATACTGACTCTATGTATGATGATACTTGTGCAAGTGTGCCATCGATTTATGAGCAAACTTTTGAGGATTTGTTTGCAGAGGAGCTCGCATTACTTAATGAGTTAGAAGAGCCACCACCACATTCACTTGATCATATAGCACTCTTCTTATCTCATGATATTTCTACATGTATGCTTGTTACTAACGATGATTGGCAGGTTTATAATAAAGAATTCTTTAACCCAATTGTTAATGCTTACATGTGGACAAAGAAAAAGCGAGGGCGGCATAAGCTACAGACAGGTAACTTCGTGACTTGTAGGAGGACGAGGAGATATAATAATGCATCCACTTCACGTTTAAAACGCACACACTATGAAAGTGGGAAGCGATCGAGAGGTCGTAACCGCATTTCATGCGTTAATAGGGTGATGATATTGAGATCGTAACTTTTACGACTCTCATTATTTGTAAAGTATTTGTATAATAGTTTTTACATTTTGTTTTACCACACTTGGTTTGTGTATGAGGGCATACACAAGTTTAGGTGTAGGGGAGTAGTGTTTAGGAGATTTTTATTTTTAGGATTTTATTTTATTTTTAGGATTTTTTTATTTTAGATTTTTGGGTTTCTTTATTTTACACTTTGGGTAGTTTTTAGGGTAAATAATTTTAAAAAAAAATTAAAAAAAAACTGAAAAATTTTAAAAAGAAAATTTATGTTTTTCATCAATAGATCAAACTAATTACAGACAAAGGAACAAATTTAGATTTGAAATTGGATAGGAGAGTAGACTGGATGATACACTTTGAATTTTATGAAAAAGATCAAAATCTGAAAAATAAATATTACTAACAGTAGTTTTGAGGCAAGTATACATCTATTTTTCACTTCACAATAGTTTATTAGATTAAGGACAAAGATGATAACGATTGAGTAAGTTTTCTCTCTCTAAACAAAAAAAAGAGAAAAAAAGAAAAAAAAAGTGAGAATAAAATAATGGGGTGAGCCTGGTATTAAGGCAATAGCCTCGAGAGTGATAAAATAATGGGGTGCGCCTGATATTAAGGCAATAGCCTCAAGAGTGAAAAAAGAGTATGATCCAAGTAATCGGGTACTTTGCGCCTAAGTAAGCGTGAATATTCTCATGAAAGGTGAAATATTCTAAAAAAAAAGAAAAAAAGAAAAAAAAAGAGTATGAACTGAGTAATTGAGTATGTTGCGCCTAAGCAAGCGTGAATATTCGCATGAAAAGTGAAATATTCCTAAAAAAAGAAAAAAAATGTTATGAGAGAGGAGATGAATCATGAGTTAGAATTTGAGTCCAAAGCCGAAGTAGACTATCACACGTGCACGTAGATGTATAGGAGCCAATGGATTATCTGTTAGTGAGTATTGAAAGATAAGATTTAAATATTTGATTAAAATGATAAGTGTATCTGATAGGACGCTCAATTTGAAAATTGATAATCTAGATGCGTTCTTGAGTTTGTATATTAGTGAGATTAATTGATGAAAACATGATAAAAAAAATATTCTTCTTTCTTTTGTACAAAATTTTTATCTTTCTTGATTTTCGGTTATCCTTATTTTTCTTTTCTTTATTCCTTAATCTATTTTCTTCATGAATTTTGTGGGTATATTCACTGTAAACCCTCACGAGACACAACTCGTCCACTAGGGCAACCTAGGGGTTTAAAAGCTTGTTGCACGTGCTAAGTGCAATCGCGATTCCTGCGAAAGTGAGTTAGAATTTTTTTTTTTTTTTTAGGTTTAGGTTTTGCTCGAGGACTAGCAAAAGATAGGCGTGGGGGTGTGATGAATATCATATATTGTATTTTTCCTCTCATACTTTATCTATTTTTGTATATAAATAAATGCTACTTGGGTATTTTTAGTTTCTTTTTCAGGTAATCCGATTCGTACAAGGAGATGGCATGAAATCAGAGTTAGAGTCGGAAATCAGAGTCCGAAAAGTTTCTAAAGTAAGAAAAACTATGAGACTATGATGCTGCAGAGACTCAAAGCTAAATACAGTCAGTAATATTAAACCAAGAAGACAAGGGTTGCAGGTAGACAAAATGTCATGAATTTATCTCACAGTTGAGCCGCTATTTAGCGGTTTTTCCGCTATTTGGCGGTCCAATTTGGGTTCCATGCGCCGAGATTTTTCCTGTGGCTTCATTGTAATTTTGTAACGTTTTATTTCTGCTAGAAATAGGGTTTGGCTTCCGAGGCCTAGATATTGGCCGACCCTTGTATTTTGACGAGATTCTGAAATTTTTGTATTCGATTTTTCTGTTCAATAAAGTTGGGGTTTTTGCTGAAAGTCGACGGCCACAACACCGTGTCCAGAGGTAACCCATTGTTCTTGAGATTCTTATTTTCTTTCTGCATAGATTTGATTGCATTCTATTTTAGGGTTTACTGCTTTCTAGATTAGGGTTTACCGCTTTCTAGATTAGGGTTTATCATTCTATGATCAAAAGTTGATCTTCCTCAGTAAAAATCATGAGTAGCTAATTAGATCAACTCTAGGATGTAGATGAAGCTAAGATCCACCATGAAATTATTTTCTAATATTTTTCTTCTTAAATAAAATTAATAAAGCCACAATTTCTCAAATGAAAGATTAAAATACAAGGACCCGAAGTTTAGAACTTTGATAGGTTATACTTGAATTAGGATTCTTGATAATCTATGCTTAGTTAGGGATTAGGGTTGCTGGTTTTGTCTTTTTATTTGAATTATCTAAAAGATTTAGTTTATTTTTATAAGAAGTAGCATCTTTTGATGAGCTATACTTGCACAACACTTGATAGCTCATGCTTAGGGCACTTTAAGTAAAAATTAAACTAAAAAAATTGAATTTTTATGATAGAAAAAAATAATAGAAGTAAGAACATGGTTGGAAATTAGTGGATTCTATATCCTAAGCTACTTAGATTAATCCGACTTCAACCTAGAACCTTTGGTTAGTCCGTTGAACTATAGAGAAAGTAAGAACGCAGAAACACCTTAGATCCCTGTGAGACGACCTGTACAGCGCTACAACGGTACTGTGCGCTTGCAGTAAATATAATACATCAGTTCACCAGGCAGCTCAAGCTTAGGAAGGTGGTGACAAATCTGGTGATTTCTGGACGAACAAGCTCCCTCCTGTTTGTAAATGAGCGCATCAAAGCCAGAGTATTGTGATGTGTATAGAGAAAAATTGTCATTGATCTTGCCTTCTCAATCACAGTTTTGTATTTTGGTATCTTACCAATACCCTCCAACATAAGATCTATAGTGTGGGCTGCACAACTGGTCCAAAATATATTAGGCATTATTTCCTTCAACATATTTTTTCTGCCATGTTGGATGGATGGTTATCAGTAACCACTTGTAGCACGCGCTTCTCACCCACTTTCTTGATGCAGTTTTCCACCCAATTTAATATGTATTCGCCAGTATGTGCATTGGCCGAGTCCTTAATGGATTTAATGAAGCATGTGTCGCCCTTGCAATGGACACATAAATTCATAATACTTCCATGCTCTCTGTCAGTCCATCCATCAGTTAAAATACTGCAGCCATATTCATCCCACGCTTCCTTTGACTTCTTCAAGCTGTCTTCAATTTTTTTGTATACCTTATCTAAGAGAGATACTCTCAATTGATATTGGTTGGGGCCCTTATACCCTGAACCGTGCTTGCCAACAGCCTCACAAAACTGATCGAACTTCTCATAGTCGAAAGTGTTAAAAGGAATTCCTTTGGCATATGCCCACATGGCCGTATAATCATGCACCGACTCCTTCCACTTCCTTCTCTCTCCTTCATTGATAACTGTTTGCTTCCATTTACCTTCATCCACTAGTCTGTTCAGTAGACCACTAACACGGGGCCTATGATCTCCAGTGAGTTTGGGTTCTTCTCTCTCTTTTCACTGATATCTGCACCTCTTTCCGGAGCTCATAATCAGCTTTCTGCTTGTCAACTTTTCTCTTCTTGATTCCCTCGAATTTCCCCCTACATATACACCTCTCTTCATCTGTAGAAAACACACATGCTGATACTTCTCCTCAAACTCCTGCAATATGTTGCTTCAATCTATTTATTCATAGTTTCACAATCTTATTACACTTGATGCATTTCACATCATTATAAGATCCTCTCTTTATTCGCCTACCATAATTCCACCCAATGTCATTTGATCCTGCTGGTTTCAATGGAATCTGGCTATCTTCCTCACTCGATGGATTTTGCCAGCCACAACTACTTGAATTAGAGGCCATTGATGATGACATACAAATAAACTTATATGCCTTAAAAAAATTCCTACATCATTATTAAGAAAAACAATTATTTCTCATTCAAAAAATAATTCATACAATTAACAATTCGCCAACTTATATTCAAATAAACTTATATTCTACTACAATAAACTTATACAATTAACAAATCGCCAACTTATATTCAAATAAATTTATATTCAAAAATAATTCATCAAAATGATCAGTTAACAACACTTTATGGGTTTAGTAGCACTTTATGTTACATTACAGAAAAAGCAATCCAAAATCCACCCATCTCATAGCAACATTGTACTCTCTAACAAAGATAGTATATATTAAATTCAGATCAGACTTATACCTTGATAGACATCAGAATTTGAATTAATTGGCTGAGAGAAATATTAAAATATTAATTTCTAATCCTATAGCAACTAAATCCAGCAAATAATATTAATATCGAAGATGGTTATGCTTGTTGCAAAATCCAGCAAATTAACCCTAGGTCCCTCAATCCAGCAAGTTAATCCAGCAAACTAAATCCAGCAACTAAACTTAATTCTCACTAGCAAATTAATTGGCTGCAAAATCCAGCAAATTAATCCAGCAAAAATCCAACAACTAAACTTAATTCTCACCAAAAATTGCACCAAAATTATCACACCAAAACCCTAGGTCGCTAGCCCTAAATTATCCAAATATTTCCCTTCACGAAAGGATTCAAATTTCAAATTCAACTTATTTTACTCAAAATAATCATCATTCTTCAAAAATATTCAACAGGAATAATACCCAAAAAACATAAACTTCAAAATCCTAAAAATATCTAAAATCCTAACTGAAAAAAATAATTTACCAAATCAGCACCGCCGGAGAGCTCGCCTTGAGGACTGCAGCTGCTGGAGGAGAGGTCGCCGGTGATCGGAGAGGGGAAAGGGCAAACGGAGAACTCAGGAGATCAGAGATTAGAGTTAGGATTTTTTTCGTTTTTGTCGTTGGTTTGGAGTCACCACGCCGGAGGAGATGTCGTCGGTGATCGGAGAGGGAAAAGGGCGAACGGAGAGCTCGGGAGATCGGGAGACTAGAGTTAGGGTTTTTTTCGTTTTTGTCGCTGGTTTGGAGTCACGATCGCCGGAGGAGATGTCGTCGGTGATCGGAGAGGGGATAGGGTGAACGAAGGATAGGGTGATCGGAGAGGGGTTAGGGTTTTTTCGCTTTGGGGACTCGAGATCGGGATCGGGATGTTGGTACGGGTTCGACAGCTGGGATTTTTATGTATGGGTAGCGGGTACGGGTCGAGTTCCAGCCGAATTTAAAAATTCGAAACCCAATAACCAAAAAAATGCATAATCGTATGCGGATTATACGGGACGCAGAATCCGCATAATCGCTTATGCGTCCGCATAATGAAATCTCTGCATAATGGACTTCATTTTCCCTTTTCTGTACGTTCTGGAGCCGAAAATGCTTATGCGGGCACATATGCGCTCGCATAGGACGTTTTTTAGAACACTGTAAGCAGAGGTATGACAAGTAGAGCTTTGATGTTAACATGCTTATTAGATGACAAGTAGAGGTATGATGTTAACATGCTTATTATGATGTTAATATGCTTATTAGATGACAAGTAGAGGTATGATGTTAACATGCTTATTAGATGACAAGTAGGGGTATGATGTTAACGTGCTCATCAAATCCTAACAGTTTAGTGACATCAAGTATGACGGATTAGGAAAAGACAGAAATATCATTAAATATATCTTATAATTTATTCTATTCAGAGGTTCAGAACTTAATAGTAATGAACCGATTAAACATAGATAAGGTTTAACTTATTTAATCTACCCATTCAGTGACATCTAGTATAACGGGATTTTCATGAGGACAGAGATATCATTAAACATACCTCAAAGCTCGACCTATTCAGATGATCTGGTCATGATAGAAATGAGCTGACTAAAAAAAGGTGACTGTTAACGTGTTTAGTCTTGGAATCTGATTATCAGAGATAACTGTTAACTTGATAGATAAATGATTTTCGTTAGAAGTAATTTTTAACTTGACGATGCTAAAAAGCAAGTTCATCAAAGATTGTAATGTTGGACTTGATGAAGTACTATTAGAGGTGAAAGTTTAATGTGACAGGAGATTTAATTGATTTGATCTTATAGAGAAAAATAATTCGATTTTGTGCTCTAATGTCAGAGGTATGACTTTAACATGAAAAATTTCTTGAATGTCACTAAATCTACTAGGAGCAAAGTGATGAGAGACGTCTTGCTATCAGAGATCTCATTAGGATTTTTAGCAAACTTCCAACTATTAACGGATTTGGTTAGGCTTTACCAATCGCCATTTGCATTGGGCTAACCATGCTATTTTCCTCAGCATGATGAGGTTGACGAGAATTTTGTTTGGATTTACATGCCAAATTTTTCCTCTTTCCTTTACTTTTGCAGCTTTGGGTGATGATGTATCTTTATAATCGAATTTTAAGGATACGGTTGTAACAGATTTGTCATGGAATTTTTAGCAAATCCTTAGCTATCAACAGATTTGGTTTACTTTTACCAACTATAGTTTGAGCTGGGCTAGCCATATTAATCCTCTCGGCAGAATAAGTTATCGAGAATTTTGTTTGGGCTTATATGCCAAACTTTTCCTCTTCCCTTTACCTTAGCAACTTAGGGTAGTCATGCTTTTACCCCAGCATGATAGGATTTGCGAGGAACTTGTTCTCTTTCCGTTATCTTGGCGGCATTGGGTAGTTCATACTTTATCCCCTAGCATGATAGGTTTGAGAGAAACTCGTTCTATTCTTGTGGCCTTGACGACGTTGGGCAGTTCATGCTTTTATCCCAGTATGATGGGTTTGTAAGAAACTTGTTCTCTTCCTATTTCCTAGACGACAATGGACAATTCATGCTTTTACCTCCAGTATGATGGGGTTCGCGAGAAACTTATTCTATTCCTATTGCCTTGATTGTTTTGGACAATTCATATTTTTACTCCCAGCATGGTAGGGTTAGTGAAAAACTTGTTCTCTTCCTATTACTTTCGCGGCATTAGGTAGTTCATGCTTTATCCCCTAGCATAATAGGGTTAATAAGGACTTCGTTTGGGCTTACATGCCAAATCTTTCCTCTATCTTAGCCATAGAGCTGCACGTTAACGGTGAGCCAGTATTTCTTCATTTGTTGTGTTGAAGAAGAGGTCAGATGACTTCATTTCTTTAAGAATAATATTTGTTCAAGCATTTTTCATTGATTAACATCATCATTTGGTCACCGTATTGATAATCAATCGGTACGTTTTATTTGAGTAGACTGTCTCTACTACAAATGGGTCTTCTTATTTTGGCTAAAATTTACCCTTAGTCGTATGTGTCAAAATTATTGATCGTCTGACTATTAAAACCAAGTTGTCCTCTTTGAAAGTTCGTTCTTTCACTTTCTTGTTGAAGGCTCGGGATATTCACGCTTGATAGAGTTCTATCTATTGTTGAGTTTTTAAGCACTTTTCAACCAACGTTTCTAATTCCCGAGGTCGTTGGCTATGTTTTTCATCGGTGGTCATTTTTGTAGTTAATGCCACCCGAAGAGAAGGAATTTGAATTTCCAGAGATAGTGCAGCTTCACAACCATACTCCAAAGAGAATGGTGTGGTATTTATCAGTATTCTTATCATGGTGCAATAAGCCCATAGATAAGTTCCAAATTTCTCATCACAGTTACGCTACTTGTGGTGATAAACTTTTGCAAAAACTTTACAATAGTTTTGTAGAACGCTTCTGCTTGGCCTCTAGCGGCCGGGTTATATTGGGATGAGAACACACTCTGTATTCTAAATTTGTCATAAAATTTGATGTAGGCCTTGACAGTAAATTGAAGGTCATTATTGTTGATGAGCCGTCTAGGAACATCAAAGCGATAGATAACGTGGTGTTTGATAAAGTTGATCACATCATTCATTTTCACTTCTCTTAAAAGGATAGTTTCTACCCACTTTGAGAAGTAATCGGTTACAGTTAGTATGAACTGATATCCACGAGAAGATGGTAGAATGATGGGGCAATAATGTCCATTCCCTATATCTCGAATGGCCAAGTAATCGCAGTTGAATGTAGGTGTTCTGCAACTTGATGTATATAGTTTGCATGCACCTGGAAAGTATGACACTTCTTTGCATATGCCATAAGATCTGCTATCATCGTTGGCCAATAGAATCTATTTTTTTATCCAGTCTCCTAATTTAGGTCCCGGCTATTGAGCTCTGCATGCTTCGTCATGCGTTTCTTCGAGCACTTCTTGTGTTTTTTTATCTTAAGGATACATCTAGATTTGATTGTACTCAAAGCATCTGTCCATGAAAGATATCCTTTGGAATCTGTAGGTGTTGTCGATCATGACATCCATTATTGAAAGCAAAAATTCGTCTTTGTGGCAAGCTGCATTTAGATCTGGAAAGTTGATACAAATTCAGATCTTTCCATTCTTTTTGGGAACAAGAACAATATTTTCTACCCAATCAGGATGTTCTTCCCATATGAATCTTGATTATATAAGTTTCTTAACTTCATCCTTGATCGACTCCATTAGCTCTGGACGGAATCTTCATTGATGCTGCTTTACTAGTTTTGCATCTGGCTTAATATTTAGCTGATGCAGAGCAACTTGAGGATCTTATGCGCTTGGGATTGGTTTCATCACCCATGTTCACTTGAACCACCTTATTTTCGATAGGCGGTTCATGTTGTTCAAAGTGTATGCTCTATTGGGCATCAAGATGTTTAACTAACGCTTCATCTTGAGGAAGAGTTAGCTCATCATTGTTGTCTGGTGTCAGGCTAATAGGCGCCATGTTCATATTCAGCCAGTAGGATAGTACCTCCAGACTGATATTTTAGTCATAATCAGAGTTTTCTCCATTTTGGCAGATCCCATCCTTTATAACTGGAGTATCAGGTTTTGTAATATATTTCGAACCCTTGTTGGTTTTATGATGGTAATCTGATTCTTTTTCTTCAAATACGAAGGAGCAGTGCGTGTTTTGACGCTGTTTGCCAAAATTATATCTTCGTCTTTAGATGAAAATAGACCCCATTTTCATCATTCGAAATTATTTTAGTCCTTAATGATAGAATTAAAAGGTTTTTGCTAATCTTCATCTTCAGTATCATCGAATATGAGTGCATATGGTCAAACACTTCAAAAAAGAATGAGTTTTTTTATCGACCCGACGAGTAGGGATTTTGATATGTTGGTTAATATTGTCAAGCAGTGGTAGATAACTGCGACCAATATTAATAAGTCCGCATGATATTCTTATGATACAGGACATGAATGGCCATTGCTTTGATAGTTGTTTGGTAAGCCTTTGTCTTTTTTGAGCTAGTTGAGATTGAGCTTAGAATGATTTAAATCTCAAGCTATTTGACCTTTAATTTGATGAGTAGGAGGTGACAGGAGAGAGATATGCCCCCACTCAGGCAATTGAAGCATCAAGAGTTTCATCGTGGATTTTGTTCGTATTTCCACAATAGTTTTAAAACGAATGTGAGCATCATTCCTGTGATGCAGACACGAACGCCGTGAGCTTCACATAAAATTTTAGCTTTTCAGTGGGCTCAAACCTGTCGTCATCGTCACATAACTTCGATTTTCAAAGAGCTTCAGAGAGGAAGCCTCTTTCATGTGTTTTATGGACTACATGACCTTGAATATAAAGCTTGCGTTTTTTTATCTTGGACGCAAAATGGATGCAACCATGAAGATAAGTATGTGTGATGATTTGAACACATGAATGCCAACTTGAGTCATATGTGGAGTGAAACATGCGAGTGTCATGACAAATCTCGAATGTCATCCGAGACATGCGAGTGTTATGACAAGGCTCATACGGAAACTAAAATATGCGAGTGTTATTTTGAACTCTGTATTAAGACTGAAGAACTCTTTTGTGAAACTTGAATCGCTTGAGTAAGAATATTTTCAACTATCTTGCTCAGATGAGTAAGAATATTTTCAACCATAAACTCGTAAAGTCTTAACTAATTTTCAGCTTAGTTGAATTTACAAGAGATCTCTTGCCAAGAGTGATGTTTATCTCGGAATAGAGCTCTGTTGGCTTGGTTGATTGCCATGCTGCAAGCCTCACAATGATATGAGGAAATTGGGAAGCTTTGAGAACTTCGTAGATCTAATTCATCACCCCAAGTTGAATCAATTCTTAATTCAGAGGAAAGAATCAACTTTTTAGTGATTTGCTAAGCCCGTATTAGGCTGAAGTGTCTTTAGAGACCAGAAATAGAGCTGTTCTTTTTTATTTTGGAACCATCTAGATGTTGTAGTTCGTCATATTGGCTGTTGCTTAGATAATTGATATAACCTCATATGGCAGAACCGAATCCAGTATTACTTTAGAGGATTTTGTCCACTTTCCTTATACATGAGAGTTTCATTAGAATTGCACTGTGAAGTAGAGTCTGACCGAAAACTATAACTTTGATTCGCATGTTGGCTTTGTAACAAATATGAACCATCTTGAAATATGGACACATGCCCTATCCCCTAGGTAGGTCATGCGAAAACATGAGCCTTCCTAAAACATTGGCCCTACCTTCTGGGTGGGCCATGCAAGATTTCTCAGATTGCATAATATGAGAATCATATACTGAGTTATTTATGCAATGTTCAATGCTATGTCTGCTTCGGTTCACATGGATTTAGCTACTCATCTGATTTAGTCAAGATTGGGCTTAGCCTTATGCACGATCTAATTCACATTAGACTGAATCTCGCATCTGATTGCTTGAGTCTTATAACCAATGCGGTCTTCACAAGTTATAAGTGTTCTTTGAGGATCTCGAGTCTGTTATTGGGTTCAATTTGAGTTTGAGTTTAACCATATTTCTGTTGCACGAATAGTGAGAGTATCATCGTGCACTATGAGCTTTGAATTCTCATTAGAGAGAATTTGGTTGGATTTATTTTTAATTGATGTGTATTCTAGACACATTTTCTGATCTTGAAGAAAACATTTCTCAGACCAAAGCATCCTTCTCTTCGGATGCATTTGAATTTGTATATAATATTTGAGTTTGATATTTTGACCATAATTTTTTTTTGAATCTTCTTAAGTGTTGGATAAATATAACTAATCTAACATAGTTAAATATGCCACTTTGAATCATGTTGTGTGATCATCCGTGCACCCATCAGGACAGTACTCCCGCTCAAAACTAGAGATATCTGCTCGCATGAAGAAATCAGTGCGTGGACAAATCCATGCGCGGGGTGGACAAATCCATGCGCGGGTGCACATAAAGGTCTGCGCATGCTGCATCATCATTGTTCTGGAATCCGCGTGGGGGCACCTGCGCGCGTGGGTGCCTCCCTGCGCGCACGCAGGTGCACGCATGGGTGTGCCTGCGCGCACGGCCCCCCGCATGCATAGGAGCACGTTGGTTTGCCCCTGCGCATGCAGGCATGCTTGCGGGTGGGCCCCTGCATGTGCAGGCACGCGTGGGTGGCGCACGCTATATTTTTTTTCTTGTTTTTTTGCGTGCGATTTCGAGTGCACAGAGGCTGCGGATTCTTTGTGTAGAGCGTTTCCGGCTATAATTATTAACTAACACCTCTTTTGTAGTATTGAGGCATACTCGTTGGACCTTGTGTCTCCTCCAATGGTCTTAATTTCTCTAAGTGACCATGTTAAAGATGAGTTTGGATTGAGGATAGGGGATGACACCGTATTCTTATTTAGAGACGATAATGCCTTTTTTTTTGTTGACAGACGATAACGTCTTGTCTTTTGTTATGGGCGATGACGCCTCATATTTTATTTTATTAATTTTATTTTTTTGACAAGAGATGACGCATTATCAGTCTTAGTGGGCAATGATGCCTCACTTCTTTTCGACCGTCACCTGGCGATGATGCCTAGGTTTAAACCAGAGGAACTTGATGATCGGATTGCGCCTGTGAGACTCTCACTGTGGTCGCCAATTCTTGTATGCCCGAAAATTATAGAAATTCTTTTCATTCCTAATCTACTTTAAAATTACAACAATAAAAAGAAATTACAAGAAAAATCAGAATTACAAGAATGGAAAAAGATTTATTTCAATTTTCCTTTTTAATTTTGTGGCTTCTGGTAGTGATGAAGTCTCGCTTCTGCACTCCGTTGACAATCCGAGTGTCGATTAATTCTCCAGCACCAAGCTCTGGATGGAAGAGAAGGGGAGGGAACTCTGCGTTTGGGATTTTCCTGTCTTCTGTTTCTCTTCTTTGGAAATTCTGATAATTTTTTCTGAATGCTCTTCTGGACTCCTTTTCATTTTTCCATTATTTTTTTTTTATATATCAAGGAGTAACTGTTCCCTCGAACTTCTCTTCATGGGTGAAATCCACGTAACAGAAATATCCACGTCTAGATGCGCGCTCAGAACTGTGCGCGTGGGCGCTCCTGGGGGCGCAGAAGCTCGCATGGGTGCCCTGGGCCCGCGCGTATAGGTGCGCGTTGCTTCGCGTAAGGGGCCAAGCGAGCCACACCCTGCGCACGCGCACTACTGCGTGTGAGCACAAGTGCATGCAGTTACGCTCGGTGGGGCCCCCGCTACTGCTGCTCCATGCGCAGAAGCTGCTAACGCTGCTGCTGCGCGCGTGGCCCAGGGACATGGGCCCTATTCCCCTTTTTTTATTTTTCTTTTCTTTTTTTTTTATTTTCTTTCTTTTTTTTCTCTTGTGTCTTCAATGAATCATATGATAATCGGCTAAACACTAAACGCCTAGGCAGTGAATCATCAGTTGCTAATGATACTTGTCGTGCTCAGTGAATCAGATTGAGATGTTCCCTCAGATCATATGTCGAAGCAAAAGATGTCTCTAGGGAATCATCTTGACTTTACGTTTGTTGGCTCTGGAGTGATTTCCTTCACCATTCCCGATAGAGCGACAAATTATAATTTCAGTCTCACTCTCATCGGTTTTACAATCTTTGTCCAACTTGGAGACTTTGATAACTGAAACCTTCAATTCTCCGACACCATGATGTTGCGCGGAGATTGAGGCTTGGTGTGCTCTTATAACTTGAGCATTGGCCTTGGAACTTTCCTCAATGCTGCTACAGGTTTTACGATCACTTTGAATGTTGGTAACCACATCCTACTTCTTGGTCATACTGCTAGCGAGATGGCCTAGTAAAAAGCTCATTTCCTCCCCTTATTGGGGAGAGGGACGTCAGAATTGTTTAAAGTGGGGGCCAACGAACTGGTATCAGCATCAAATGATCCAATCTTAGGATTAGACTAACCCTGGAATTTCACTACACTGGTGGTAGATCGTGTTGCTAATGGAGCCCATTGCCGTAGCGGGTTTCGGTCTACCGAAACGGGTCCAAAACCGGCCCAAACCCATTATGATATAATATATATATATGGGGTGTGGTGCTAGGGTTTTGTGTAAGCCAAAAGAAAAGAAGCCGAAAAAAGGGAGGGCGAGGATTCTCTTCTTGATGTTGCTGCTGCTATTGATTTTGTAGCCGCGGCCGAAGCAGAATTAATCAAAGAGGAGAAAAACAATTGTCGTTGCTTTTTGCTGCAATTGGATTTGCGGCTGGTTGAATTTTTCGGTGGCTGCACTTGAAAGCAAATTGCTGCTGTTAATTATTTTGGCTAAAGAAGAAAACAAGAGAAGGTTGCCACAATTGTTTCTTTTGCTTGTTGCGGCCTGAAGCAACAAAAGAAAAGTGGTGAGGCGGCTGTACCAACAAGAGGTTAGATTTGATCTCAAAATCTTGTGTGTTTTCTTTGTATTTTCTCTTGTGGTTGAGAAGATAGAAAGTTGTAATCCTCTTTTGATATAGTGGAAGTTTTTCGATCGGTGCCCGTGGACATAGGCATATTGCCGAACCACGTTAAATCTGTGTATTCTCTATCTCTGTTATTTTTCTCTTCGGTTAACTATTTGATTCCGCTGGTTGTTGCATTAGTATTATTCCGCTATCTTTTGCTAACAATTGGTATCAGAGCCCTGGTTCGGGTCAGATTTCACTCAGATCGGTGTTGATTTTGAGTGGGAGTTATGGCGGAAGATAGGAAGGGAGAAATTGAAAATTTTGATGAGACAGATTTTCAATGGTGGAAGTTGCAGATAGAAGATTATTTATATCAAAAGAATTTACATCAACCACTGATTGGAGAAAATCCAGAAAAGATGACTGATGAGGAGTGGGCATTGTTGGACAGGAGGGCTTTGGCGCAGATTCGATTGTGCCTGACAAAGCAGGTTGTGTTCAACGTCTCCAAGGAGAATACCACTTCAGGTTTGATGTCAGCGTTGGCTAAATTTTATGAGAAGCCGTCTGCTTCAAATAGACTGTTTCTAATGAAAAAGTTGTTCAACTTGAGAATGCCTTCTGATAGTTCAGTTGTTAACCATTTGAACGAATTTAACACATTATGGGCACAACTTGAATCTTTAGATTTTGTCTTTGCTGATGACATTAAAACTTTGATGTTTATGTGTTCGTTGCCGGATAGTTGGAGTAATGTTGTTATGGCCATCAGCAATTCTTCCAATACTGCTCTTAAATTCAATGATGTTGTGAGTACAATCATGAATGATGAATTGATGAAAAAGAGCATGGGTGAGAGCACAGTTTCTACAAGTACTGCTCTGTCGGTTGATAATCACAGAAGGAAGGAAAGAGGTAGAAGTTTAAGCAGGGAGTCAAAGCAAAGAGGGAGATCAAAATCTAAGGGGAAGTTCAAGAAAAAGTTAGTGTGTTGGAAATGTAAGACAGAGGGTCATATGAAGAAGGATTGTCCAAACAAAGACAAGGAAGGAGCGAATGTGGTGAATCCAAGTAAAGAGTATGATGACTTGTGCTTGTCTACTCATACAGAATCGAGGTCAGATCTATGGTTTGTGGATTCAGGGGCTTCGTTCCATTGCACTGCTCGCAGAGAATGGTTTGAGAATTATGTCCAAGGTGATTTTGGGCATGTGACTGTTGGTAATGGGCAGGAATGCAAGATTGTCGGTAAAGGGACAATTCAGTTAAAATTGCACAATGGTGGAAAGTTACTTTTACAAGAGGTCAGGCACATACCGGATTTGAAGAAGAATTTGATATCTGTTAGCAAGCTGGATGGCGAAGGTTATCAAATCTCATTTGAGAAGAAACAGTGGAAGATCAGTAAAGTAGCAATGGTAGTGGTCAAGGGTGAGAGAGTGGGAACTCTATATTTACTCTCAAGCTCGGTGGATCACGTTGTTTCTTTGGCCACTGTAAAGAATGAGAAGGCTACCTTATGGCATCAGAGGCTCGGTCACTTGAGCGAAAGCGGCATGAGGGTATTGCAATCCAGAGGTATGTTGACAGATATGAAAGATGCTAACTTTGATTTCTGTGAGAACTGTGTGTTTGGAAAGCAGAAAAGAGTTAGCTTTATGAAGGATGGCAAGGAGAAGAAAACTGAGAGATTGGAGTTGGTGCATACAGATGTATGGGGGCCTTCTTCGGCGAAGTCTCTTGGAGGTAATTCTTATTTTGTCACTTTCATAGATGATGCAAGCAGGAAAACATGGGTGTTCGCACTTAAGCAGAAATCCGATGTCTTCAAGATCTTCAAGGTATGGAAAGCTCTTATTGAGAATGAAACAGATTTGAAGGTGAAATGTCTGTTGTCAGACAATGGTGGGGAATTTTGCAATAGGGAATTCAATGACTATTGCTCTACCCACGGCATCAGGAGAGTGAAGACTGTACCGAGGACACCGCAGCAGAATGGAGTGGCTGAGAGGATGAATAGAACCATTTTGGAGCGAGCTCGGAGTATGAGACTACAAGCAGGTTTGCCTTTGCAACTTTGGGGAGCCGCTGTAGATACGGTAGTCTATCTGATCAACAGGAGTCCAGCTAGTGCTTTAGATGGAGGAATTCCAGAGGAGGTGTGGTCTGGTAAGACTGTGAATTATTCATTCTTAAAAGTGTTCGGTTGTATAGCATATGCACATGTGGATCATGAGATGAGAAAGAAGCTTGATTCTAAATCTCAGAAGTGTGCATTCATTGGATACGGTGGCGACGAATATGGTTATCGCTTATGGGATTATGAGCATAACAAGGTAATTCGTAGCGGAGATGTAGTATTTAATGAGGGCTGTATGTATAAAGACCGAACGGAAAGTAAGAGTGAGAAAACAGTGGAGAAAGAGCACTTGGAGCTGGATGAGCCACAGAATGGGATGGATTCCATGGATAAAAAAAAGGAAGAAATACTTATATCTGAAGGAGAATAAATGACTACACCTGAGAATACACAAGGTTCAGATGAGACCGAACAGGAAAGAGAGCCATTGACTGAAGTAGATGGTTCAAGTACTTTATCAGAGAGTGTTCCCACTTTGAGGAGGAGCACGAGGATAAGGAAGCCAACCAAAAACTTTGTCTTCCATTATATCATGTTTTGTATACTGATGCAGGTGAACCAGAGAGTTACCAAGAAGCTATGCAGGATAAACTTCATCTTAAGTGGGAGCAAGCCATGCGTGATGAGATGTCTTCTTTGGAGGAGAATCACACATGGGAATTGGTGAAGCGACCGGAAAAGATGAAAGTATTGCATAACAAGTGGGTATACAAGGTAAAACATAAGGCAGGAGGGACACAAAGGTTCAAGGCTAAACTTGTGGTGAAGGGATACGGTTAGAGAAAAGGTATTGACTTCAATGAAATATTTGCACCTGTTGTCAAGATGACTTCTATCAGAGCAATACTAAGTATTGTGGCTGTGAAAGGATTGTATTTAGAGCAGCTCGATGTGAAGACTGCTTTCCTTCATGGTGATTTGGAGGAGGAAATATATATGGAACAGCCGGAGGGATATGAAGTTAAAGGGAAAGAGAATTTGGTATGTCGACTGAAAAGGAGCTTGTATGGGTTGAAACAAGCGCCGAGACAATGGTACTTGAAGTTCGACAAGTTTATGTTGGATTCGGGTTTTGCCAGAGGTAATTCAGATCATTGTGTATATCTACAAAAGTTTAAGGATGGTAACTTTATTATACTTACTTTGTATGTAGATGATATGCTTGTGGCAGGTACATGCATGAAAAAAATCAATGATCTAAAAAGAAAGTTGGCAGGGAGATTCTCTATGAAGGACATGGGTGAGGCTAAACAACTATGCAAATTACCCGAGATAAGAAAAGCAAGAAATTGTGGTTATCTCAAAATGGGTACATCAAGAAGGTGTTGGAGAGATTCAACATGGAGAATGCAAAACCGGTAACTACAGCTCTTGGTGGTCAGTTCAAACTGTCAAAAGAGTAAGGTGCTAAGACAGATGAGGAGAAGAGACACATGGAGAATGTGCCTTATTCATCGGCCGTTGGGAGTCTCATGTATGCAATGGGAAGTACAAGACCAGATATTGCACATGCAGTAGGAGTAGTGAGTAGATTCATGAAGAACTCTGGAGAGGAACATTGGCAAGCAGTGAAGTGGATTTTCAGGTATTTGAAAGATACTTCAAATTATTGTTTGTGTTTTGGGGGTGATAACATTGATGTGCAAGGTTTTGTGGATTCGAACCATGCGGGTGATAGAGACAATGGCAGGAGCACTACAGGTTATGTTTTTACTGTAGGAGGAACAGCGGTAAGCTGGATTTCAAGATTACAATCAATTGTTGCTTTATTTTCGACAGCAGCTGAGTATGTTGCAGCTACAGAAGCAAGTAAGGAGTTTATTTGGTTGCAGCGATTGATGATTGAGTTGGGTTTTGATGGAGTGGATTGCAAGTTATTCAGTGACAGTCAGAGTGCAATTCATCTTGCTAAGAACTCGGCGTATCATTCACAGACTAAATATATTCACTTGAGATATCACTTCATTAGATCCTTGTTAGAGGATGGCCAATTGAAGTTGGAGAAGATTGAGGGCAGTAAGAATCCTGCAGATATGTTGATAAAGCCCGTTGATGGGAAAAAGTTGAGCTATTACTCAACTTTGGTGCATTTGTGTTGAATGCTGAAATTGGGACTTTGAACGATCGAGGTAAAAACTTTGGACACTGGGATTATCATGTATAGAGATTACATTTTTAGCAATGGTCTCCAAGTGGGAGATTGTTGCTAATGGAGCCCATTGCCGTAGCGGGTTTCGGTCTACCGGAACGGGTCCAAAATCGGCCCAAACCCATTATGATATAATATATATATATATATGGGGTGTGGTGCTAGGGTTTTGTGTAAGCCAAAAGAAAAGAAGCCGAAAAAAGGGAGGCCGAGGATTCTCTTCTTGATGTTGCTGCTGCTATTGATTTTGTAGCCGCGGCCGAAGCAGAATTAATCAAAGAGGAGAAAAACAATTGCCATTGCTTTTTGCTGCAATTGGATTTGCGGCTGGTTGAATTTTTAGGTGGTTGCACTTGAAAGCAAATTGTTGCTGTTAATTATTTTGGCTAAAGAAGAAAACAAGAGAAGGTTGCCACAATTGTTTCTTTTACTTGTTGCGGCCTGAAGCAACAAAAGAAAAGTGGTGAGGCGGCTGTACCAACAAGAGGTTAGATTTGATCTCAAAATCTTGTGTGTTTTCTTTGTGTTTTCTCTTGTGGTTGGGAAGATAGAAAGTTGTAATTCTCTTTTGATATAGTAGAAGTTTTTCGATCGGTCCCCGTGGACGTAGGCATATTGCCGAACCACGTTAAATCTGTGTGTTCTCTATCTCTGTTATTTTTCTCTTCGGTTAACTATTTGATTCCGCTGGTTGTTGCATTAGTATTATTCCGTTATCTTTTGCTAACAGATCGGACTGCTCTAGTAGTAGCAAGCTGAAGACTCATGGAAGACATAGCCACAGTGGAAATCTTCTTGAGCTCGAGAACTTGAGATGGGACCCTATGGATAGCGGCACTCGAAGGAACGCCACAGTATGCCACCTTCCCAGAAGAAGACGAGATGATCCTTCTCGCCGTGCGGAAGGTGTTGTTCTTTTGTTTGTTGGAGAGAGATACTTTTCCTAGTCGAACTCAATCACCAGCGTGTCAATAGTGGCACTGACAACCACGTTGCTGGACTGCGATACGAATTTCTCAACGATAGAGGTTTGACTCCGAAGTGAAGTGGCTAGCTTATTTCCAACATTTACAATATTGGTAAAGAATGAAGCCATTACAAAAATAATTTTTTTATTAAATTTTGATTGCTGGCACTCAAGATTTTCTTTCACTAATCTATGAGGTTATGATTGAATTCTAGAGAGTGTGACTATGGAGGAATGATGAGAACGACCCTTTCTGTTTCCATTGACTATTCGGAAAAAAAAATTTTGATTGAAGAAGAGCTCTCTTTGTGATCTACATGAATTGAGGAAGATATTAGATGAAGCTTCTGAAGAAGGATCCTTTTCATTTTCTATACTTCACCTAAATCCGAGTTCCTACTGATCCTCGATCTGAATAAATCTTGATTAGAGACACTGTATATAGAATTCATTGTTGTGTTCGACAATTTAAGAGAGCTTGTATATTCCTAAGGCATCCATCTCATGTTGTGAGATTTGAATCATGCTCTTTCAATGACAAGGACCTTATAAGAGCCAAGGATACTGAAGTCCATTAGGCTTTCACATAACCATTGCAGCAGACAATTCTGAAGCAAGCTCCTAGGAAGCAAAGTGTACGACATGAAGATTAATGTTATAGCACTATCGGGATAGGTCCAACAATATCAAGAGAAGAGATTAAAGCGTAAGCTTGAGTCAACTAGTGGCTGGAGTTGCTTGAGGCCGCGTGCATCGTGATCTCCTGCAGAAACAGAGCACGTAGTTTTAGAATTTTCGGTTTAATCATATACTGATATACATAACTCTTTTATTTTGCTAACGATGATTCAAATAATTAAGATATATTAAAATGTACTAATAAAAATATTCACATAATTTTTGTGGATTTATTAATGAATTTTCTAGTGCCATGGTTAATGTATACATGAACTATTCTAATTTAAAATCAGAGTTCAAAATCAGAGTTCAACAAGTAAAACCATTCAAAATTTGTTAGAAAAGTTAGTAAAACATCTCTTAGATTTTTCTAGATTTCCCTTTTTTTTTAAATTTTCATGTACGCCTTGTTGTTGTAAAAAAGAGAGAAATAATTTAGTAGAACCCAATTCATAAATTATTGAAGATTTTCAATATGATGATTGAGTCTAAATCTTATCCTTATTTAAACTTGATCATTCGATGCATGATGATATTAGGATCCATACAAATAGTTGATTCAACTTCACGTATGTTAGGTACGGACATCTTCATCGAATTTTGTTAGATACTCTCTATCCCACCATTTTCCGTGAGGAGTAGTCTACTTATCGCTCTCGGTACTTGCTTCGATCAGGATGCACGATAATCACTTGCCATAATAAGGTGTTGTTTGGCTTGGAGGATGTAGCAAAGTTGGCTGGTCTCTCGGTCCATGGGCACCCACTCACACGTTCGACCATTGTCGACTATTCTGAAATGTATGATTGAATATTTAGCAAAGAGCTTCTACGGGCCAAGGGTAATAAGGATCCTAGCATTGATGTTGTCCAGTTTGCATCGACCACATGCCCAATGCGGTGGTTGAGAAGAATGATGATGCGACGACCCGTCCCCAGATATATCATTTCCTTGTATGCTTCTTCAGCGATTGTCCTTTTGTGACAGCATCTAAGAGGTCCACCTCTTCTTCTTACCAATCTTGGAGTAGTCTGACTACATCAACATATGTTCTTACGGTGCCACTATATTGTTGCATCATTTCGGCCAGCTTATGGGCATCCCATCGAGTCGGACTGCATTAGTGGATTTATAGGTTTTTTTTGGGCTGTGGGTTTATATGACACTTTCGATACTAAGCCCAGACGTGATTGTGGGTGCTTGGGGCGGTCACCTCTAGGATCTAGATGAGAATGAGATCAGCCAGTATCCATATGGCGTGCAAGGTGATTTAGGTGATCAAACTAAGATGATTGTCTGTGAGTAATCGTTCTTCCATCATGAATTGTGGCTCTACTGGTTCACCCATTTTCCAGCTCACCTTTTCAGTCAGGCCATGAGACAGGACAGAGGTCCATATCAATGAGTTCCAAATGACTGGCCCTTGAGAGATCATTCTTCGTGTCTCACCAGTATGAAGCGAGATTGGCATTGGTGTTATCCAACTCGTAAGAAGTTGTAGCTCTGGTACATTGGTGATCGAGAGATTACTTTTGCGAGGCAAATATACCATGATATTTGGTGGCTCTGGTGTTGCACCATTATATGAGCTGACACCATATATTCCCAATGCTGAAGAGAAGCATGCAAGCACCAATGGTTGTAGGAGGCGACATCTTGCCTGATAGTATATCGGCATTCAACTTTCATTTAATTCATCATTTATTACCGAAGTATACATGTTTTAACAATTACTCCTATTTATAGCCTCCTACCTCGACCCACCAATGATGAATTTAGGATGAGGTGAGAGCTCTAAGAATGGCATTGGATGATGATACTCGCAGAGCAATCCTTTATTTTGAACTGACCGAGGAGCATCTAATACGGATCCAGGAGTTAGACGGCCTGGTACAGTAATTCAGCCAAGAGGTGGTGGCTAGCTTAGATACTACAAGATTAGGTCTTCGGGCTATCCCAAGCGAGGGATGAGGCAATGCCATGTGTACAAATTTGTTATTTTAGCAGCTTTCTTTACGTTGTTTCATTCATTCATCTTTTATCAGTCCTCAAACTACACACATAAGAAGGATCATAACCTCTGACACAGAAACAAGAGGTTCGTCATATTGAGGCGTCGCCGAGAGTGGAGGTCACCAGATCATTGTCTTTTTAAAGATAGGAGTGTTGGCCCCAACCAGCATCAAGAGTAGCCGTTGACCAGTCAGAAGTCATCTATCTTCGAGAGCTGGTATCATTCTTTCCCTTGATCATATTTAAATACTTTGAATTAAAAATTTGGATGCTAATAAAGTGCTTTTCTTGTGCAGAACATGTCAAGGCCAATGATATCATAAATCTACTACAAGCGTACAGTATAGTTATATCACAAATAAATCGTTCCTACAGAGATCTAAGATACTTTGCAATTTCGCTTTTACTATTAACCTAGCAAGTTAATTAATATAATGTAGATGGGCTTTTTTGTTATTCTAGAGTTAGCCTTAGACATTGAATCCACTAGTTCATAGTTGTGCTTATCATCTTCCTCCTATCTTTTTAATATAAACAATTATATTATATCGAAAAGAAGATATTTTTTAATTTCACTTTTATTTAATCACCCTAAGTATGAATCATCAAGTGTTATGTAAGCATAACTCATCGACGTGCACGATTTCATAAGAACAAAATATATCAATAGAGATTTCTACAAATAAAATCAAAAGAAACAATTTTAAACCCTAACTATCAAAAAGCAAACTTAAGTATAACCTATCAAAGTATAAGGTTTACGAATTATCATCTTTTAATTTTTATTATAGAAAAATCGTGTCTTTTTAATTGTTTTAGGAAGAAGATAGATAAATAAAAATTATACTATGGTTGATTCCTACTTTCATCTACATACTAGAACTAAACAAAATTAGTTGCTCATGTTTTTATTAATGAAGATGATCTTTTTATGCATGAGAACTATTAAATATAATTTTTATTATTAAACCTGTAAAGGCCTAACTAGAAAACAATAAAAATTAACTAAGAACGAATTAATTAATTTACTTACAAAAAATAGTGATGAACAATAAGAAAACACTTCTAGAGCTCTGGTATGGCGATCGTCACTCCTTAGTTTTAATCTTTAATTTTATTTATCTCATAAAAAAACATAGGAAATCCTAATTTATAAGGACATGACCAATATATAGATCTCGGGATCTCGAAATCTAATCTAGTCATGACACTAAACTACAAAATTACAAAAAAGCCCTCATAAAATTTTAAGATATAAATTCTTGCTTTTTGATGCCAAATAGTGGTGTTGACCGCCAAATAGTCAAAGTCAATTTTTCTCAAAATTTCTGACTATGCGTTGAGTCAGCATAATAAATCAAGAGACAAATGGGCCCCTTTGCCACTAAATGCCTCTAAATAGCATCAAAATTATTGAAGTTTGTCCTGAGCTTTTTAACATGGGTCATTTAGTTTTTCTCTTCTGTTTTGCATGATTGGATTTTACTTTGTTGGCTTCCAGCTCTGTGCTTATGTAGGTTTCTTCCCTTATGCTCTTTCTGGACATGATTTTCCTGTTCTTCTATTGATTTCATTCCAAATTCTTGTAGCAATAAGCTTTACCTGAAAATTATACTAAATATATCTGAGTAGTATTATTTATATATAAAAATATATAAGATATGAGATATAAATATACAATATACAACATTCATCGCACCTCTGCACGTATCTTTTGCTAGTTTTCGAGTAAAATCTAGACATAAAAAGAAAAAGAAAATCCTAACTCACTTTCATAGGAATCGCGTTTGCACTTAGCACATGCAATAAACCGTTAAACTCTTAGGTTACCCTAGTGGACGAATTATGTCTCGTGAGGGTTTGTAGTGAATATTCCCACAAAATTCACAAAGAAAAAGGATTATGGAATAAAGAAAAGAAAAATAAAGATATCCAAAAATCAAGAAAAATAAAATTTTATATACAAAAGAAAGAAAACTTTTTTTTTTTGATATTTTCTACAATTAATCTTACTAATCCACAAAATCAAACATGCATTTAAATTGTCAATTTTTCAAATTAAGTTTCATGTTAAATACACTTATTATTTTAATAAAAAAATTCAAATCCTATCTTTCAATACTCACAAATAAATAATTCTTTCGTTCCTATATAACTACGTGCATGTGTGAGAGTTTATTTTGGTTTTAGACTCAAATTCTAAATTTTGATTCATTTTTGTCTCTAAATATTTTTGTTTTTCCTCTTTTTTGTAATTTTTTTGTGAATATATCTCCTTTCATATGAATATTTGTAACATCCTACTCCTCACTAAGCATAGAATGGAGTGCGTTATCGGTGGGCACGTGTAAGTCAATGTGTACGAGACCTATCAGTATATAGAAGTAGAAATTAATGGAACTAAATACTAATCTTCTACTAGGATTTTGGAAATTAGTCTACTGCTATATAAAAGAATATATACATTATGTCTAAAACAGAAAGCTATAAGTAAAATATTGATAGAAAAGTTGGGAACTAAGCTCTCAAAAGAGTGATACATATCAAATCTAAAAATACAAAGGTGGAGGATTAGGAATCTACTGCTGTTTGGCCTGCTTCAGAAAGTATATGTCATGCAATGGTGGATCTTTACTCACGTCTTCAGTACCTGAGCATGTGGGGGAGCTCAGGGTCAAACCTGACAAATAAAACAATAAAATGTAGGGATTGTGCAATATAAATTAATAAGTAAAATATGAACGTGGATATAAAAAATTATGTGCATGTATAGAAAATATTAAATGATCAAGTAACAATATCAAGCACAGAGACACATGCATATTAAATCTAAGTTAATATCTTATTTTGTTTCATGTTTAAACTAAATGGTGAAAAAATAGACTCGTATTGTGAGAATACCCGAGCATACCCGGGACTCACCATGATTCTGATGCTAAACCAACCGTGCCGCTAAGCACTCAGGCAGTACAGATACTGAGTAATCAGTCGTCCTATTAACATGGACTAAACAAAAGATGATGCCTCAGCACCATCCGGATGTCTTCGCGAATAGACCCCTATTTTTGTTGCTCAACCTATCATAAATCTTTCACAATATATTATTTGTCCACCCTTTCATTCCCCCATAATCCAAAGTTGTAAGTTATATTACATGATCAATATTAATATATATACATTTTTATTATCAAATCAATATCTAAGTAACAAGTAACATATGGCTCATATCATAATCAAGTTGACGAGTAAGTTAGGATTCATTGAAATATCAAGATATATTGAAATATAAGTTAAGATAATCCGGCATATTTTTATGTACCTTATGCAAATAACTAGTATTATATGTCATGGCAAGTGTGATAGAATTAGAGAAAACTAGAATGACTGCTATGAAAATAATGACCATGTATGTAAACTATACATATATATAATTATGTATATAAACAAATATTAAAGTGGATATTAGGGTGTAATAATACTTATAATAATAATGTATGCAAACCACATATATACAATTATATTTATAAACACATATTAGGTATGTAGGTACTAAGCTGTAAGGATAAGAATTAAATAAGCTCAATCCTATTACCACAATTACTTTAATAATATGTAAATTTTCTAAATTCTAGCATGATTTCATGGTATGGAAAGAAATAAATTTATTAAACCTTACAAGTGTGTATGTGTGTGTACACACACACACATACATATACATAGATTAGCATAACATAACAAGGATTTATGATCTAATTTAATAGCTTGTACAAAAAAAGATATTTTAGCAAATTAATTGTAAAAACTTATGTGAAACCCTGTCTTTAAAATATGATTATAAATAAAAAGATACATATATTATCTAGAAATTTTCTAATAGTAACTGGAAAATAATTTAAAATTATTGCATTAATCATGAAGAATTCGAAAGGAAATTTTCAAATTTATATTCAAATATAATGAACATTCATAAAGGTAGTTTCTTTATAATTTAGGAATAGAGTATATAGTTTAAGTTTGCAACTTGCAATTTAAGCATGAGAGACCATAAATAAAATCATAAATTTGATACATAAATATAGAGTAAGTGTAAAAAATATATTTTAATATTAAGAATAATCATAGAAAATTTTGTATAAATATATTATCTTTCTAAGTTTAAACAAATCAAGATTCTAAATTAACTATAAAATATTTTATTACAAAAAGAAAATCATAAAAGTAAATGTGATTCTACTTGCCTTGTAATGTATTTTTAAAGTAGAGGTTGAAAATGAGAGATGATATTAAAATTTGGAGGTTGAGGGAGCTTTCTTTGAAAAAACCAAATCTAATATGACTGAATGGAAGAGGCAGAATGAAAGAGTTTTTGATAGAAACATGAGAAAAAAAGTTCTCTCTCCCTCCCTTTTCAGTTCAGTCCTGCAGTATAGAAAGGTTTAATATCCATAATTTAGGGAGATAAGATATGAGAGGTACGACTGAATAAAAATAATATATGTATAGGAAAAATGACTAGTAATAATAGATTATTATAGTTGTTTAAGACCATAAATTCTAATTATACTAACCCAAATAAAATCAATTTTAATTTTACAAGTCAAAGGAAGAGAAAAATCAGAATATGTATAGGGCCTACTGGTAATTAAAAATAATATTATTTTAAGTGATTATCCAAAAAATTTCAAGAAAATCGCCAAAGATATCGAAAAATGAGACGAACAAAACGGACTCACTCTTGGATTAATATAACATCAGAAATATAAGTTATGATAGAAATTTGATTGTTATATCCTACCCTCCTTAAATAAATTTTGTCCTCGAAATTAAATTTTAACTGATTGGAGTAATAAAATATAAATCAATCGATAAGGATATGGTTATCGAGAAAATAGTTTCAATTAGAAAATAGTTTCAAACTAACTAACTTGTCATACTATCTAAACTAAGTGGGATAATAAATCAAAGATATATGATGTAAATAATCTTATAAGTCTCACTTATTAAGATCCTTGCGAATAACTGCAACAATTGACTACAAATCAATTATTGTCATGCCAATAGGTAAAAACTCATAATAGTGAAAGTATCGGATTTAGGTCAGAAGGATTTGGATCAGAAATAAATAGGTACAGATAATATGGAGTCTCTCATAAATTCGCTTATTATAATTCTAATTAATAACTATAACTATTGTCAATAGACAATAAATCTCTATAATTATCATATCAACTCAATAGAACTCAAATAGCAGAAGTACAAGACCAGATACATGGCATATCAAAAAATATGATATGGGTAAAAGAATGAGAAAAGATAGAAAACCAAATGATAATAGGACAAGATAATAGATTTTATGTCAAAGAAAAATTAAAGGATACATCTATATATGATAGCAGTTCAAAAGACATCCTAAGTTAATCTAGAGCTTTGATACCACTCTATAATGTCTCGTTCCTCACTAAGTACGAAACGGAGTGTGTTACAGACAAGCACATGTAAGTCAACGTGCATGAGACCTATAAGTATGTCGAAGCATAAACGAATTGAATTAAATACTAGTCATCTAGCAGGATCTTAGAAGTTAATCTATTACCATAAAAGAGAATATATACAATATGTCTAAAATAGAAAGCAGCAAGTAAAATACTGATAGAAAAGTTGGGAACTAAGAAAAGTTGGGAACTAAGCCCTCAAAAGAGTGATACATATCATATCCAAAAATACAAAAGTGGAGGTTTAGGAATCTACTACTGCTCAGCCTGCTCCAAAAAGTATGGATTGTGTAATAGCGGACTCTTACTCACGTTTTCAGTATCTGGGCATGTGGGGAAGCTCAGGGTCAAACCCAACAATTAAAAAATAAAAGATAGGGATTATGCAATATAAACTAACAAGTAAAATATGAATATAGATATAAAAAATTATTTACATGTATGAAAAATATTAAATGATCAAGATATCAAATATGGAAGCACGGAGACACATGCATATTAAATATAAGTTAATATCTTATTTTGTTTCATGTTTGAGCTAAATGGTGAAAAAATAAATTCGTATCGTGAGAGTACCTGTGCATACTCGGAACCTCGGCCAAGATACTAGTGCTGAACCTGCCTTGTCGCTAAGTACTCAGACAGATATCGATCTGAGTAATCGATCGTCCCATCAATATGGACTAAATAAGAGATAATGGCTTAGTACTATCCAGGCGCCTTCGGGGTGGGCCTCCATTTCGGTTATGCAATTTATACTAAACGTTTCACGATATAATATTTTTCCACCCTTTAGTTCTCCCATTACCCAACGTTTTAAGTTATATTACATTGTTAAGATTAATGCATATACATATTTATCATCAAATTAATATTCAAGTAGCAAGCAAAACATGGTTAATATCATAATCAAGCTGACGAGCAAATTAGGATCCATGAAAATATCAAGAATATTTAAATATAAGTCAAGGTAATCCGGTATATTTTGATGTATCTTATGCAAGTAACTAGTATTATAGTCAAGGCAAGTGTAATGGAGTCATAGAATATTAGAATGAGTGTTATGGAAATAATGACCGTACATGTAAACCAGACATATATAATCATGCATATGAACACATATGTAAGTAGGTATTATGGTGTAAGAGTACTTATAATAATCTCAACACTATGTAATAAGCTGTAAGGATGAGAATTAAATAAATTCAACACTATTACAACCATTACTTTAATAATATGTGAATTTTCCAAATTCTATCATGATTTTACGATATGGAAAGAAATAAATTTATTAAGCCTTAAAAGTGTGGTGTGTGTGTATAAAGTAAATATGGATTAGCATAAAGAGGATTATGATCTAATATAATAACTTGTATAAAATAGATATTGTAGCAAATTAATTTTAAAAACCTATGTGAAACTCTCTCTTTAAAATATGATTATGAATAAAAAAATATATACATATATAATCTAGAACTTTTCTAATGGTAAGTGGAAAATAATTTAAAATTATTGCATTAAACACAAAGAATTTATATAGAAAATTTTAAATTTATATTCAAATATGATGAACATTTATAAAGGTAGCTTCTTTATAATTTAGGAATAGAACATATAGTTTAAATTTGTAACTTGTAGTTTAAGTATGAGAGGCTGTAAATAAAATCTTAAATTTGATACATAAATATAGAGTAAGTATAAAAATCATATTTTTATATTTAAAACTATCATAGAGAATTTTGTATAAAGATATCATATTTCTAAGTTTAAACAAATAAAAATTCTAAATTAACTATAAAATATTTTATTACAAAAAGAAAATCATAAGAGTGAATATGATTCTACTTGTTCTGTAATATATTCTTAAAGTAGAGGTTGAAGATGAGAGATGATATTTAAATTTGGAGATTGAGGGAGCTTAGAAACTTTATCTTTTCTTCAAAAAATTCAAATCTAATATGAGTGTATAGAAGAGTGGAAGAATGAAGGAGTTTTTGAGAGAAAAATATGACAAAAAAATCTCTCTCTCTCTCACTTTTCAGTTCAATCCCTTGTTACTCATCTTTCCTAATCATTCATAGTAGATGTTGATGAAACAGACAGTACAAGATTTCTTTATAAACTCAAGTTTTTAAAACATCTTGAGCACCACAATGATTTTGGAAACTAAAAAATAATTTTATATATTCCCAAAAAAGGCGCTACATAAGAAAGACTAATCCTTATTATCAGATCAAGCAATAGAAAAGAAAAAGAGAATAGAAATGTAATAGCGCACGTCGAGACAAGTAATTCAGCAGCGCTTCAACGAGATTCGTCAGCACCCTTCCTCACGCTCTCAAAAAAACCTTCTATTCGGAAAAGTTACTCTTCTTCCAAGACCCCTCATTGCCTCTTCCAGGACCTTCAAGTATTGTTAGAGGTTCTCTTCAACCTTTGCCAAATCTCTCCTTAATTTGCAGCTCCTCATTGATAGCGAGTTGTTGTGCAGTATGGGCTTTGATTTCTTCCAACGTTTTAGCCCGAATAGCAATCCTTTGTTGAGTCTGCCCTCACTAGGGAGAAATTCTTTTGTGAGCTTGCTGGCTTCAAATAACTTCTGCTTCGAGTCATCTATCATGGCTTGCAAAGCAGCAGTATCCCGTGCCAATGGGCGCGGGCTATAGCAGTACAATGGAAGTCTGCCTCGCGTTTAGCCCTTACCAAATTGCTGATTATCTTCTAATTAGAAGACTACAGTTCAGCAACTTGTTAAGCCTAGGAGTCTTCTTGCTACAGTTCAGCCTAAAGAGCCTACTGCCGAGCACAGGTTGGAGCTACTTCAACTTCTTGTACTGCCGCAATATTAGCCTAGTGCACCAGCTTATACATGATCCACCTTGCTCTAAATCTGTTGATTTTGGAGAAGGCTGTTCTAAGCAATAGCCTATTGATTATATGAGTCTGTTTACGACCTTAAAAAATTTTGATCAGGAGTTTGCGCGGGATACTATAGCAAAATTATTGGAGAATGTTATGAGAGGAGAGCAGACCAAAGTACCCAACAGAGCTTGCAAGAGACAGGCTTCCCGTTTACCGAAGCGTATTCGAGACCAAAAAAAGGCACTGATAAAATCACTAGACAACAAATCACAGGGTGACGAATAGGTTGCATGTGGAATCCCAGACACAGTGATACCCGAGGCACAACCTACTTCATTCATGGAGGATGGAAAAGTTCTAGAGCTTACCCCTAGGGATCACAGTATCGAAACTGATTCACAATTGATCAGCTCAACTGCGGAAGTGGTGGAAACGGAAAATCAGCAGATCATCCCTGCTATCACTCCTAGTAGGCGCAGTAAAAGACTGGAAGAAAAGAGAGGTAGTCAACACTATCTTACTAGCCAAATCACTGTTTCAGCTATGAGACGCAAGGCCCTCCTTGTAGATCCGATTCCAGGTACCTCACAACTGGTTTTAATATTCTTAATTCAGTTCCCGATGATGTGTTACTTTCTCTAGCACAAATATGTGATATTGATATGGGTTTAAATGCGATTGAACTTTATAACAACCTCTCACATCTAAAAGAAATAGATTCCCTAAAGGGGGAGAAGTCCTATAAGACGGTGAATTGAAGATCACCTCCTATAGATCTGGAGAAGTATTTAGATTGAGTTTTTATGAATTGTTTATTTTGAAATATTCGAGGACTGGGTAACCCAACCAAGCGGGGCATGGTTGTTGAGGTCATTCGCACCAACAAGATTGATATAGTTTGTCTAGCAGAAACCAAACTCACAAATCCACATCACAGAGTACTTAGAAACATTGGCCCCAATAATTCTTTCTCTTTTAAAATTAAGAACGCTAAGGGGGCTTCGGAGGGATCATAATTGGAGTTAGTAAAAAGTTTGATATTATGGACGTTTGGGAAGGGGAATTTTCCCTTTCAATCAAACTGAAGAGACTATCCAATAGGTGGATTCAATCTGTCACAGTTGTATATGGCCCTAATAACTCGCAGTTGCGTCCTGGATTTTGGAACGAACTTAGGAGTCTAAAAAACAAATGGGATACCCCATGGATCATAGGAGGGGATTTTAATATGACAAGGTTTGCCTACGAGGGAACAGGGACAGACCGCAACCCTCAAAATCGAAAGGAGTTCAATGAAGTTATCTCACAACTCCAACTTATAGACTTACCTCTGTGCAACCGACGCTTTACCTGATCAGATATGAGAGAAGACCCCAGATTAGTAACACTAGACAGAGTGCTAGTTTGTGATAAATGGGATAGGAAATTCCCATTAGCGGAACTCAAACCGCTACAAAGACTAACATCAGATCATGTCCCGATTTGTTTGGAATCAAAGGAAAAATATAAATTCCATAGGCGATTCCGGTTCGAAAAATGGTGGTTGGAGCACGACGAAGTCCACAACTTGATTAAAGAAAGTTGGTCTCAACCGACTTCAGCAGCAGACACTACAGGTATCATGTGTACCAAACTACGCCGCCTAAGAAAAAGTCTATGGAGATGGGAATATAGACATCGCTTTCAATCGCGGGAGCAGAAGACTGAGATCTTAAGACAAATGGAGATGTTGGAGAAACAGGAAGAGATGAGGCCACTTGATTTGGAGGAGAATGCCAGACTTATGGGGATGAGGAAATCTATAGAAGAAATCTATAAGAAGGAGGAATTGTTTTGGAATGGTTAAAAGAAGGAGATGCCAATACGGCCTTTTTCCACAGATCCGCTTGCATGAGATACAAGATCAACAAGATACATAACTTACAGACAGAGGATGGAGTTATACAGGCCCCTTAATTAAAGAACATATCTAACAACATTTTAAACAATTATTCGGAAAAAAGACTCCATTCAGACTCAAGCTGAAGGAGGATGCCTGGACGGCCAACACAAATTTAGCTGAATTAGAAGAGGAATTTCGAGAAGAAGATATTAGGAAAGCTATTTGGGGGCTAGGTCCCGATAAGGCACCGAGTCCGGATGGATTCCCCATTTTCTTCTATAGAATTTTCTGGACAGAAGTAAAGGATGATCTAAAACGGATGCTCGATGAGATTTATTTGGGCGTGGCTAGATTGGATAGGATCAATTACTCGATGGTCACGCTTATCTCCAAGAAGGAACATGCGGAATACATTGGAGACTATAGGCCAATTGCTTTACTTAATTGCTCACTCAAAATCGTTGCCAAGATATTAGCCAACGTATAGCATCTAAACTACAGGAGCTGATAGGTGACTGCCAGACAGGCTTTATTGCAGGTACGAATATTTTGGAGGGCGTGGCGATGGCCAATGAAGTGATCCATCAGGTCAACAAGATTGGATCAGGAGGTTACCTATTGAAACTGGACTTTGAAAAATCATATGACATGATAGATTGGGACTGCTTATTAGAAATTTTACGCCTACGCGGCTTTGGTGAAAGGTGGATTCTGTGGTTAGAAAAATGGTTTTCTTCAGCCAAAACACAAGTTTTAGTCAATGGCGAAGCCACCAAAGAAATACTAATAAGACGGGGCCTTCGACAGGGAGATCCTCTTTCTCCACTACTCTTTGTTCTAGTTGCCGATAGTTTGAATACTATGTACAGAAAGTTAGAGAGAGCAAAACTTATTCATGGTCTACCAGGGTCCCCGTCCTTCAATGTCACTAACCTACAATATACTGATGATACACTCATCTTTGGTAGGGGTAATATAAGAGAGGCCATACATATCAAGTGGCTACTCTGTTGCTTTCAGGCTTGGTCTGGATTGAGGATTAATTTCTCCAAAAGCTCTCTCATCTGTTTAGAACCAAAAAATTTCTCTCTTAGCCTTATTCTAGACATTTTCACATATAAAGAGGCTACGTTCCCGATCAAATACCTAGGCATCCCTATTAAACCAGGTAAACTCTCCAGACAGGATTGGAACCCCTTACTTGACTCCTTCGACAAGAAACTAGAAGAATGGAGAAGTAATTTACTTTCTCTAGGAGAAAGGGTTGTGTTGCTGAATTCGGTCATATTTTCTCTGCCCCTGTATTATATGTCGTTTTTTATATTACCCTGTTGGGTGAGAAACAGAATAGACCGTATCAGGAGAAATTTTCTATGGAATGGCGTGTCTGATTCTAAAAAGTACCACTTGATCTCTTGGGGACATATATGTAGACCAAAAAAGGCTGGAGGACTTGGAGTTCTTGATCTTAAAACCTTTAATCTTTCTCTAATGGCAAAATGGTGGTGGCATATATTCTCATACCCCCATGGCTCTTTTCAAAAACTTGTGACCACAAAATATTATTCTCGGAACGGTATCTGGCTCACAGGACCCCAAAACGTCTCGTCTGGATTCTGGAAATGTATGATTTTGGCCAGACGCATCACCTGGCCGAGTCTGGAGTTTAAATTGGGCAATGGACACAATATTGAATTCTGGCATGATAGATGGTGCGCACCAGTACCTTTAAAAATTTTATTTCCCCAAGCATACCATTTATCCAGGAATAAGGAGGCTAAGGTATATAAAGTTTGGGGTCGTTCCAGATAGAACTTGAACCTCCGCCATACTATTTCTACTCAGAAAAGAACACAACTTTGGGAGTTGAGACAACTCCTTGATAACATCAGGCCTAATCACGTGTTAGACGACCAACCCCACTGGAGATGGTCCAGAGATGGGAGTTTCTCTGTCAAATCTACATATAATCATTTTGTGGATAGTGGAGTTGTTTTTCCTGACACATTTTGGATTTGGAAGATTGTTTGCCCACCCAAAGTACGCGTATTTCTATAGTTAGCCATGAAGTAAGCCCTACTCACATGGGCACTCTTATAAAAAAGGGGATGGATAGGTCCGAATGTCTGTGTTCTCTGTAATAGAGATGGAGAATCCACCTCTCATCTACTATTGAACTACCACTTTACTAGGGATCTATGGACTAGTTGTGCCAAAAAATTTAGGGTTATCATTAACACAGACATCTGCATCAACTTGAGAAGTAAAATTGAAGTTAATGGCAAGCCGACACAGTTAGCTAGGATACTATTAGCGGCTCTGTGCTGGAATGTATGGAGAGAAAGAAATAATAGAATATTTAATTTTACAGCACGTTCTCCACTTACTTGTATTCGTATAATTACTCATGATGTTATTTTTTGGGCAGAAATATTTTCGGATGAGGAGCACGTTCAAATTTCAGGAGGGACATCAGGAGAAAACTCGGGAGATCCTCTTCCATCTCCGGAGCAGACCTGATAAGAAGCTACTACTTGGGGATATCATTGGTTTTTGTGAGGAGAAATTTGTCCCTTATGTACTCTTTGTTTTAGTTTTTATTTGTCGTTTCACTTATATACTTCTTCTATATGAGGGTCCACCTGACCCAAACCTTATTGTAGTTCTACTATCTACTTGCTAATGGAACACGAAGGGTCTTTTTCACCCGCCGTTTTGATCAAAAAAAATATTAGCCTAGTGCAAATCATTGAAGGGTGCCAATTTAGCTTAAAATTTCTTTAAGCGATCTCTATAAGAAGCTGCTCACTGAGGGCCCTTGGTCCACAAAATGTGGTCAAGATAATTCAAAAGTATGAGGGAATGATATGAAGTACCTCTACGAGCGTAGCCTTATTTTGGAACCATTGATGGTTAAGAAAGTAAAAAAAGAATGGTGAAAATCGAAGTGAAATCGAGCTGAATTTTTCTTAGGGAAGAAGAAGATAGTAATTTTGACTTAAATTGACCCCAGTTTGACCTTTATAAGGTACAGTCAGTGTCGAAATTGAGAGCAACTATCAAATCTCCATGGAGATATTCAGGATACAAATATCTAAGAGCCTTAATTACTGCGTGCGGGGCCAAGACATAGCTTAGGGCAAACTTTCAACACGAGACCTGATCACTGTTATATTTTGCATATTTTTTCTCATATTTTATTTCTAAGAAAAGCATTATAATCTCTTTTATTTCTAAGTTTCATCATGTTATAGAATAAACTATCAATAGAGAAAAAACAACAACAACAACAACAATGATTATTGTTATATTTTGCATATTTTCTCTCATATTTTATTTATTTTTGTATATAAATAATTGCTACTCAGGCATATTTAGTTTTTTTTTATAGGTAACAAAGGATTTGCAAGGAAAAGAAGAAGAAGGAGCAAATTTGTCAAGAATATGAACAAAAAAAGTCAATTAAGGTAAAGACAAAAATTCAAGTGCAGCAGTAGTAAATTCAAGAGACTTGTTGGCCAAGATAAATCTTGAACCGGAAATATTTGTGTTGGAGAAATTTATAGATCTCGGAATTATCTTTCAAACGAGTCCAAAAATAGCTCAATCGAAATTTGTATGAAAAAGTTATGGTCGTTTTACTAAAGCACTGTAGAATGGAAAATCCAATCAAGTGGGTTACGGGTGTGCTGAAATTAATCTCGGATCTTGGACTTGAAAATAAGTATTTTATTCCATCTAATCTCAATCATTGGTTTCTAATACCTATGGAAAGGATTAGGATTATATATCATAAGATTAGTTTGTGTTGATTAGGATTATATCTTTTGTAAAGAGTTTGAATATGAATAGGATTATTTTTAGGTTATAAATGCCTCATTAATCCCTGTAAATTAGGGCTTTTTAGATGTAATTTTGCGACACACTTTTGATTAATAAAGATTAGGGTTTTGCCGAAGGGGTGACGGCCACCATACCGAGCTCAAGAGGTAATTCTATTGCTATTCAATGCTTTCTAGCAAGTGAAAATATTTTATTTAATTTTTAGATAGATTTACTTGCTTTCTACTTTAGATCTTTAATCGCTTTCATAGAAAAAAAAAATAGGATTTTTAATTAGTAACATGAGTAGCTAATTTAATTTAGTTTTAGGATGTAGATGAAACTAGGAATTAACCCTGTAATTATTTTTTATTGTTTTCTTTCTAAAATAAAATAATAAAGACATGATTTTTCTATGAAAAGATTAAAATACAATAACTCGTAGATTACTTCTTTGAAAGGCTATACTTGAGTTAAGTTTCTCGATAGTTTATACTTAATTAGAGTTTGGGGTTATTGATTTTCATTTTCTCCATAAAATTATCTAACAATTTAGTTTATTTTTATGAAAAGTAATATTTTTTATGAGTTATACTTACACACCACTTGATAACTCATACTTAGAATACTTTAAATAAAGATTAAAAACTAAAAAATTAGTTTTTATGATAGTAAGAAGATAATAAAGTAATACTTGGTTGTGAACTTGTAGATTCTGTATCCTAAACTAATTAAAATAACTACAAACATCAATTTAGAATACATAGTTAACTCATTAGAATAATAGGATTATAAAGATAGGCAAACACCTTAAATTCTCATGGGAACAACCTGTTTGCGCTACAACTGATAATGTGCGCTTGCAATAGATTTATCGCATCAAGTTTTTGGCATCGTTGTCAGGGATTGACAATGTTTTCTTACTTTTCCTAACGTGTTACGAGTTAACGGTATGTGTTGAGTGCACAGAGACCTCAAAGTTCAGATAAAGAAAGAAAAAGAGACGAGATAAGCCTCAGAAGTATACTGCAAAAACTAGAGAGCCAAACTCCCTGATTTTGCCACTAAACAATGGCAATTACCTCTATTTAGCAGCTAATTTGGTGAGTCTCTCCCTTGTTTCTCTATAGTTCTGTGTTTTAGGTCTCTGATTCTATAAAAAAAATACAAAATAATAAAAAAAAATTAGAAAATGTAGGACATAACATTTTCCTTTGATTATATTTCTTCCACCGTTTCATCTCACCACACCTCACTTCTTGCATTACTTTAGGAAATTCACGCATCCACTCACAGTCATTGTTCATGCCACAATTGATCCATATCAATTTGGTCGATTTGTGAGATCAGATTTGTTCATGAGAGATAAGATGGACCAACCGATTCCGATCCTTCAGAATCAATATTATCTGTTGCGCACATCACTACCGTCATGTATCAAACTTTCACACGCAGCAGGTAATCACTATGAAATAAACTACAGTACATCAATATGCTTTCTAAGTTTACTGGTTCTGATTCTGAGAATGAATATTTCTTTATCAGTGAATTTTATGAAGTGTACGTGATAATTAAACTGCAACACTTGTCGGAGAACGCAATTAAACTTCACTTCATTCAATTCGCTCTGAAGGATAATGCCAGGAAGTGGTTGTACAGTATACCTACTGATTCAATCACTCATTGGGATGAATTCGTTATAGTTTTTCTCATGAAGTATTATCATGCACAAGACGGTAGAAATTTGAAATCCAATTAATCAATTCTGTTAAGTACTGGGAGAACCCTTCAGAAATATTTGGGACGGTTCA
Organism: Dracaena cambodiana; assembly: GCA_036321105.1. Classification (NCBI taxonomy): domain Eukaryota; kingdom Viridiplantae; phylum Streptophyta; class Magnoliopsida; order Asparagales; family Asparagaceae; genus Dracaena; species Dracaena cambodiana. Next base: position 25,605,581 of record JAYEPQ010000010.1, read on the forward strand.
AATTTTTGTTAGTTCAGTGCCCCCACCGTGCGATAAAAAAATGGTGGTTATCTCAAATCTTGTACGAAGAACTTGATTACACATCTAAAACTCTTCTTGAGTCCATGTGTCAGGGGGAGTTTATAAGAAAGAATGATGATGAAGTATGGAACTTTCTTGAGGACCTATCATAGAAAGTTACGCAGTGGGACAGTCCTACTGAGAAGTTGAATGCATCGATTTCTCTAAACAAGGGTGGGATTCATAGCGTCGACTGCTCGATAGAGACCGAAACTAAAATTGCAGCCCTTATGAGGAAATTGTGGCATTGGAGCTCTTAGCACTCTACCGGTGGGTCAAGTCAATAAATACACATTCCCAGATGCTTCAACTGTAGAACTTCGAACCATATTATGGGGGAGTGTACATTATTAATGAATCCCATGGGTCAAACACTTGAGCAGGCTAACGCCTTATAACAATGACCCATAAATAATCCTTACGCTCATACATATAATCCTCGCTGGAGGAACCACCTAAATCTCTCATTGGGTCAGCGGCAATATCAGGGAGCCTCCAACCCTAACATGTATTCTCCACCCAGTGGTCAGTTCCTGAGACCTAACATGGATGTATATCAATACCCAAATGCTACGAATCAAGAAAACGATTATAATAGACCACCTGCACATAATCAATCATATTCACAGCAGAGGTCTAACAATGATTTTGATAGATGGCTAATGATACTTGAAAGAAATGTTGAGAACCTTTTCAAGACAACGTCCAATTTAGATATGTAAATGCAAAATTTAATAAAAATGTTAACTGACTTTATACAACGGACCGATCAATAATTTCTTGCAGGTCTCAATCGATCAAGAATATAGAGCAGCAAGTTGGACAGTTAGCTATACAGCTGAGTGAGCAGGGGAAAAGGACCTTTCCGAACAAACTAATAATGAACCCCAACTCTAACTCATCTCATTCTATTTCATTCTATGTTCACCAATGCAATATCATTCACATGCTCAGATCTGGCAAGCAAATAAACAATAATGTAGTCATGCCCCCTGATCTTACTCCTACGATTCCACAGGCTACACCATCTTTACATCTCTTTCTCCACATTCATCTCTATCACCTCTATTGTCATCATATGCTCATTCTGAAGAACTTGCTCCTAAGCCGAAAGCACCATATTTCAATTGGTTTAGGAAGCCTTCAGCGCAAATAGAGAAGATTCTTGAAATATTTCAGCAGATGAAAATTAATATTCCACTCCTTAATATTATACAACAGTTTCCTACTTATGCCAAGTTTCTCAAGAATTTGTGTACTAAGAAACGAGTAAAAAATATTTCTGAGAAAGTTTTTTTTACTACAAATATATCTCAAATCCTCTCTATCTCATTGTCTGTCAAATACAAATATTCAGATTCTCCTACAATCTTATGTACTATTGAGAACACTACATTTGATAGGGCATTGCTTGATCTAAGGGTAAATGTTAATTTGCTTCCTTGCACTGTTTATTAGCAGTGGAGTTAGAAAAATTTCAACCTACCAAGGTCACATTACAGCTAGCTGATCGTTCGATTAAAATATCACTTGGTATGGTTGAAAATATACTCATTAAGGTCTGCGAATTCATCTTTCCTATAGACTTCATTGTCTTAGAAACTGAGTCGATTTCCAATCTATGAAATCAAATTCTCATTATCTTGAACAGACAATTCCTTACAACTTTAAATGTATTAATTGATTGCAGGAATGGCCTCATGAAACTATCATTTGGGAATATGACTATGGTATTGAATATATTCAATATGGACGAGCACACAATGAGCTCCTTCATTAAAATAAATATCGTTCACAGTTTGCACTCTCATTTTACCTCTTGTGCTGATGATGAACTCTCATTTGAGCAAAATTTCGATGATGAGCTCATGTTATTAGACAAATCAACATATACTAATACTACGTATGATGATACTTGTACAAGTGTACCATTCATTTATGAGCAAACCTTTGAGGATTTATTTGCAGAGGAGCTCGCATTACTTCGTGAGTTAGAAGAGTCACCACACTTCACAGTTAGTTTATTTGATCATATTGCACTCTTCATACCTCACAATATTCCTACATGTGTGCTTATTATTAACTATGATTGGTAGGTTTATAATAAAGAATTTTTTTAACCTAATTATTAATGTTTATATGTAGATAAAGAAAAGTGAGGATAATATAAGAAACAAAAAAGTAATTCCATGACTTATATGAGGATGATGAGATATAGTAATACATCCACTTCACGCTTAAAACACTCACACTATGAAAGTGAAAAGCGAGCAAGAGGTCGTAACCGCTTTCCATGCGTTAATAGGGTGACAATATCGAGATTGTGTCCTTTCATGTCTCTCATTACTTCTATAGTATGTGTACAATAGTTTTCATATTTATTTTACCACCCTTGATTCGTGTATAGTGATGTACATGAGTGTGGGGGAGTAAGTTAGAAGATTTTTTGTGTTTTTTTAGAATTTTTAGTTTTTCTAGAACTTTTATTCTATTTTTAGATTTTTGGATTTATTTATTTTACACTTTTGGTGGTTCTTAGGGGTATTAAAAAAACAGAAAAAAAAGTAAAAAAATATTTTTCAATAAATCAACCTAATTACAAATAAAAAATTAATTTAAATTTGAAATTTAATAGGAGAGTAGATTGAATAATACACTTACAATTTTATTTAAAAAAAAATCTAAAAAATAAATACCACTAATAGTGGTTTTAAAGTAAGTATATATTTATTTTTTTTAGGTGAAGGATAAAATGATAACAATTGAGTAGTATTTTCTCTCTGAATAAGAAAAAAATAAAATAAAAAAGAATAAAGATGTGAACCTGGTATTTAAGGCAATGATTCTTTAGCAATGATTAAAAAAATAAATTTCATAAGAATTACTAGGTAGTTGGATCTTTGCGCCTAAGTAAGCGTGAATAACGGTATTTTTAAGAGATGGAGTATGATTCAAGTAATCGGGTGTTTGCACCTAAGTAATTGTGAACCTTCGCATGAAAGGTGAAATATTCACAATAAAAGAAGAAAAAAAAGAAAAGTAAAAAAAAAGAAAAAAATTGTTTCAAGAGAAGAGATGAATAGTGAGTTAGAGTTTGAGTCAAAAAACGAAGTAGATTATCACAAGTGCATATAGATGTATAGGAGCCAAAAAATTATTTATTAGTGGATATTGAAAAATAAAATTTGAAGTTTTGATTAAAATGATTGGTGTATTTAATATGATACTTGGCTTGAAAATTGATAATCTAAATGTGTTCTTAAGTTTATATATTAATGAGATTAATTGTAGAAAATATCAAATAGATTTTTCTTTCACTTATATAAATTTTTTATTTTTCTTGATTTTTTATTATTCTTATTTTTTTTCTTTATTCTTCTTCACGATGTTAGTGGGTAACATCGCTGGAAACTCTCATGAGACACAACTTATCTACTAGGGTAATTTAGGAGTTTAACGACTTATTGTACATGCTAAGTGCAACCGAAATTCTTGTGAAAGAGAGTTATGATTTTTTTTTTCTTTTTTAGATCTAGATTCTGCTGGAGGACTAGCAAAAGAGAGGTGTGGGTGTGATTAGTATTATATTTTACATATTTTCTCTCATATTTTATCTATTTTTGTATATAAATAATTACTACTCGAGTATATTTAGTTTGTTTTATAGGTAACAAAGGATTTGTAAGGAAGATAAGAAGAAGAAGAAAATTTGTTAAGGATATGAGGAAAAAAAGACAATTAAGGTAAAGACAGAAACTCAGCAGTAGCAACTTCAAAAGAATTTTCCGCCAATACAAAGCTTGAACTGGAAATATTTGCATTGGAGAAATTTATAGATTTCAGAATTATCTTTGAAACGAGCCCAAGAACATCTCAATCGGGATTCGTATACAAAATTTATGGTCGTTTTACTAAAACACTATAGAATGGAAAATCCGATCCAGCGGACTACGGGTGTGCTGAACTTAATTTAGGATTTTGGACTTGAAAATTAGTATTTTATTCCAGCTAATCTTAACTATTGGTTTCTAATACCTATAGATTGGATTAGGATTATATATCTTGAGATTAATTTGTGTTCGATTAAGATTATATCTTTTATACCGAGTTTGAGTAGGAATAAAATTGTATTTGGGTTATAAATGCCCCATGAATCCTTACAACTTAGGGCTTTTTTGATGTAATTTTGAGAAACACTTTTGATTACTAAAGATTTGGATTTTTCCAAACGGGTGACGGCCGCCATACCGAGCTCTAGAGATAATTTTGTGCTTTCTAGTGAGTAGAAATATTTTATTTGATTTTTAAATAGATTTAATCTCTTTTATAGAAAAAAAAAAAAAAAAGGATTTTTAATTAGTATCATAAGTAGCTAACTTAATTTAGCTTTAGGATGTAGATAAAATTAGGAATCAACCATATAACTTAATTTAGCTCTAGGATGTAGATAAAATTAGGAATCAACCATAAAATAAAATAATAAAAACATAATTTTTCTATGAAAAGATTAAAATACAACAACTCATAGATTAATTTTTTGATAGGTTATACTTGAGTTAAGTTTCTTGATAGCTTATGATTTGTTAGAATTTTGAGTTGTTGATTTTCATCTTCTTTATAGAATTATTTAACGATTTAGTTTATTTTTATGAAAAATAGTTTTTGATAAGTTATGCTTTCATGCCACTTGATAGTTCATACTTAGAATACTTTAAATAAAGATTAAAACTAAAAAATCAGTTTTTATGATAGTAAGAAGATAATAAAAATAATACTTGGTTGTGAACTTGTGAATTGTATATTTTAGGCTAATTACAATAACTACAACATCAATTTAGAACACATAGTTAGCTCGTTAGAATAATAGAATTAGCAAGATAGCAAAATACCTTGTATCCTCATGGGAACGACCTGTTTGCACTACAGTTGATACTATGTGTTTGTAGTAGATTTATCATATCAAACAACAACATTTTCTTGCGAATATTGTCGAAGTATTTGACCATAAACCGACACAATTGAGCGACTGTAAATCTGAGTATAAACTTATTTTGATAACATATTCTTTATCTGAAGTCAAAATAAATCATATGACTAGTTAATTTATGGCTACTCCGACTAATGAATTCAATGGTGAAACTTGAATGATGTGATTCAACTACTATCAAAATATGAAGGTTCTAATATAGAACTCAGTAAAACTTAAATTGACCGTTGATAGGACATGAATGAGGTGAAATAATAAGATTAAGAAGATGATAGAGACTAAAAAAGACTGGCTCCCGAATGAAATCATATGACACCAAAATAAGCAAATTTAAAATCTCGCAATCGTGAAATGGATCGAACCGAAAACAACTTCCAGTCAACGAGCTATCTAAATAGCAAAGTAAATGAGCTTCTGATATGCGATATTTCCGTCAGTAATTCTTTCAGGGTGTTTTGACTCGCAGTAGACGCTAGAGTCCTGATCGAGCACAACGTAGTCCTATCTATCTATCTCTTCCGTCACAATATCTTGAGAAATCCATGTCAGCACTCAGAACTACAATCCGAGGTTTTATTAATAAAATAAATTTTAAAATTCTTTTAATGGATTTTCTTTATAATCTTACTTGAGTAGAAAAAAAATTTTCTTTTTAAAACCTAGAGCTATATAATGGTATTTGATTGATATGACAGATTATTTATCTCTATCTTCTATCTTGATTATATTTAAATTTATATATGATTATAAGGTGTGTTACATTAATGAAATAATCAGTCTAAAACTAAATCTGATAGACTATTCTTAAATAAAACCGAAAATAGTCTATTCTTAGGTTAAATCGTTTGTATTCTAACTTACAATAAGTAATAATTTTGATAGTTTATACTTGAATATATTATTCAGGACATGAATCTAATTGATCTAATAATTTAGACTACCAGTTGATTCTCTGATTGACCGATTACATGGAATTTATATGCTATATACACGTTGATAATTTATGTTTTGGATTGGTAATTAGTTAAATAAGGATTAAAGATTATAATTTGCTTTGCATGACTTAATTGTATGTTGATTAAATTAATTTGAGAAGATGGCATCGTATACTTATAGTAAAATTTTGCATCAAGAGCCTGGATCTTCTCTCAGAGATGAAGAGGTTGAAACCTTTGCCCTTGGCATTAATTGCAAGTAGTTATTTGCAGCGGCAAGATCGGATGGAATGGACGACTTTCTTGGTCTCGTAGCTCTGAATTCGTGTCCCGCATCTACGTCAGCTCAACCAGTGTAGTGATTGATGCCCGCCTCTTCTCCTGTACTCTCGAGATGAGATGATCCATCCAGAGTTGCCTACATCTTCTTTGCCGAAGGAGAGTTGACATTCTTCGATTTTGAAGGGTTTTGCTAGCTATAACTTAGTTCTCAATGGCTGCCTTCTAGCTTCCTCCTTAAAAAGAAAGAGATCCAAAAAGATGGCATCCGTATCCTTCGTCAACATATTGTGCACACCACTTTTACGAGTGAGCCCACTTACTAGGAAAAGAGGTGTGCTCCTTTAGAAACTCCCGCAAAAGAGATGCACAGTTAAAATGCCGGTTATATTAATAATAGCCCTCACTATTGCTTAAACCAGCAATGACTAGAGACAACTCCTCAGTCAAGAAAAAGTTGGGAGTTCACAAAAACAAAATGGAAGAAATAATTAATAAGAACAAAAGAGAGAGATAGTTATACCCACTGAATTGGGGATATAAGTGACAGAGAGCAGCTAGTAAAAATTAAGACCATTGGCCACAAAAGGACAGATTGCGAATTGAGCCAACCTTGGGAGGGGAGAAAAGTAATCGTTCAAATGATGAAGGGGAGGATGCGTAAAAGAAGGATTTTTTGGAGAAAGATAAATTTCCAGATGATAAAGGGCTTCGACCTCTCTACTCTAGATGGGGTCTTCGAGTATGTTTCTCTCATCAACATGTTGGACTCTAAACGTGCCATACGATCGACTCTTGTCAAGAAGCAGGTGTCCAGCCCCCCTATCGCAATTCACTTTTCAACACCCTCCAAGAGGTCATCACATAGAGGATGAACTAGGAGAAGAGCAAGGGGACCAGGACTCTGAATCAGGTCTAACTTGAAGACCATGACTTGGACATGGAAGTTTGGGGCTAAGGATGGAATAATAACTAAAAACTAATTAAATTGTCGTTCCAACGTGATTATGGGGGAAGCTCAAAAGAGGATAATGGAGAACGAAGAATAATTTTGTATTTTGAGATGTCTATTAAACGTTAACAATGATCATCTTTTAATAGATGAAGAAGGCGACTGCAAAAGTTAAAGAAAAGAAAATATATAATTTGATCATAATTACATATAATTCTAAATTAACATAATCAGCCTAATTAGAAGTATTTGACAAATATACTAATTTAGGAAGATATCCCGCGATATGCTAATAAATTAGTGGATTTGTCAAATATACCAATTTAGGAAGATATACTATATTAGTGAGATATTTTAATATCCTCTAGACTCACTTAAACACAAATTAGATGTGGACGTTATGAAAGGATGAAATTGGAACAACCTTAGAATGATGGACTAGGAAACTCGTAAATACAGCTCTGCTTCTCAAATCGACTATGCGATCTATGCTGCTCAAATGATCAATGGTTTGATTTGAATCCAAAATGTCACCTAATCTCCACCATCCAATCAATTGACAGATGGATCGATCTGAATCAAAAATTGTGCACAATCTTGGCTGTCAAAAATTGTGCACAATCTTGGCTGCACAGCTGATTGACAGCTCACTCGATCTGAATTTAAAGCATTGCATAATCTCGGATCTAGTGCCTTCTCAATTAGATCTCGTGGATGGTCACCTGAAAAACTCCAGTCCAGTGGCAGAAATCATTCTAGGTCGAATGGGACAAGCTCATCATCGTCCAAGGACTTGGAGACATTGTCATGCATGCCATGACAAAATTGTGGTTAATGCCGGCTACTTAGAGGAAAATATTCATCTGCAGCATGTTAAAATTATGGATAGTGTAGAGAGTCTCGTAGGAATATCTGATCTTTTCTTGTTGACTTGATGAGCGCCAATATGGACCCCAGTCTTGTAAGCATGTCGCCAAGATAATTTATAGGTACCAATTGCTAAACTGTCCAAGTGGGAAAATATGACTTGCTTGCTTGCAAATGATATAACCAACTTGGTAAAAGTGACATTCCAAGAGGTTGATGGATCAAACTCAGGAGTGGGAGTTATTTTGTTACAAAAAGTAGTCAGGCCAAGTTCAAAGCAAATAGCCTATAAGGCGAAAGTCTAAACACAATTTACAAAGACTTCAAGTATCAAATAAATAATCCCACAAGGAATCAGCTCACCAACAATACTGAATCATGCGATCTCCAGGTAATCAGTCTCCTGATGCGGAAATAAAGAGATCCAATTCAAGTATACCTTCTATCATAACTAAATGCCGATAACTATAAACACCTCCTCAAAGGAAGGGGACAAAGACATAGTTGTGAATTCATTATTGAGATTCAGCATTAGAGATTTAAGATACATTTGATTCAATTGTAATTTGGAGAGAAGAGAGAACTTAGAGAGATATGTAATCTGCTCTTTATATAAATGAATAAGTCAGACAACCGATTCTTTACTCAGGAACGTATGCTCGAGATTTGTTTTAGCACAACCTCATAGTTGAGATAATGCATATTTATTCCTATTATTATCTTTCCTTTTAATATTTTCTCTACATATTACTTGCCTAAAATTTCACATCTCAATAACTTGCTCTCAGCACCCCAGCCTAGTTCGAGTCTATCTCGAATGCTAATCCCTATTTGACCCCCTCGAACTGGCTTGGCTAATTTAGTAGGACAATTTTCACCTCCTTAAAAAAAAAAAAATCCTAACTTCCCTATAAAGCCCAATGTTTATGAAACTTTTTCTAAATTGTCCTAAAAATTTTCCACTAAGACAACTCATTTGATAATATAAATTAGGATTTGACTGGCATTTCATTCCAAAAAGTAAAAGATGGCACTCGGGGCAGCGTCATCTCGAGAGTTGGAGTACCAGGCTGACAGGAAAATAGTTCAGGTCACCAATTTAAAAGTGTCAATGTTATAGCCCACTATTTTGAAAATAGCCCCTATATTTTTCTCTAACATAATAATGATTAACATATTGAAAAATAATCCATGTGTGAAATAAAGTACTCTGAATGAATACCTAGATACTTTATTGAAATTTAAAACTTACTATGGCTAACTAGGGTTGAAAGAAACACGGACCGAATCTGTTCCAAATCCGATATTCCAGACCCTACCCACTCATGAATGGGTAGTTCTAGGGAATAAAATTCAGATTCAATATCCATTGAAATAGACCCGGAGCCGTTCACATGTCCCATAATAATAAATAGCAATTAGTGTAAATACATTCAAAACTCCAAATACCCGAACCTTATCCATTTAATGAGCAAGTAGGATCCGGGTACCGGACCATATCCAACTGTGAATGGGTTTGGGTCCAAATCCAAAAAATAACACCCATGAGTTTTCAGGTCCAGGTCTGGGTCAAATGGCTGACGTTATTAGGAGATTAAGACAATACCAGAACATTGGGCCCCTAAACACAAGGCCGGAACAGATGGCTAACTCTAGCCAGAACAAATGAGCAAGAGCGGCAGCGGCAGCTCCGGGCGTTCCCATGGCCAAACCATATTACACTATGCCTGCATTACCATACAAAATCTATCCACTCGCAACACAACCTAACCCCGCTGAGTGACTGAGAGAGAGCTCAAAGTGCCCAAGACAGGAGGATGAGGATGCTGTTTCCCTTTATGGGCATCTGATAAGCATCTCCCCAGAAGCAGAAGCAGCGCAGTGGGAACAACACCAAGCAGCTTCTGAAATTGTGAATCGCAAGACTAGGAGGAGGAAGAGACTCCATTGTATTCACCTACTATGGATGAGATGACCAGAAATAGATAAAATAGGCAAATGTTTAAGACAACAAGCTACTATCTCGACATATCAAGACTCGAGAACCTGCAGCGAAATAAAACATCACAGAAGAATCAAGCTAGCAGACTCTGTGCCTCAACTGAAAAGGTGAAATGGACCGCTCAAGTGGTTAGCCCACTTATCTCCACTACTCCTGGCCAGCCCATTCATATTTAAATTTAACTCTGGAGCAGATTCCTCGCAGACCAGATGCCACCACCATTCCGGAATAGCAGCCTTTCACTGAATCGAGCACCAGATGAGGGGAGGGGAAGGAAAAGAGAAAAAGAAATGAAAACCAAAAAAAAAAAAAAAAGACACCTGCAAAATAATAATAAACAATAAAAAAGAGAACTAACCAATCAACACCATTTTCTTTAACTTTTTTCTTATAACTAAGCCCCACTTTAACTTCCCTATTAATTTGCCCCCAACCAATTTTGGGGACAAATGAAAAAAAAAAAAAAAAAAAAGGAAAAAGAAGAAACGAAAAAATTCGATATTCAGCTCCCAAGCTCGGATACCTTATTATGTTAGTTTATCTATAGTTTGATAGCAAGAGGGACAAAAAACAACTCTCTCTCACTCTCAGCACCACAGCCTCTCAAAACCACCACCCTCCCACCTTTCAAGTTCTTCCTATTGGACCTACTGAAGTTACGTCTATAGCTGTTCATCCTGAAATAGCACCTCAGCAAAATCTTCACAGCTTCAGGAGGTCTGATGACAATAAAAACAAACTAGCAGCTCCGGAGCGACTGTAGGACTTGAGACAATGGCCTCACTTTCTCATACTGGAAGCATGCTTGGTGGAGAAAAAGAAAAATAACGCATAGTTAGGTGGTGTGCATAGCCTCAATTTCCCCAAAAAACAACAAAAAAAAAAAACAAACAAATATTTTAAAGAGGTTTAGGGGAGAATGCAGGAGATATGCATGTAGTATTATATACCTGTTTGACGAAAGTAGCAATCTCTTCTTCTGTCAGAGCTTCCTCTGGCGCATCTTCCTCCCATCCAAGAGAACGGAGGAAGGCTTTGTCTCGCTCATCCAGGTCAACCACTAGGTGGCAGTTAAAGTCTGAACAACATGATGACTGATCATTTCCTATAACATCTTTGGAACTCATATCTAACAGCTTTTCTACAGAAGAGGCATCAGCACCATCTCCACAAGTAGCCCCTGACTCACCAGCATTCCCTTCCTTATTAACAACAGAAGCATCAGTAGACATCCCTTCGGCATGGTCCCCTTCTTCATCCACAGAAGCTTCTGCGCTACACCCATTCCCCCACTCCTCATCCGGATTAATGATGGCAATATCAGCAGAAGTCCCAGAATTTTGCTCCACCGACAATGACTTCTCCATAGTGTTACAGCAGTTTGGCTCAGGAACAGCAGCAACTGAATGGTTGACGGAGGTTTTCTTCCTGATGGAATTAAAGAAATCACTCCGATCCTGGAATGAGCCCAAGCCCGTCTTGGATGAAGACAGCAAACTCTTATTAGTACCCTTGTTGTCAGCCTTGAGGTTTGGATTGATGGAGCTCTTCAGAATAACATCTTGGGTACCAGCATCATTGGCAGCGACAGGAGAGATGACGCCAGTTTTCTCTCTGCAGAGGACTTGAAAATTCCCAATCTGTGATTCCTTGGGAGCATCCGACCTAGCAGCAGATGCACGGAGAGCATTATTGACAGCAAGCAACTGAGGTGACAACTGCTGGCTACTCCTGGTAGGGACATAATGTCCATTCTTTGTGGTTCCTCTAAATTTAGATTTCTCCGAGGAGTTGAGACCCTGAAAGTAAATGCACAGACACATGAGAATTCTCTCCGCAAATACAAATTCCTTGGCCAAACACAATTTTACTATAACTCAACATTAAGAAAACAATAATGAAAAATAACGTCAAACAGCGAATTCTAGATCAAAATGTGAAGCATTTACAAATTTTAATGAATACCATAACTTTGCATGACAAAATTATGATCCAAAAATCAATATGTGAATCCAACAATGCGTATATTTTCCTTCCATCAATAGCACATGTGATGATAAGATAAAACTTATCTGATAGCACATGTGATGATAAGATAAAACTTATCTGACTAAATGTGTATGATGTTGGAAACCAAAGGACGCAAAGCTTATTCTGATACAATAAGTGATAGACTGTACCAATGCCAATTCCAATATTTTAAATCTTGCATATAACTAAAAGAACATTATACAGGAAGAAAATCCATAATTCAACATGTCAATGGAAAGGGAAGATGTCTCAGTATCCAAGAACTCAGACTGCAAATAGAAAAAAGATGATGTTTAAGTTATCTGGATCCAAAAACCTTTTTCCCATTCATTGCAAGTCGAACACTAGTGTGGTCAAGCGCAGGGTAAAACATAATCACCATTGGGTTTCCTGTAAAGTATATATCTACTTCATGTCCTAACCCGCGTATGTTCAATTCTATTTTATACATCCTCATATCAGACTTATTTCAAAACATGAAACTGTGAGGGAGTAAAGACTGAATGATAGGCAGGGGTTAGAAGAAATGAGATGTAGAATAAATGCAAGTCAAGGAGAGAGTGAATCACTATTGGCTGTAGCAGGTATATACCAGTGTTTAAAATAGAGATAACTTAAAGTTTTGTCTCCATTAGATTACATTACATATAGCGTAATACAAAATATAGGTTACGCAATTTTCTATTTATTTAATAAAAGTATTATTAAATTATATAACACAGAGAAACTATTCTAAGTTTTTAACAAGTTTCACAATATTTTTTATATTTATCTTCATAAATTATATTAAGTTCACAAGCGTAACTTCAATCGCCACCAAACAAGAAAACAATATTTTAAATTTATTTATTTCAATTTCAGTTATTACCAATATTGTAATTTATATTTTGGAATGCTCAATTCATCTCATTTGTAAAGTAATTCATAAGTAACCAAACAAGTAAACAAGAAGCAATGAATTCAAGAAATTGCAGCAATCAGCTCACAATCAAAGAAGATAATCAACAATAATCTGGAAATTACTAAAGAAAATAACAGGAAATTATATAACACAAAGTAAAAAACACTCTATTACGATGCACTGAGTTATGGGTTTACGTTAGATATCATAATGAATCAAACACATTATTTTCAACATTGTTCAGTTCAGGTGCTAGGGTTTGGAATGATTAAAAAGACTAAGATCATTAGTCACATGGATGAAGCTTAAAGGAAGCATATGCCAAAGCTAAGAGAGAAACAACTAATGCTACACTTGATAGAAGAGAAAAGGCAAGAAGAATTGACAGCTAATAATCAGGAGAATAATGATTTGAAACTGATATCTTTGAACATTTAAAGAACGTAATCATTTTCTAATTTTTCTCTCTAGATTATCAGACTAGTAAGTTAAAGAGGAGTTTCATCAATGTAATATTATAATTACAATTTCACAAATAATTGGAGTATCACAAGCACAATTTCACAAACCATAAAAGATTTCAACCTTGTACAGAGGCCAGTCTCCTCCTAAACCATTATTACTATTCGTCATCCAACCAGAATTTACTCTAGCTTTAGCATTTCCTTTTGCAATCACCGAACCAAAGCATCTAACGTGCAAAGCTACAGGCATCAGCCTTAATCAAGAGATGGGTTATTTCAAGAATAACAATTTAGAAACTATACCGCATGCATCTATCTTACTAGTAACCATCACAGGCACTTTTTAATGAATCTAATACTAGTACAATACGTTTAACATTGAATACCTTACAAATTACGACTGAATAAATATATGCTAATTCAATGTTTTTTCATAACTACCCAGAAAAATGGGTTTCTGTATCATTTCTGCTTGGCTACCCTAACTGGTGAAAAAACAATGCTTATTGTTGCATACCAATGTTGAAAATAACGTGTTATGAAACCCGTTATATTGCGTTACGTAACCTAACGGAACTCCAACGCTACGTAACAACTAAAAATAACTCAGTGCACCATAACAATACGTTTTTTTATGTTATTTTATATTATATTAAGTAATGTTACGTTAAATTACGTTATGTTACGTTATTTACTATTATTTTTTAAAGTAATATCTATATTTTTGTTGCTTATTATTATGATTATTAGCAAATTACTAAAATTTTGTTATTTGATTTGGCTTGTTTGATTACTTATAGAATTACTAACTTGCTAATTAGTGATTGTTTCCTTATTCGCTTGTTGTAGTTCCTATACGGTTGCTGAAATATTATATTTGTTGATTCTATTGAATTTTTAACAGAATTGCAATCAATAATTACAAATAAGATAAATTGAACATTTGAAAATATAAATTACAATAATGATAATAACTAGAATTAAAATAAAGAATTGTAATCTTTTTTTTTTTTATTTAGGTGATGACTGAAATTACAGTTGCGGACTTAATATAATTTATGAAGATAAATGTGAAAATTATTGTAAAATTTAATAAAAATTTAGAATAGATTATTACAAAATGATTATATATTCTTTTTAGAATTTTTTAACTTATTTTTCAATTTATAAAGATTATTTTATATAGTTTTATATTTATTTTTATTAAATAAATAGTAAATTGCGTAACCTACATTATGCGTTACGCTATATGCGACATAACCTAACAAAGGCAAAATGTTACATTACCATTATCGCTATTTTAAACATTGCTGCATACATTTCCCCAAAGACTATCTAGATGGGCTCTTATATTTAATTTTCAGATAGGCCAACGTAATTGGCCAACTCAGTTAACAATTCCATCAAGTGACGTTCAATCTTCATGGCTTTATTAACCTTTTCAGATTCAACTCTCTTCATTTATTATATGTATTCTCACTCATTTTATGGATATTAAAAAATCAGTGGATTTTATTTGCTCCCAAAAATTCATACTAACCATTTGAATGAGTATGTGTTCGAATGAAGCCAGCTATGGCTCACAAAGAATTCAAACAGAATCAACTGGTTTCATCCCATCTAATCTAACAAACAACTGCTTGACATATCATGTCCTATCTTTAGAACTCAAAGCAAAATTTAAATTTGATATTAGCTAATTCAATTATAAGCAGCGCATGTGGTTCCCTCCCTTTTTGCCTCTATAAACTGGAAAAAAAAAAAAAAAAAAAAAAAACCAACAGACTCTCTTTGAATCATAAATTTAGAGCACAGCATATTCAGACAAAATTAACTCCTAACAGGGCAGGTAGTATAGACAATCCAAACAACATTTCTCTTACCATTTACAGATGTAAACTAAAGACAAATCATGCTTCTAATAAAGTATTTAAGAAATTGTTGAAGCCATGGAGAATGTGATTAATATTTAAAATTAGATATTCACACTTATCATTTACTATTATCTAACAACAAGCATAAGTTGCTTCGTCTATTTATTTATGAAGGGGAATGATTAAGCTTTCTCTGTTGTTTCAGGAGCTCATGCTTCACTAGTGACAATGAGAAAGGTCTATTTGCAAGCTCCTCTTTTACCCATTGTTACTTCTCACAAACTTGGCATCAACACCTGAAGAGTTTTAACACAAGGTCAATAATGACGAAGTAATATAGTTTTTGGTAATTATTCTTTGAAGCCATCAATTGGAAATGAGCCACAGCCAACCCCAGTTTGATGGGAAAGTTTTCTTATAATGGTCATGATGACTTCACATCAAAGGCAGAGCCATGTACATAGCTGGTGGGGCCATGACCCTACAAAAAATTTTACAAATCCTATAGGCTCTTGTAAGCCCCATCTACATAATTACCAACTATATTATTATTATTATTATTATTATTATTATTATTATTATTATTATTATTATTATTATTATTATTATTATTATTATTCAACCTTAAGTAGCTCACATGGCTTCCTACATTTGTGCATGGTAATCAATTATATTGGCTCAACATATCTCATACTTTTCAGATGAAACAAGTCTGGTCGTATATGTTTTCAATATTAAATATCAATGTTTAAAATAGCGATAACGGTAATGTAACATTTTGCCTCTGTTAGGTTACACAACATATAGCGTAACGTATAACATAAGTTACGCAATTTCCTATTTACTTAATAAAAATAAATATAAAACTATATATAGTAATTTTAAAAATTTTGAAAATAAATATAAAACCCTAAAAAAAGAATATAAAAACATTCTATAACATATAGAAGATATTATATGTTTCTAACAAATTTCAAAACAATTTTCAAATTTATCTTCGTAAACTTTATTAAATTCGCAACCGTAATTTCAGCCAATACCAGTGTTTTAAATATCGAATGGTGATATATCGGTCAGCAAAATTACAGATCAGATCTGGATACCAAGCGATATATATCATGATATGACACTAAATACTAGAGTATCATATTGGTGTCATACCGGTTAAAAAATTAACATATCATTGCATATATAAAACATATTAAAATCCTTAATACAAGTTTAGGGTACTTACATTGGCCAATTTGCATTGTATTTATGAAAAACTAACTGCTCTAGAATCTCCTCAAATGCATTAAGAGACACAATCATAAGCCAACCGAATGCTCAAGTTCAACCCCCAAAATCCTTAAAATAGTTTTTTTTTTTTGAAAAAAAAATTATGCAAACGCTGCAGAACAGACTTGTAGGATCACAAGGGCATCATCATCAATTCATCATCACCATCGTTAAAAAAAAAAACTGCCCATAAAGTTCACTGTTCAGTGTTCATCTACACTGAACAGTGATATACACTCAAAAAAGTACTTTTCCACACAAACACATTGATGAATTATTGATATATCTAAGTTGCAAATTTGTAAAAAAGTATATATATACTTAATATAAATGAAGTTACAGGAACTGGCGAGATGCTGGGTGCTAAGTGAGTGCTCTGCTGGCTTGTTGGGCTTGTCAAAGGAGGGCCGGAGATGTTATCAACCATCCGGGTAGGGTTCGATGATGGAATCAGGTCGATTCGAGTGGAGCTGTGGGCAGCGAGAGGTGATTGAGGACTGGGATTGTAGAGATTCAAGGGGAAGAAGAGCCAAAGAGGAGGTGGTCGGGGGTAGGGTTCAGTGAGGGGATTGGGGTCGGAAGTATGTTAGAGGAGGAAGAGCCCCGATGGGGGTTAGGTTTGCTGAGGGTTTTCAATTGGATCGGGTTAGGTTTAATGGATTTTATCCTCATTCCAAAAACCCAAAAAAAAATTGAGAAATACAAATATTGGCCGGTATATTGGGAGATGTATTGCCCCGTGGCCGATATATAGCCCTATACTAGTCCAAAACGAGATGATAAAAAAAATTGACTTAGTATCTCGTTTGCACAAAAAAAAACGATATATCGACTGGTATACCGACAGATATTTAGAAAACTGGTGACTCAATACTAAACAAGATAATAAGATTTAAAATTTATTTACTGCAGTTATGGTCATCACCAATATTGTAATTTATATTATGTAATACTTAATTCATCATATTTGTAATTATTCATTTCAGTTTAACTGAGAGTTTAATAAAATGAACAAGTAAATATTTTATCAACCGAAAAGGAATTACAGTAAGTAACCAAGCACGCAATCGTGAATTAGCAAGCTAACAATTGCATAAGCAAGTAAACAAACAAATAACAAACAATCAAGTAAAGAAATTGTAACAATAACTAAGTCAACAGCATTCTAGAAATTACTCAAAAAATAATAGCAAATAACGTAACATAACGTAATATAACGTAACATATAATGCAAATTAACATAAAAAATGCACAGTTACCATGCACTAAGTTATTTTCTACTGCCAAATGGCGTTCGGTTTGCATAGGTTTCATAATGCACTATAACGAGTTACATAATGCGTTATTTTCAATATTGTTAAATACTATCTCGCCCTTTCTGCATCCCAGACTCACCCTTGAGTTTGCTTTGGTTAACTAGGCACATAAATTTGGATATTGGCAACTTTTGAGGAGTTTTTTTTTACAGTAAATTGCCTGACATGTAGAATTGAAGTAAATTATATGGCATGTATAATCAAATCAAGTTCTTGCATTTGCCACAAAAACTAACTTTTGTCTAAATATTTATTTTGGGTCTGCTTGGTACATTGATTTGAGCATGGATTTGGAGCATGGAAAGGGATCATGACACTGTTCACTGTCACAGAACTCCTTTCTTATAAAATCCATGCTTTTGTTCAAGGATTTTGGCCCCTAGAATTTTGCAAATGTGGCCAAGGATTTATGCATGATTGGAATCCCCGTATTTTGTGGGGAAACCAAGCCCGATTTGAGCATTTATCCCTTTTTTAATTGATAGAAGGGAGAGAGAGAATTTTTCCATTTTTATATAATTTGTGATATTCATTATCACTAAATCCATACCCCTTTTCCATGATCACTTTCCATGAAAGAAAAGATGGAAAGTCAGAAAAATTTCACCTTATCACCAAATCCTTGGCTCTTTTCCAGGAAACAAGGAAAAAGCAAAAGATGTAAAAAGCAAGGATTTGGTTAACACTACTCACGTTCATAAATTCATTTTCCAAATCTATGAACCAACCATGCCCTTTGCGCCCTCCAACATGTGAACCTTGGTGCAATCCCTGTTCATATCCATGAAGGTGGACGAATAGGGATACACACATGTAGGTGTATGATTCAGCAGCATAGGCTACAACCAAAGATGCATGTTGAACTGTGTTACAATGACAGTATGTGTGCAAGTATGTGTCAGTGCATATGCATGCATGGGCATTATTACTTTTCTTTACCTTGAATATATGCACTGAAGCACTCATCAAACAAATAAAACAAAAGGAAGCTATTGGACAATGCTCCAAATATCTTGTATAATATCAAGAATGCAAAAATAATTACCCATCATTCATTAAGGAAAAAATAAATCAAATAAGAGCCTGTCAGTTAGTTATGCTGTTTTATTGGAGTGTATATTGGTACCATTAAAAAGTGTAAAACTCAGTTTTCTAGCTTCATAATATAATATACTATCCAAATTTGTCCGAAGAAGCACAAATACTCCACTAACATTATATGCAAGGAACTAATATAATTATGCATCTCCAATGCATGCATCATGCCTATAACTGCATGAAGCAGTCTTATGAACTGAAGATTGCTAGATAAGTAACTAGTCAATCACGTCAGAAAAACATGTACTGATTTTTATACTATAACAAAAGAAATACATTTCATTAAGAAGAGAAGCAATTGACTAAAAAATTGGGTTCGTTTACCACGTAATATCATTACTTGCATCAAAACATGCAAACACACTAACAATATATTTTCTTAGCTTATGTCCATAGATCGATGTTTTTAGCAGCTACCAATTGAAGTACAAAACTACATGGAATGTCCATGATATTGTCAAAAGAATCACATCTCTAGTTCTCATTTCATACATTATATTAGTTTGGTCACAAGTATCGAGCGCCTCTAATTCATTGTTAGTCAATGACCACGTAATCAAGTGGTCAATGGTTTATGTTGACAAAAGAGTATTTACTAGGACACTATTACAAAAGGAACAAAATAACACTTATAAAATAATTCTAACTCAAAATTATGAACTTTGTTGGCTAAAAGTGTGTTTTTAGTAATATAATAAAAAAAATGTCACAATCATTTCAAACTCGATGTTTTCTGCTTTTCCATTTAATTCAACAGGGGAAATACATATGAACCTACAAGGACCAGATTTCCTACTTTAGTGAGAATAGGAAACTATGTGACATCAATGTCAAGAAGGATAAGGCAGGAGTAGCTAAAGATAACTACAAGAAACATTAAAATCAATTTTTAAGCAAAAAATAAATGTGAAAAGTAAACAATAAAACCAGCAAAGCTAACATATTTGAGTTTTCAAATTTGCATAATAATATTGCGGATAAGAACCTTTTTTGCAACATGTGAATTTGCTTGATAACATGGAGTACTGCATTTGAGTTACCTTATCCCTTTATAGTACTGCCTTGTGCATGAAAAGTTTTGAAATATGATAAATGCAGTCAAACATGTCATCCATAATTAAAGATGATATAACGAGAAAAGAAAGTTGCTACATACATCAGGAACCTATTACGTGAAGAGACCCCCGCATTAACTTGGGTAAAATTGTTTGGGAGGATTTCTCATTGTAATGTGAGGCCCATGAATTTACTGTGGACATTATGCTCCTTTTACATGTAATGAGAGATTTGGTGACTGAATTTCAAATTCATACTTTTGCTGCTTATACTATCATGCTCACTTTGGCTGAAAATTTAAGTGCAATTTAACTTGCTTGTTATAATAGAGAATTACCAAATTTTAGTCGTGCTAATAAATAATTAATACCAAAAATACATACTAAATGTATGATTGCACATACCGTTATTTTCTCATTGTGTATTTAACCTAGTTCCTAAGAGTGGTTGTGTTGCAGACATCAATGCTAGCTGATACATTCACACTTCTCAGTGGAAATAATCATTAAGTCCATATTTGTCAACATGGCTACAAGTGGTTACGGGCCTAAATCACACAAAATGAAATCATGGCTTTTTGGAAGCCAAATATGGTTTTCAAAACCATTTGTAAGCAGGCCCAAGAGGTAATGAAACCATGATGTTGAAAATCTAATCTGATCAAAGTTTTGAAAACCACAAAAACCATGGTTTGTTCGCATATAAACCATGGTTTTAATTTCCACAGGCCTAACGGTGGGTTGTGTATGTGCGTTTGTTTGTCTTTCTGGCCTACATTATGCTTTCTAAAAATCAGAGCTTTATATAACAGTCTTAGCAGTTATCCCTTTTTTTTTCTCTTTCTTAAAGCCTGTATTGATGATCTACTATGCATCTTCGCAAAGGAATGACCTTTCGGGAGTGCATGACTACTATGACCTCTTGGCCTTTGACCAATGTCACTCAACTAATAATGAGGGATCGGTTATGGGTACTGCAGCAGCCGGAACTTCAGTTTTCAACAACAATCACTTAAAGATCTTGGACGAACAAGAGTGTCATGTCGAATTGAACGATTTGACACTCTTTCAAGAGACACGGAGTGTACCTATTGTCATGACTGGAAATAAACTTTCCAATTGCATAAAAGAGATGAAATATTCCTATTATGTAAATGCCAATTGAATCAATGTTATTAGCTATCAATTTGAACTTTTTGGTCTTTTCTGTTTATTTGGATGATATGATAGGTCAATCATTTGCTTCATTAGTTCCAAGCATGTGCCGAATCTGCTACTAGATTTGCCATTTTTGTTATAACTTTTCGAGTGCGAGATACTATTGCTGTCGAATCTATAAATTGTACTCAAGGTTAAAGAAAACTAAAAGAGAGTTGCAAAATACGAAGTTCCTCACGCCTTTCTTTTGTTTTTTCCTCTTCACTGCCCTTTTCACTTCAAAGAAAAAAGCCCAAGAGGTATGGAGGTTTGTCCAACAATTTCTCATGAATTTAATCTATGCAACTTTCAAGCTTTGACATGAGCCTACATCAGTTGCTACCAAGGGGTAAGAGCATGACAATAAGAATTCCTTGGAATTCATATCCTTGAATTAATAGAGTTTTATGATTGTATATCTGACTTGTGAAACATGGATACATCAATCTCTATGTTGAGTCAATTTTTGGACATGTGCCGTCATTGATGACATATTAATGTGCATCAGATTGCTGCACCAAAGTTTGTTATATGCTACAAATGTTACAAATATTTTAGCACAAGAGGTATACAACTTCAACAAGGCATCAACCTTGGGGTTTTGTGCTTTTTCAATCGTTCCAAGAGGGAAGGAGCTTACCAGCCTATAAAATTGGCTGCTGGAGTGTTACCTAGCATGCGGATCACTTTTATTTGCTATATGGAAAAGGGCAAGGTTCTAAATATCGGATATCAGATTGTCTCGGATTGGCAGTTTTCATATTAGATAGAGGAATATTAGACGATACATCAGGGATATGAGTCACTATGAGGCTTTTGTATCGCATTGGTAGACCCTTCAAAATGATATTATCAAATGATATATCGTTCGTCGGGCCAATATTTAGAACAATGGAAACGGGAACAAAAACATGAGCAACCTTAGAAGGGGTACGCTTGAAATAGTATATTTCGGATCACTTAATTGGCTATTTAGAATGTGGAGTGATTTTTCAGTTTGAGTGTTCGTATAGCTATAGAAAGTTTATGTTGATTTCTGGGTTTACTGAATTATCGCATACATGTATCTCATCTTCATATTTTAACAAGATGCATCTCTCTTTGGTTAACAAACTATAATTTTACTAGTTATTTGTCCTAATACGTTCTGCACCATTTAAATGAACTATCATGCGCTTTACCTAACATTTCAACAACAACAACAACTAAGCCTTTTATCCCAAATACTTGGGTAGACTACATGAACCAAAAAAGAATCATGCTGGATCGATCACATTGATAATCCTTCTCCATTCATTTCTATCAAGTAATATCTCCTCATTTAGACCTCTAGAATCCATAAATTTTCGTATCATTTCTATCCATATTTTTTTCTATCTTCCTTTCGTTCTTTTTACTTGTCCTACATTGATAAACTCTTTTCGTCGAACTGGTGCATTTTTAGGCCTACGTTGCACATAACCAAACTATCATAAGCAATTTTCTCGCATCTTCTCATCGATGGGAGTTACACCTACCTTAATACGAATATCTTCATTTCTCATTTTATCTCTCATAGTGTTGCCACATATCCAGCGGAGCATGCGCATCTCTGTTACACTTATCTTCTATGAATGACGTTTCTTAAAGCCTAACATTCCGTACCATATAATAAAACTGATCTAATAGCAGTTCTATAAAATTTTCCTTTCAGTCTTAACGGAATATTACGGTCGCATAAAACTTCCGTTGCACTCCTCCATTTCAACTAGCCAGCTTGTATCATATGGTTAATATCATTATCAATTTCTCCATCATTCTGAATAATAAAACCCAAATACCTAAACTAAACTGACTACTAATTTGTATCTCTTTCCCGTCCAGTATTACAGCATTATAGTTTACGATCCGTCGTTTACTAAATTTACACTTCATATACTTTGTTTTAGACCTACTCAATCTAAAACCTCTAGATTCTAATGTGTGGCTCCATAACTCTAATTTGGCATTAACCCCTGCTCTCGTCTCATCAACTAAGACAATATCATCAGCAAATAGTATACACCAAGGTATTTCATCCTGAATAGCTCTAGTAAGTTTATCCATCATTATAGCAAATAAAAACAGGCTCAATACAGATTCTTAATGCAATCCAATTGTCATAGAAAAATCACTTGTTAGACCACCACATGTTCTGACATTGGCTACTACTCTATCATACATGTCCTTAATTATGTCAATATACTTGATGGGGACTCTTTTCTTTATCAATGTCTACCAAAATACCTCTCGTAGTACCTTATCATAGGCTTTCTCCAGATTAATAAATACCATATGCAAATCTCTATTTCTCTCTCGGAATCGCTCTATAAATTGACGAAGTAAATGAATAGATTATGTCGTCGATCGCTCCGGCATAGATCCAAACTAGTTCTCCGATATTTTAACTGATTGCCTCAATCTATGTTCAATTATCCTTATCATAGGCTTTCTTTACCTAACATTTCCTTTTATTAAATAAAGGGTCATATTATTAAGGCCCAAGAATAATTAAAAGTTCTGAAGATCTGATTCGTTGATATCATCGTTCCGAATGGTTGGAGTTCTAGGATGAGTGTGATACTCTAGGGGTCAAGCATTTTCTGGTAATGATGCAGTGGGGAGTAGGAACATACAAGGGAGCAATTACTTTAAATAGCAAACAACATAATATATGAGGGATGATGGTATATATATGGTAAAACAATATTAAATTTATTCCTTAGTAACGTTCATAATTTATATCTTAATTCATATGGAAAGTAACTCTCTGCATACAAAGATGATTAGATTTCGGAATATTTGGACAACAACTTTCTGAAAATGCTGTTGAGCCTAATCTGAAAACTAGTTGATCACTGTTCTTCTCCAAAATAGATCCCCTTTTTATATAATGAATGCACAGAGTTGATGGATATGTGCAGCATACATCCAGCAACCATATAAATCTAGTAATGTATTTATATTTGTTTCCTTTTAGATATTGTGTTTGTTTACACAATAAATATTAAGGGATTATATGAAAAGTCCTGGTCATATAAGAGACTCGCCTACTTTAGTCTAACCAGCATTCATTATGAGGCTAAACTCCTTACAGTTTGCAAATTTGCAAAGCCATGCTCACTCTAGTTCTGATAAATCAAGTTACAATTGAAGGAAACACCACACTGAATTAAGTTTCTGTCTGAAACTTGGGGAACTTCCAGGTTATTAAATCCAGGTAACTAGGTAGGCTACATTCTGACTTTGTGTTGTTATGCTTGCTCCATAGAGCCCAGACAGGACAGAGATATGTCACCGGCCATAATATAACAACTGCGTTGCGGAAACACTAGGACTATGATACAGCATGAACAGGAGAACAAAAAATTTGAGTGTATCCCTCCTTGACTACTAGGATGCAGCATGGCAATGAACACTAATGGGAAATACATCCTTTCCACGAATTCTTCATCACACTTATATTTAGACACGGCTATTAACATTTCATATTTTGAACAAGTATAGATTCAGAAATATGTCTGGCATTTTTCCTCTTCTAGCAGTAGTGCTTAACGTCACTAGCATCACATATGAAAGCATATCCTGAGTTTATTTTAAGATTTTCATGAAACCTACACTGAGTAGCATTACCAAAAGTTTCTAAAGTGTTAAACTTTATTATTAAAGAGCTAATTTTATATCTCTATATACTTTCACAGGCCTATAGACGTGAGAACATGATCCCCTAAAAGACTAGGGAATTACCAAAACCTTATATGAGGTGCCAGCAAAGTAGCACTTCCTGTCGGCTACCGTTAAATATGTATTCTTCCAACCATGCAGCAGAAGATAAATGACATTTATGATAGAGTAAAGAAGTTTCTATAAACTAAACAAACCAGAGGCCAAAGTAAGGAAGATTGTCCAAAAAAACAACAATACATAGTACCCATTAAAGATGAAAAAGGTGAAAATAACTTTTTGATGTGCTCATATGACGAAGAGATTTTGAGACATTACAGGCAGCTTCGTACTCCCAAGTTGCAGAGTAGCTAAATCTCTCAACAAAAGAAAACACAGTGGATTGTGAAAAGGATATATACAAGGGAGATTCTTCAGTTAACAAATTTATATGTAAAGAAGAAAGCAACATTAGTATCCTAAAACTCTAAGGCAAATTTGAAATGCTCGTGCTTCAAGAGCTCATACCAGTGGCAATGCTATTCAACCTACGGTGAAAGCTTTAGCTAGAGAACCTCTCTCTCTCACACACACACACACGCAAACACACCTTATTGAGGTTAAAACTCATCGTTTTGTGTAGTTAGTGATTTCCACTCTAAAGTGTGTATTTCAGCATAAAAACTCTGTTGGCCCTTGCTGTTTTTGAAAGCTTTATCATTCCATACTAGGATTTTGTCTACTTCTAGGCCAGACAAAAGCTATCTCTCAGCCCTATTGTAGAAAACTTCAACCTCATACTCCTAAGTTTTGTGGTGGTGATTTGCAAATAATGCAATTTGGTGAAGAAATTAGAGTTTGATACAAAAAAAAAGCGGTTTTTGCATATCTATCCCTTAATTCTTTAATAATTGCATATCAATCCCTCAAAACTTCATAGTTTGTATTAGTCGCCCAAAACATTTAAGGTATACCAGTTAATCTTCCTAGGTCACTTCCGTTAGCAAACTTATTTTTTTGGCCCTTTATACCCAATATACCCTTGAAAATGGATATAAAAGGGAGGGAAATGACGGTTAATTCCCTCCATTCTTCACTCTTTCCCTCCTCCTCCTTTCTCCCTCTCCTCTTGTTGGGTTCATCTCTTCATCCTTAACCTCTCTTTCCCCCTCAATGTGCTCTTGAAATAACGGTTGGCAAACTTCCCTCTACTCATAACCTCTTCTCTCTAGAACCCTAATTTCTCTCTCCTCCCTCTATTATGTCTTTCCCCAAATCCTCCCCACCAAATCCAAACCCTAACTCCCTCATAGCTTCGTCTCAAACCTTCATTCGAAGGCCCAAGAATCTGTTGTGCAAACTTGAGAAAAATGACTTCTTCTACTAGCAAGTTCACTATAAATCCAAGCTATGTTGGGGATAGGTCATATTGGGCCATGGATTTTTATATTATTTTATAGTTATTTTGGACAACTAAATGGATAGATAATTTACACTAATTTAATCTACAGCTAAGATTGTGACGAGTATAATCTTTATGAGATAAAAGAGAGGATCCAAATTCGAAAAAGGAGTATCTACTGGCTTCCGTGAAAAAGGCTACATTCTTCAGCTAATTTTGCTTTGCATTCAACTGTTTCTTGCTTTGCCTTGCTTTGCTGTTTTGGTAGAGTTCTTCAAATTAAACAACCTTTTCAAAACTTGCCCACCAAATGCAATCTCATCCTCAAATTAAAACCAGTCTTTGCAGAACTTTGCCCACCAAATGCAATCCAATCATTTAAAGCACTTCCCCAAATTAGAATCCATAGCTGTTGTCTAAATCATCAATTTCTCACTCTTTACACTTCTCCTACTATAAGAAATCATCACAGAATCCAAACAAATCAAAACAGAAAACTACTAAAAAAATGATAAATCGATAATAAATAGGCAGCAGCCGCAGCGGACCAACCTATTGAAAATTTGAAATCAGATCTCAATCATCAGCATCTATCCTCATTCTCTCAAAAATCTCACCTCAGTAATGGCGTACTCCTTTCACTCTCTCTCCTCTTTTCTCTCTCTTCCTCCTGTTGTTCACTCCTAAAGTCACGAATATGACGATCTCGAGAACAAAACTGATAGTAGACGATGAACACAGTAGCAGCATCCTCTGCCATCAATCCGATCCTCAGACCCCAACTACATTCTTTGAGGTCACGATCGCCCAGTCCAACAGCACCGCTCGGAATCGCCCAGGTCCGCTGCTGCCGATCGCCCAATCTGCCGCTCAGAATTGCCCAATTGCCCAAGCCCTAGCCACCACTACCTCTTCCTGATCATGCGAGCCTAACCCTCACCCTAAAAACTAACCTTATCTAACATTTGTACTTAGTCAAGGGTACTTAGATCAATTTACTTATTTATAAAAATGAAAAATTAGGAGCACAGTTTATTTTGACAGAATAGATAATGAAGAGACTAAGCAAGTGTAACTTAAATGTTTTGAGTGACTAATATCAAAATATGAAGTTTTGAGAGATCGATATGCAATTATTAAAGAATTAAGGGATCAATATGCAAAAAACCCAAAAAAAAATAAAGAATAGGTTTGAACCTCACACCCAGTGACACACGCCTGCTTTCACGCCCACACATGAAAGTTTAGGAGTAATAAACAGCATACTCTAAGAGAAATAAATTTCTTCCATAATAGTTTTCTATCAATAAGTTTTACATGACTACATATAGTCAAAGTACATGAACCTCACATCCAATCAAAAATAAAAGTACCTACAAAAAATTCAATAAGATCTAATAAAATCAAAATAATAAATTCTTGCCACTCGACATCCCCATAAATCCTTCTTGGTTTTAGAAGTTTCCTCTAATGAAAATGCAAATAAAATATGTTTAGTGCTTCAATCATCCACGACTAATTGGAATTCAAGATCATCATGCCAATATTGATAGTAATAATATCACCTAAGAAGCTCACACATAGAATCTAACCACGATGTCAACATCTATAAGTGGGCTTCAAATAAATCGATGCAACAATATGTACTCCAAACTTCTTTGTGGTGTCATGAATAGAAAGAAATTATAAACTTCAGATGGAGTCACGGAATTCAGTTTCGTCATCATAGTCAAAGTAGACTCCATAAGCGAGGATAGCACCAAAACAAGAGGTGAAGGTGTGATTTGAGGTTTGCATGAAAAGTATTAGGAGCCGATCCAGTTGATCCGTTTGCAAGTGGTTACTAAAGATGACGCTACGAGAACAAGGGCACAATGAGGTTGGTAACTAGAGTCAAATTTGGAACTGGTTCAAAGTGGCGTAAACAAGACCACAAAGGGCTGGCGAGTGCTCAACAACGCATGGAAACATCAAGCAAAGGTGAACGATAGCATCAACGTGGGGACGAGTTGTATCAAGACTGAATCTGGGAGCTTGTGTGACAGCAACGATAGATGACATGACAGGATGGCAACATGATTGCTTCGGTAATGTTGGCGAGATTAGACAATGCTGAAACATTGCAGGGTTGAAGGCGTCAAGACAGAGAAGAACTGATCGGATCTTATTCGAACAAATCTGGATGGCATCGATGGCTGATAAAGGCGAAGTTCATGAGAGGAGGTCACAATGTAGCGATGATGAAGATGAAGTACCGGCAGCAATGACGAACCCTGGCGATTATGACTTTGCTATTAGCTTAGAGTTTTTGGAATTTTCACAATCAAATTAATTTTTTTCTTTGGTTTGGTTTTCTGATTTCTCTGTTTTTGTTTTATGATTTTTTCACTCTTTTATTTTTATTTTTATCTCTTTTTCTCTGTTTTTCTTTGTTTCTCTCAAACTAAAATAAGATGGATAAGATGATAAAGATTAGATCTTTGAACTCTAATACAAATTATGATGCAATGGAAGCAACGTAGAGTTTTATGGTGGGGATTTAGAGATATATGGATTTGAGACGAAATTAATGTTAGACAAAAGATAGACGATAGGATTTAGGCATCACACCCAACAAATCACATGCGCATTTTGCGCACCGTACAAAAAAAATATAGTAACAAAATCACATGCACTCAAAAAAAAAAAAATCCATAATAATTCTTTAATCAACTAATAGTTTTAACATGGCTATGTATAGCCCAAAATACATGCACCATATTTGTAGTTAAAAAAAAAAAATCTACTAAAATCTTTATAAACTCTAGTAAAATCTAAATGATAAATCCCACACACTTGATATCCCCATAAGAACTTCTCTTCACTCATAAAGTTCTCTGTTTGTAAACGTAAAGACATCCACGAAGCTCAATTCGTTTGATTACCATCAAGACTAACCAAAACTCATTATTGCTAGCACAAACAACCAATGAGTAGTTTAACAAAACTTCACCCAGAACTCAAAATCGCCAAGAAACATTTCACTATGTCTTTCCTTGAGCCTTCACAGGGGAGTACAACTCATAAATAGCACATTTTGATTCAAAGTTCCTAGATGATGGAGGATATGGAGCATAAAATAAAGACAAAATTTTAAGTTTGTTCTTGTTCTATATCTTTTAACCATGCTTCAAACTGGCATTCCATAACAACCCTTTAGAAGTCGATAAAGCGTAGTTGCCCTAAGACTGCTATTGTTTTACCCATTGTATTGGTCATAAGCATAGTTTTCAATATCTTACTATATGTGATATGTATCTTATAATACAATACACAAGGAAATCGATATGTATCTTACGATATAATACAATATGATACACAAGGATTTAGGCTCAATTCTTTATTTACGTTAAATATTTAAATATAATATACAATTGAAATTGATGCAAGAAAAGAGGCAAGGGACTGGAAAAACATATGACTCGATTCATGTTATCATATATGAAACCAATTAGGAATATATTAAGGACCTTGTTTATAGGAAGATACAACTAGAATGGATGTCCAAGAGTGTCTTAAATTTAAAGAAAGAACAAGTAGGTCTACTAAAAAAGAAAGGTAGAAAAGAGGTAAATCTAAAACCTTTATATTAGTTATTTATGGCTTATTATTTAGTATCTACAAGGTTTTTTAATAAGTATTATTACGGCCTCGTAACTTGGAAGCAACAAAAAAAGTAGAGAAGAAGATAGTTGAGGAGAGAAGTTTGTGTGAAGCGAAGGAGATGAAGATGAAAAACTAAAAAAAACATTCTTCAACTTTAAGTGAAACTAGCAATGGATTGTGTATGCTGATTTGGCTGACTAATGACCTTATGATGGTCACAATATGAATGTTTAGTTACCTATTTGTATATAGTCATCGACTTGCATTTTGTACTCAACCGGCTTATAACATTTCCCCTTGGTTGTTTGTTTACTTGTGCTTCAATTTTTCTCATATTTTATGATATATATTTTTTTATGTGATTATGTACTTACCTTACACATTGGTCAATATATCTTACAACAGAATATATAATATGCATGTATATAAGACATACCCTCCCAACTTGACAAGTTTGGTTATACTTGAAGAAGATGCTTAGCATCCTCTAACCGGTTAAAACACCCACTTTTATTAAATTGCTATATGCTAAAGTGGGTCAGTCCACCTCTTCTGTACTTGTTAACTGTTTAAATCCCATTTGTTTTATACATGGTATGGTTGTTTCAAATAGTCTTCACACAGCTTATGTCACTTTGATCTCTTATCACTTCGTCTTCATCTTTATCGAAATAGCTAATGATGGCTTTAATTTTGGTGATAGCGACCATTAAAAGTGAGCGGTCTAAAGAGCCCTTTATTGCTAGCAAGGGCAATATTTTTTTTTTTTTTTAAACTAAAGTTTGTTTTGATAATTTTTGGGAAAGGATAGAATCATAATGCTGCTTTAATTGTTCTTATTGGTATTTGTTTAACTTAAACTCATTGACTATTCAATCTTGTACTGTGATTTGCGATCTCTTGGTAGTGTTTTTATACTTTTAATATATATTCGGTTTTCCTATAATCAACTTTTTAGTGTGAAGTTTATGAATAAATTATATAAATGAGAATAATGGAAATGAGTTTCCAATGCAGGAAATTTCTTGCACTGAAAGCTCACTTCTATTGTTTCCAAAAAAATACAAATTTTTTCACTTATATCCAATTTCTTAGATTTTAGTTTTTATTTAACCTTTTATCAAGTAGACACAAAGTTAACGGTTTTAAGTGAACATAACAACTATCCACTTGATGGAAAGAAATATGAATTCATGATCCTAAAAAAGCTAAGGAGATGGAGATTATGATTTCAAAAGATTTTGAAAGAAATATAATGGAATTACTGTTTTTCTCTAATAGCTCATGTAAGTTTCTTGTGCTGGAGCCCATTTATGGTAATCACTATATAAACTAATATATTTATTTGTTAAGAAATATCACCTATATTTGATGGCCACTAACCACTTCAGCCCATAGCTACAGCTAGCCGCTACACTTATTTGGAACACTGCATTTAAGTATTTTTATATGACTTTTTGTTCACTGATGTTATATGATTTTTAATTTTCAGAATGGAAATTGACACTTATGGAACAAACTTAGCATTGGAGAAGCTTCCATAGATTCATACTAAACTTTTGCTTTTAGAAGTGCATCTCAAGCATTACTGACAGGTCCCATATGCACCTGCAATCTCGTAATGACTGTCCTAAGTCCGATCCTATGAATGGATTTCATTCTGATGTGATTCATTATACAAATTATTATCCCCTCAGAAACAACTTGAACTGACAGCATATTAACTAGTTTCAAACTTGTATCATAAGTGATGCTAGACGACATGCATGCCATGATCCTTGCACTTGACACTTTCACAAACCATTTTTGTTGCATGGAACCTCCTAATCAAGATTCTAACAGAAATAGATGCAGCGAGCATTGTGCTCGATAAAGACAACTTTGGTGCCGATAGCAAAAGGAGTATGATGCTCATAGCATGCCTATCCCATAATTCAGAGTTGTTTTAACATATGTAGCTCATCAATGTCAGGAAATAACTAGTGTTTGATATTTAATTCCCTTTAAAAAATAAAGATATCCAGAGGATAAACAAGATAATATATTCTCAAGCACAATGGGAACTGCACAAACCAATGCAGCTAGATTGTTGAAATTCTCCCACTCTAGGATTCCGTTGCCAGATAGGTACATCAACAAGAGGCACTTAGCATGCGGCACATATGCATGCTCTTTGTAGTTTAACAGGCCATTAGAACTTAAAAGTTGTAATTAGAATGTCAAAGGTTATCCTGTAGACATCACTTGTGTTGGTTAACCATGGATGTGAAAGTTTCATCCTGCACCGTATATTAATTGCTCAAATATGAATAAATGACTAGTGTTTTCGATATCAAATAGTTTGGTATCGTTCCTTTATTAATAGCTGATAGTTGATAATTAATAGTTAGATGGTTGACTAATATATATATTGCCATTACTTTTTCTCAATATAGTGGCAGTTATAATCATTTTGCATCATTAATCTATTGTTTGCTGAATGAATAATTGTAGGTATATCACCCTAACCATAACCCTAAACCCTAACCTCTTGTAAACTAGTACAGGTCATCAATATTTTTAAAAACTTTTAGCATATTCGCACCTCACTTTGCTCAGCCTGTTACCGTGATTGGCATTGGGAACTTAAGAATTGTCACCTTGGTCCCCTTTCACCAAAATGGACAAGATATATACAAACGAATCCATCTTCCATTTTAATCTTAAGTGCAATTTAGAAGATAAAATATTGCTACAGATTCATCTAGGGCTAAATTGGGATTTCGAACACCCGTAGATAGAAAAGATACAATAATAGCACAATAAATTGTTTTTCTACTTAACGAGTTGGCATGCACATCAATTCAAGCAGCCTTGCATATACTGCAACAACACAATAGTACGAAGGCAAACATGAGATCTATGAACTATAGATATAGGCATGGATACATATTCGACACAACACGAACACTGGAGCATGGAAAACCCTAAAAAAAGCATACGAAAACACAAGGACATAGAACCATAAATATGGGCCAAATTTATGCATATGATATATATAATGCGTATCAAAACTTGTAATTGTTAAGATATGCTTTCTAAAGTTGAAAGAAAAATTCTCAATAATTTAAAACATAGATTATAATCAAGTAACTATATTAAATAAAGAATCTAATCCAATCGAATTGACAAGTAGATTGAATAAAATATTTGAAGTCTCTATCTTTGTAAGGTATTTGGAGCCTATTAATTTAGCATCCTTCTACGTCAATTTTTTTTTTTATTTTTAGACAATGCACTACTTCATAGTGCTCAACGCACGATCTCTATGACTTTTTGAAAGCAGACATGGTCCTGATACACGATTTTAAATTTTTGGAAATAGACATGGTCTCCACGTAAGTTTTTAGGTATTAAAATCCGACACAATTCGGTATTCAATACATATTAATAAGTATCGTACAAGTGACAGTGTCTGATACGTATCCAACACAGATATGCACTCACTTTGAAGTGTTCGTGCTTTTTATAGCATGGGCTTAATGGTTGAATACACATTGAGAAAAAATTGGAAAGCTGACATAAGAAAGATCTCGATTTCGTTACCGAGAGTCTAAGAGGTTAGAACTTTCAGACCATGATGGAATCATTCTACTACCAAAGCACAGGGTCAAGTAAGAATAAGCTTCTTGAAAAACCAAGTTCTTTGTTGATCTTCTAAGGACCATGATCTTCTAACTGCAACAGCATCTAAATAAGCTATCACCATGCAAGGATATGATACTCATGTTATTTAATAATCATTTACTACACGAATTTTCCTACAGCTTTCTTTAAATACGTAACAAATCCTAAAACCTCTGCTAACTACATCAGCAACAGATTCAAAAATATTAGTTGAGCTCTTATTAATTAATCCACTGTTTAGCTGTACGTTTTCTGGATGTAACTGGTTCATCCAACAGCTAGTGTGAAGCATTTCTGTAATCATATTGATTACAGGTGCTCTTAGGCAGTTAGGCCCTAACATAATAGATTTTAAACACAAATAATTTGAAATGTCATTCTTAACAAATAGAGTAACAATTTGGAGTCTATCTCAAATAAACGCTAGTATGCTATGAGACACTGACATGGTACTCATATGGAAATATAGACCTCACAAGTTATTAAGAAGTAGGGCAAGGGGAAATGATGACAAACAGAAAGATGGGCATATTTATAACATTATAGAATACCTAACACTTAGCAATGAGCAAGAGTTGTTTTATTAAAGTAGAACAAAAAACACATGATTCTTTATAAAAGAAATGGATTTTACACGTCAGACACAATCATTAAAAAAAAACAAAATTAAAGCTAACAGCTCCGTTGCAATTTTTTGTCCTCTACAAACTGATATGGCTCCGACGTGTCGTGTACATAGTGGGAAATTGTAGTGCAAAATTTGAGCACACTTTGGACAAAGACGAGACCTACTTCGAGCACATGTTGGACAAAGAGGACATCCACTTGGAAGTGTAAATGTTATCTTGGAAGTGTAAATGTTATCACTCCATCTATGGAACTCCAATCATCAGATTGATTGCCCATGCAAGTAGTCTGTAGTTCCCTAGGAGTAATCAACTTTTAACTGACTTTACTTTCATTTATTTCGGTCAAGGAATATGTTATAGCAAATATGCCAGCATTCGTTCCATATAGAACATTGTAGTGAAGGAAGTGATAACATGAGCTCCCTCATATTTATTGCCCATGCAAGTAGTATGTAGTTCCCTATGAGTAATCAACCCTTAACTGACTTTACTTTCGTTTATTTCAGTCAAGGAATATGTTACAGCAAATATGCCATTCCATATAGAACACTGTAGTGAGGAAGTGATATCATGAGCTCCCAACAAGTAATCAATCCATCCTCAACTGACTTTTTTCATTCAGTCAATAAAAACATTGAAACAAATATGCATGCATGCATTCATTCCATACGTGTGCATGATTTGAAACAACATGCACTAATAATACTCTTAGTAGGATTCTTGGAGGTTGACGGTCTAGTTGATAAGCAATCAGCTAGGCATGGTCAGACCATAGACACATTGAATGACAAGAACTTAGAGAACCTTGACAAGAACTGCCTAATGCCAGTGCATCAACAACACAGATGGTTTAAAGAATAAAGGGAGCAGGAAGATAAAAAGGATAAAAAAGAAGAGAAGGAAAACTGAAAGAAAACAACCTAGGTGAAAAGTTTATAATGAGAACATGGAATTTATTACAAGCCAATATAGCAAGCTGCTTAAGGTAATCTTGTCTTGAATGATTTATACTCTAGACTAAACACCTGGCTAGAAAAGCTGCTTCGTTTTGAAGATAAATCAAACTAAAAGGAAAGTAAGTGATGCTACAAAGCAATGCATGAAAAAAATCATTTGAGATGGAAAGATGAAGGCGCAATAAATATGTTGTTTGAGTTCACTAAGAAAAGATGACTCACACATCTCCTAGAGGCTGAATGGGGAAAGAAGAGACACAACCTTGACCTCTAAAGGGAATGAGTGATGAGAAAACAGGATAAAGTAAAAACATTGTAGTTTAGCATGCAAACGGTGATAAATAGGGAAAGAGAAAAACAAGGACTTCTAAAGAAACTATATCAATCTATATAGATTATAGAAGGAAAAAATATATGAATATGAATTACTACGAAATATTAAATGGCTACACTGTGATTATCTAATTAAGGGTAGATCTAACCCCATGAATTAAGTGTCTAGATACACAAAATTAATTAGAATCCTCCTAATTGATCTTGAAAACTTCTATTTGGAGAAGATACTTCAAATTTTGTGATTGTCTCTTCTATGGACATTGTAGTGTCTCCCTTTTGGACTCATTGTGATTTTTAACTAAAAAATCAATGAATTTAAAGAATTTTATCTTGTCACCTCCAACAATGATAAATCAAAAAACTCTTATTTTTCTTATTTTTCATATTGAACAATCTAAAAGTGCCATAAAGGAAATACTGCAAACACCTGACTACGAAATAAGTCAAAAACAAAATTGGAATCCCTCTTCATAACAAAACATTTATGATAACTTCCAATATGATTTGCATAGAATCAATGTGTTTTCATATTTCCTAATAAAGGAATTGTTCATTCTTAACGAGTGATTCTACTATCACAAACCAGAATACCAATTTTACAGCACGAAAAATATATCAATTATAAAATACAACCAGAAAGGTGCATGCAGGCTGAACTTGTTAACAGCGGGTAATCACAAAAGGAAACGGTGACTGAACATATAACAAAAGGAAAAAAAAAAAAGAACAAGTTAAAGAACCTACAGAGGTTTTAGGCATTGAGGGCATCACAGGTATAAGTTGCATGCACTGTCTGAGGGTCAATTCTTCAGCTCTAGAAGCATCACTAGACATCTGCATCAACAGAAGATTGTAAGAAATGATTACAAATGCCATGCATGAGGAAGACCATATCAAATAAGTAAAATATAGGTTGATGAAACAACCTGCGGAGCAGTCCGAGCTCGCGATGATGCATGAATCAACGCTTCAGCCATATTCAATCCAGCTGAATTGCTCCTCGGTAAGGACACTGGACTCACATGAGCAGTCGATACACTATCTCCAACTACAACAGGTACTTCTGCCAAAACCGAAGTCCATCTTTCACCAGCCGCAGTGGGTAATGCAATGCTTTCAGCGACTGAGGAAACCTTGTCCACCCCCAAACCACCCTTCTTGTCCACAGAAGCAAGCACGGGAAAATCTCTCTTGAAAGAGGACCTTCTAATGCCGCCACCACTACTCACACTCTGACTAGTAGGAAGAACAACACTTCTCGGATCAGTCTCCGGCTTTGTAGGCCACAACTCCCGGTGCCTACCCAGAACTCCAGCCTGGTTGTTATGCCACGGCCTATCGCTGTCGGTTCTACTCGATGTAATGGAATTAGGATAATCCTGAGAACCAACGTTGCCGGAAAGAGACCTCTCTCTGTCTCTATCACGGGGTGGATTGTTGTCCTTCTTCCTATCCCTCCTCCCAAAATTATTATAAGCTTCTGAACCCTTCAAACTCTTCCTAGAATCGCGACCACGAGGAATCAAAGGGAACCTGTTCCTTGACAAAATCCCGATGCCATTGTCATCTACACCAACCAAAACCACTCCAATTAACAAAATACACAAATAACAGGCAACTATTACCCCTAAAAAAACACAAACACGGACATAAAAAAGGGAAATTTGGATTACCTGAATTGGCATTGGGGCTTCTGCCCCCTTTTCCTTCTCTTAACCACTCAGGGACCAGCGTCGGCTCACCGCTCCCCATCAGCAGCGCATCTCTCCTGCATGCATTAGCAATCAACTCATCAAGCAATGGCCTCCAAATTGACAACCTATTGATGGGTACCGAGCAATCAAATCAACATGAGTCCTTCAAAAACCTAGATAATTTGCAAGAAAAATAAAAATTAAAAACAAAAAACAAAAAAGGGTAAGAAAACAAGTTCGCGAACTGACCCAGACAGAGAATTGGAGGAATATCAAACGGCAATAATTTATATTTGCCTGGCGGCGGCGGCGGCGGCGGCGGCGGAGAGATAGGAGTCTACGAGAACTCGAAAGAGAGAGAATTGAGGTTTTTTTTTTTTTTTTTTTTTTAAATTCCTTGCTCGTTCAGTTGTTGTATTTGTTTGGTTGGGTCTCGATATTAGCGATACACGAGAGCGGACGTGGACGGATGGAAGAGGAATTGGAGAAGGGGACAGAAACAGAACGCTTTGTCTTCTCTCTTTCCTCTGTTCTCTTCCACTCGCTGCAATTACAAACACCAGAACGCACTTTCAAATTAAAATTAATGTCGATGTTCTTGGGTTCTCGCTAACTGGGATTTCTATTTCTCTTTCTCTTTCGAAGAAACGGCGGTGGGATTTCTTTCTTTTAACAAAAACCCTATTGAACAAAAACTCCTTTCCTCGTAATGCTTTGGCACCAAGGAAACGCAGCTCCGGATGCAGTTTTGATGCTTTTTACTTGGACCCGGAAACTGCTCGATCGCATCTTAATGGGTTCTTCAAATGTATGGAACCAATATGGACCCTAATGGGCCATAAATGGCCATGCCATTGGGGAGTTTCTAAATGAGCACACCATTTTTTCTAGTGAGCCACTTAGTAACACTCAATAACACTCCGGACATTAACACTCCGGACATTGAGGAATGGGCTCACCAGGAAAATTGGTGTGCTCTTTTAGAAACTCCCCGTCATTGGAGAGCCTTTTATAATTTCCCTTTGATAATATTGGCAAATCTGCATTTACATGTGGTATCCTCCGGATTATAATGGGCTTCCATATGGTTTTTGGTCCATATTGGGTTAATTGACCCTATTTTTCTCACTTTTTTTCATGTCGAGTATCTTGTTGGGATATTATTCGTAACTAATTGCAAACTAATTCTGATTAAACTTTTACTTTTGATATTTTCATTTGGGTTCCATTCAGATTTGTAAGTCACACACATTTAAATAAAGAAGACTAATAAGAGAAAGCCAACTCAATAGATATGAGTTGTCTCCCTCTACGAGATGGGCTTAATAATTTTTTAAAATATTTCTCCTGTATTTGCTCTCTCCTATTAACTCTCTTAAGTGTATGTATAGATTATACATATGAGTCGATCTCTTTCCATATCCCCTAGACCTTATTCTCAGTCATCAAACTAATGAGAATGTCTAATTAGAAAAAACTAATAAAAATATTGTACTACAATGTTTGTCTTGCT
Organism: Dracaena cambodiana; assembly: GCA_036321105.1. Classification (NCBI taxonomy): domain Eukaryota; kingdom Viridiplantae; phylum Streptophyta; class Magnoliopsida; order Asparagales; family Asparagaceae; genus Dracaena; species Dracaena cambodiana. The sequence continues at coordinate 25,644,399 of JAYEPQ010000010.1, forward strand.
TTTGTGGGGCTAAATTAAGGCATGTGAGCACCAAGCACTTAGATTGGGAAGGAGGGAGCAGGGGGAACGACTGAAGAGAGTAAACTCAGTAAGAAATAATTTGGAATTTTGTGAGCCCTAATTTGTAGTTGCGACTATCTCATCCTTACTAAGTTAATTCTTTCCTATTATAAACCCTTAAGTCAAGTGTGTTTGGCTCATATATTTGAACTAAACTCATTTGTAATTACACCCAGTAAAACTAAAAATCATCAGCATTGGGCCTACTGTCATATCAAGTATCCTTAATTTTAAGCTGGATCTAATAGCTAAGAAAAACTTCACAACACATACAGGTGGAGCTATATTGCCGTAAAATTTAAATTAGTAATGGAGTAAGCTCAAAGCAATAAAGATTACCCAAATCCGGGGGTGAAGGTTAGGACCAATCAAGAGTTACACAGAATCCTATGAAAAGTAACATAGCCTGATCATCTATAAAAACGGAGGCAAAAAGAAAGTCCATGTCACAATTTTAAGAGGAGCAAAAACTGGGGTGTGGTTGAGGAATTTTCAAATTCTTAGAAGGCTAATTGACCTTGACTGTCTTGGATCCGCCACTACTATTCCTTGTTAACAATAGTGATCAATGACGATCAATGGGTCACCACTAATGATGATCTCCAATAGACAGCTTCATGGAGGTGAAGGTAGGCATGATGAGAATGGATATGAGCTAGTCCGAAGTCCAAAAGAGCCAATCAGAAAAAGCTTGGCTCTTGACCTGCCTATTTCAAGTTCAGACCGGATTGGATTAAACCAATTAGAGTTTATTGGATCTTTGGATAGGTTTTGCACGAGAGTTTCTAAAGGGGCACACCATTTTTCCTAGTGAGCCCACTTTAAAATTTAGTTAAAATAACAAGTTTGCCATCGATTTTTTTAGACACTAATGCCCTTATTTTCAATCTCCATTCTATTTCTGTCCGGAGTTAGATCCCAGACGAATTATATATCGTCCGGCGTTATATCTCGGATAGTATATTGTCCGTTCGGACTGTAACCCGGACGAAAAATATACCGGACTCTAAGGTTTAATTTGAAATCGTAATGTGTGATAATAAAATAAAATTGAAAGGTCAATTCGTCAGTATCCAGTGTGTGGGAACAATTACAATATAATGCAACAAACACGAAAAATTTATTTTTTATAACAATGTGAATTCATACAATGAGAATTATGAATAAATCAGTCCATAATTAGAAACAATATTACATAAAAAATATATACAAAGTTTCGTTTGCAGTAAACAGTTCTCAAACAACCATCTAAACACATTGTTGACAATATCATCTTTACTCTCCCAGCTACAATATCTCCGCTAGCGTTCCCACTAGCGAATGCAAAGGGGCGATGCAACAAATATGCTGACAACATTTCTGAAGAAACTTCTTTGTAGGCAATCTTATTAATATGTGGACGTATATGAGTTTCTTCCTGCATTTTCATATTGCACAATTGAAGGACAAATACGTTTGGTTGTTGCTTCTCAAGTTTTTGTGCACAATCTTCAGAAGTTTCTTGTCCCACATCAACTTGTGTAAACGGGAAGAGGTCCAAAAACAATGGAAAGGAAATGTGCCCCCTGAGATCAAAACATTTACAAGCTTGTTAGTGAGCCCACTTAAAAAATTTTTTCATACTACAAACTTGCTAATGAGCCACTTAAAAACTTCTTTCATATTAATTTTTAGACTGAAATACCCTTTTTTCAACCTCTCATCTTCTTCTTTTCTTAAACTGCAGTTCAGTTAACCAAAAAAAATCCTAAAACCCACAACTAATCCATCAAATCTTTCCCTATATTAAAATATCTCACAAATTAAATTCGAAAATTATATTTATTAGGCATTTGCTTACTCAAAAATCCTAGAAAAAAGTGCAAATTGATAAAAGTTATGAAGCCAAAAAAATCTCACAGTCTGGACTGCCAGTCCGGACGACTCTCTACTGTCCGGACTGGCAGTCCGGAGAGTCCAATGTCTGTCCGGATTGGATGTCCGGATAGTGAATTGCTGTCCAGACTTCCAGTCTGAATGAAATTTTTTTGTCTAGACTGTTAGTATGGACAACAGTCCACTGTCTGGACTGTCGGTCTGGATAGTGATAATTTTGTCCGGAGTGTACAACTCGGACAAGAGATAAGGATCCCTGTTTAAATATTGGTTACCATTATCAAGTTATACTAGAACATAATAAGTTATTTAACATATAATAATTGTAAGCCATGAATTAATAATAGCAATAATAATATCCATAACAAAGCAACAAATCATAACAAAGCAACAAGTCATAATAATAGCAATAATAATAACCATAAAAAAACATAATATGTTATAGAAACCAACAAGTCATGATAATATCCATAACAAAGCAAATACAAAAGAAGTCTATCACGAAGTCTATCAAAAAAGTCTATAACATATCCATAATATGTTTTACGGCTTTAATCTTCGCAAAAGTATTAAACAACACCCCATGCCGCTTCTTAAAAGCCCTTTTGTTATAAAAACCTATTAGATGAAGAAATCAAAAGATAATTGCATCCAAGAATTTATTATGCAACTAACACAAAGAATTCATTCATCTCTCAAATTTGTACACAAAGTTTATCTCTTTTCAACTAGATTTTCATCAATAACACATAAATACGAAACTCAAATTCAAACAACAATGTAAATTCACATAATGAGAATCATGAACAAGTTAGTCCATCATTAGAAACAATATTACATAAAAAAATATATACAAAGTATCATTTGCATAGAATAGTTTTTGAACAACCATCTAAAAATACATTGTTTTATAATACAGTCCGTTCAAATTATGATCCAAAACAAAAAATAATTAAATATAATGTCTCTAACTTTTGAACTCCTGAGGAGTGTTAATTCAACCGATCATTCACTAATTGGTTGCACTTCCTCTTCTTCTGAGTCTGGTTCATCAATGTTTGCACTTTCGTAAGACTCTTCAGCAACAATAGACTGTGTTAATATCGATGTCTTAATCCCTGCAAGTCGATAAGTATAAATATTTAGCACACAAGTGGAAAATAAGATAAATAAGTCAATAAATCATCATGGGTCATATTGAAACTAAAAATTTTCTAAACAGATATCATTAGTAATTGACACCTTCCCTCTTTACTTACACTCTCAAGATCTCCATAACATCGACTATCTTGATATGAAACAATCTTGACTATAAAAGTCCCAAGAGTATGGATTTGTCATTATCAAGATAAACTCATGGTCATTAGGTTTACACCAGGTAGTAAATCATAAGTATCGGGTCAGTTTTACTAGTTAATCAAGATCTAAAAAAAGACATATTATCCTTACCCGAATATGTATGAGATTGTGATTCATCATCATCAGATTCTTCTTCTTTATGTTTTAGTTCTTAATACCTCCAATTCCAAGCATGCCAAAGATTGTATTCACCAATTCATTTCCAATTGAAGATAGTATTCCTCTCTCGTGAAACCAATTTGTTCACATTTTTTACTTTAGCTTAGCATACATTGATTAGAATCGGTTCCCTATATTAAGCTAAGCAAGATGTAAGGATCGAAATTTTACAATGTGGAAGCATCAAAAGAGCCCAAACAAAAAAAATTGACGGTCTCACCTTCTGAGCACCAAGAAACTTCTCGTAGAGCTCAAGAACAAACTCCAGATTGGCGATTGAGTTCCTGTTCTTTATGTTTGCCACAACTAAATCTCGAGTCGTCGAGATCGGATGGCAGCGGCGGCTGCTTCTTCGAATCGAAGATTGATTTTGCGGAGTGATTTTTCTAGGATTAGGATTTTGAATCTGCCATTAAAAAGAGAGGAGGGAGAAAATGGTTTCGCTGTGGGAGCGGTTTTACAGCGAAGGCGATCGATTTTTCTCGTGTGAGGGGGAGGAGAGGAGAATGGGGGATAGGAGGAGGGGAGAGTTCAGGATAGGGGAGAGTTGGGTTTAGCAGGAAAGTGAGGGAGAGAATAAAGGGGTGGGGAAGAGAAATAAATGAGGGTACGTTGCGTGAGCTGTCCTCTCTTTTCAAAAGAGAAAAACGAAGAAGAAGAGTTGGGTTTAGAGAAGAGAAAAAAAGAGAAAATGAAGAGCAAGAGGAAAGAAAAATAAAGTAAGGATATTTTTGGATTTATAATATGCTCACTAGAAAAAATCTTCTCTCTCGAAAAAAAAAAAAAAAAAACTCACTAGGAAAGCTGCTGGGCTCACTGGGAAAAACGGGGAGTTTCTAGATGGGCACAACATATTTCCTAGTGAGCCCACTTAAAAGATCGTTTTATTTACCACTTTGCCATTACTTTTTTTTGGTCAAAAATGCCGTAGAAAATAGATTCTCTGGCCTCCTGATCCGAGCTAGCCAACCCGGATTAGTTTGGTTGATTCGGGGCTGATAGCCCGGATCAACCAATAAGATCCGGGCTGGCTAGCCCGGATCAGGGAGCCAGAAATCTGGAACCCTGATCCGAGGGTGAGCGAGAATAAGTAAAAAAGATTAAACTCCCATGTCCTAATATGCGCATCTGGTATAGTGGTTATCATAGTATCCTCCCATGGTATTGACCAGAGTTCGATTCCCTGGATTTGCAATTTTTATTACTTCTCTTTTATCATTATTGCTTGTTATTGCATTTTCCCACTAGAGTATACTCTTTGATGCAGAAATGAAAGAATTGCCTTTTCCCACTAGAGTATACTCTTTAATGCAGAAATAAAAGTAAACAAAAATCTCAAACATGTATTAAACAAAGAAGTGAATAAAAAATATATGACATATGTCCAATAAGAGCGCGAGAAGTGCCCAAATTTTGAAAGTAATTACGGATTGTCAAAAAAGTTTGCATCCAACACTTATCTAACATGGACAAAACCTAATGATAGAAGTGTCATTGCTATCTATTTATCCTGAGCCAAAGCGTCAAAATTCTCATTCATAATTCTTTGAAGATTATTTCTCAAAATTTTATTTATCTTTAATAGAAAAGCAAAGATGAAGAAACAGTAGCTGTAATCCAAGTTCCCGAAAGAAATCAAATTTAGGTATTTGTTTCTTCAAAATGAAAGTAAGAAAGACAAATAAACATGGAAGGGAACAAAAAACATGTAATTTTCATTTATGGATGTAATTTTCATTTATGGATATAATGGTATAAACATGCCCGCGCACAAAGCACTGTTAATAACACAGACATGGAGAAGAAAAGAAAAGAAAACCAAAAAATAATAATAAAGAAGGAAAGAAAACCAACAGATATCTTTGTCCTTCTTTAATGGTGTATTCACTTTAAATATATCTTTAATTTACAAATTACAAATAATTCTACGAAACATGACAGATTCTAAAATTATTATCATCATTACAAGCTTTATATTTCTAGTATTTTGATCCACCAACAACGAGATTAGACAAAGAAAATTGCAAGACGCTCGAACACCATCCGAAACCATCTTCTCAAAGAGCTGGCAAGTTTCACTCAGCTTCCTAACCTTCAAAAACCCATCCAGCAAATTGTTATAGATCACGGTATCAGCCCGAACACCATTATACTCTATCTCCCGAAACACCCGGCTCGCTTCCTCCACCAAGTACGTCTTGGCACACCCCTGGATCAGCATCCGAAATAGTCCTAATGCAGCGCCCAGCATCCCTCAGCATCCAAACGCATGTATCAGCATGTTGCAACCGCGATGATCAAACCGAAAGTTTCTCTTGGACAATTCGTCGAACAGGTCGCAGAAGTCCTCCTACATGCCGGCTCTACGGAGTGCGATGAGCAGGCGGGTGCTGGTGGCAGCGTCCGGGTGGTGATGCGTCGACGACTGGAGCGTTTTCATGAATATGGAGAGGGCGAGGGAGAGCTGGGACTTGTCGATGAGCGCGTGGATGACGGAGCTGTAGGTTTGGGGAGTGAGAACGACGCCGGAGTTTTGCTATGCAATGTCGAGGGCGGCGAGGACGTCGTCGAAGCGGAAGTGGCGGAGGAGGGAGTTGAGAACGACGACGAATGTGGTGGGGTCGAGGGAGCAGGAGGGGATGGCGAGACAATGGGCGGGGAGAAGGTGGTCGATGTAGTTGGAGCGGGTAAGTGATCGGAAGAGAACGGAGGGGGCTGAAGAGGAGAGGAGGGAGGGAGATAATGGTGACATGACATGGAGGAAGAGGGAGAACTTGGTAGAAGGGAAGATGGAGGGGTGGCGCAGGAGGTGGATGAGGACGGCGGAGGGGAGAGAGAGAGAAAGAGATTTAGAGCGGAGGGGAGAAAGGGATTTAGAGAGGAGGAGATGGTGAGGGTAATTCGGGTATATAGGTGTGCTCACTAGGAAAAACCAGGGTTTTTTAAAAGGAAAGGTGTGCGCACTAGTTAAAGTGGGCTCACTAGGCAAAAAACTGTGCCCATCTAGAAATTCCCGAAAAACGGTGTGCCCCCTCTGAAAACTCCCGTTTTGCACATGTCCAAACCTGCCTGGAAAGCCCGACTTCCAAAATGCCTAATATCTGATCAATCCAGTTCCAAACCACCCTCTCTACTTTCGATCTCTCTGAGAGACTTTCTTCTTGAGTTTTTATCTTTCTATTCCTCCTCACATCTCTCTTTTCCTCCTTCGTTTTATTTGACGAGAACTTCCAAAATGATAGGTTTGCAAGGTGTCATCTAAAGATCTCAACTTCAACACGACCTTGGTCTTAACCTTAACCGCACTATCCTTCCTCCAATCAGATGCAAAATCCGCGATGCCATTGCATAGAAAAGCCAGAGAACTGCAAAGAATGAATTGTAAGTTTTCTCTTTCATCTCTCTATTTAATTAGGGTTTCTCAATTTTTAGGGAAAAAATTATCTGATGACTAATAATCATTGTTGTTTGGAGTTGTAACTGATCTAAACAACACGGCTACCAATTGTAAGATCTTGATTTGGATTCTTTTTTTTTTCTTCATTTTTCTTTAGAGATTCTTTTTTTTTTTTTTTTTTTTTTTTTTTTCATTTTTCTATAGTATTAGCTTCTTATACTGAGTATTTCTAAAGCCTATAAGTGTTCGACCATTTTCATGTGGATGGGACGGTCACTTGGAGTACGAGACAATGGCTAAAGGAAATGTGGGGGACAGAGGAAAGCAAGACTATTTTGCATGTATCCCGCCCGATTCTTTATTTTGGTATTTGTAAAATGATGGAAACATTACTATTGTACCAAATTTTTTACCCAATTCTTATGTGAAAACAGAAAGTGGTAAATAAAAAATATGAAAGTTACCATGTATTAACAATATATATTATTAAAAAAATTTCATGTACTTATATGATTGTTTGTTATTTTTAAGGTCTTAAGATACGTGAATATTAGGGGTGGCAGATGGGGGCCCAACACGGCCCGTGCCCAAGCACGAGCATGCTGTGGGCAGGCCATGCCAGGCGCAGCCCATTGCCGCCGGCATGCCTCTCTTGTGGGGTAGTTTGGGTCCAACCCATTGGTCCGTCTTGCCGGGCACGGGCCGAACCCATGCCGTCATAGGCCGGCTTGCAAGAAAAATAAGTTAAATTATTTTGATGATAAAAAAATGTTTAAAAATATATAAAATTTATGATTTATGAGTTTCAAATGGTATAAAATTAAGAAATTTTCTTAAATTTAGATTAGAATTTTCTAGGTGGGGCAAAAAATAAAAAATTATAATTTTGCAAACTTAACTAAAAATGATTCAATTGTGGGCAAATCTGGATAACTATCAACTTAAAGTAAAAAAAAATTAAATTTTATTTCACACAATGTTTACATATAATACAAATGACTCCATAAAAACTCATTGAATATCATATAAAACTCAAAGAGGAGAGAGTACACTGTTCGTCACCCTCAACTTATTTTTTGTATTACTTCCGAAAAAATTATGAGTTTTTAGTAAGATATAGAGGATGGAAGGTCTTTGTTAGTGGAATTGACTTGTTCGGTGCATGGAGTTGAACTTAGCCACTTTTTTGGTGACTTTGTTTGTTTTGAGAATATTTGATTTCTTTGGTCTAGCGGAAATTGGATTTCTTCGTTGGCAGAGGTGTAATTTGTCTTTGAAATATTTAGACTGGTCCCGGTTGGCAAGAAAACTTGCTTTGCTTGGCAAAACTGGAATTCCTCAGTTGGTAAAGTTGAGTGTTTTTGGTGTGGTGAGGATGAGATCCTTTATGTAGCGAGGATGATCATTGATCTAATTTATATCTTTGCCAATTCAGCATTGCTGATGCATTGGTTTTCTTTGGTTGGTTTAGTCAGTAGTTTGATAAATTTAATTTTTACTGCCTGCATTATGATATGCAATTTTATCTTGTTTGTGACACGTAATATTGTTTTCGTGGAAAAAAGTGGTTCCCATTTATGGACAAGTTCAAGAAATAAAGATTAACAAGGAGTTAAAATATGAGATATTTTTATACTTCGTTGGAATTTACTGTGTTTGCGTAGATTGTTTGTTGTCTAAATTAGAGGAAAAATAACGTTGACTGATTTATATAATCTTTTTGCGATAGATATATGAAGATACTGAAACTGAAAGTAGAAATATCAAAAAAAAAATCTTTATATATAGAAAATAGAAGTTCTGAAGTTGGAATCATTTTGTAGTTGAAACAAAAATAGATTGTATGTACAAAGCAATCTGTATGTATTATGAAAAATTATTTATTTGTAATAAAAATTCAGGGACAATCTATTTGAACTATCATATCAAATTTAGTTACAAAAGGAGTCCTCATAAACAAATGAAATATATACTTCTTACCAAATCTCCTAGATCTGAAAGTATGGTTTTTTACTTGATCCAGAAGTAAGTAGAAATTATTTAGTAAAGTTAGTGTTTTACATAAAACTTCTATTCAGAATTGTCGATCACCCATTATTTATTAACTTTGTGAAGAGCTTGTAACCTTTATTCACTATCTTTGATCGTCACACAATTAAAAATGATTGCATAGGTTTCTATCAAGAAGAGAAGAAAAAGTTTTAAGAAGATTGAAGAATTTATATTATCATGTAACTTTTATTTCAGACTTAGTGATTTCTACTCAAAAATTTAGATATTTCTACTCACTAATTATACACTAATATTATATATTTTATACCTTATTTGTATCTCTTTTATCCAATTTATATATTAAATCATGTATTAAATGAATAAATTTAGATTTAACGAGATTATTTGTGTACTACATTAGAAAGTTGATTAATACATGATTTTATATTTTATATAGATGATCATTTTTTTCAACCTATGGTTCACATTTGAGATCGAACAAAGCTCGAAAATTCGAAATATTAATGATCTAATGGAGCAAGATCGAATTCAATCAAATTGGTTTAGTAGCAACAATTTCAAAGCCCTATTTCATAAAGATATAATTCAAAATAGAATATTTTCTAGGAATAAGTTGTAGAGCTCTAAATTATCATTCCAATGGCTCAAAAAATTAGCTCAATGGTAGTTCAAATGCAAAAATAATGATTATTTTACTGAAGTGTTGCACAATAGAACCAACTGCCCAGGCCAAAAAGTCTCATTTTTCTACTCGTTTTTGGATTCTAATTTTAGCCATTGAGATCCATTAATTATGGAACTTAAGGATAATTAGGATTTTATAAACTCTATAAATAAGAAAGGAAGTGTTTTGCTGTCGTATACCTCTATATCTCATTTCTCTTTATCATCAATCTTCTTTTCCTTTTGAATATAAATATCTCTATTTTAATAGTGACCAACTAATTCCTTACTGAAAAATGAATGAGAATTCTCTATTTCTTCAATGATGCTTTTTTGTATCTCTTTTAAAATTTATTTCTTGATTCTCATTTATCTTTATGATTAATAGGCTATAGTTTACATGTATTCAAAATATTTTACCTTTTAGGGCATGATTTATATTCTCTTTTAGAGATTTTTATCATGATTCTATATAGTTTATTCCTTAGATGTATGGAATCATGGAATTTATGATAAAATGATTATGAATAAAAATGTCTAATTTATTTCTGCTTCTGATCTAATATTTGATTGATTGTAATATTTCTGTATACTTAAAATAATTTATCTTTTGGGGATTGGTTCATATTTTCTTTAAATAAGGATTCAGATCGTGATTCTGGATATATATTATTGGTGGATGTACGAGGTTATGATAATATAAATATTGATAGAATGATAAAAAAAATAATTTCTAATGTTTAAACAACCAAAATAGATAACTAGATATGAATCTGAAACCATAACTATTTTTCTTGCTGATTTTATTTCTTTAATCTAATTACTCTTGTCCTTACTCTTCTTCCGTCGACTCATACTTTTCAATACCAAACTCCCCATAGATTCGACCATGGACTTACTAAGATTTTGTTACTTGTCGATCTTTTATACTTGAGAGTATATTTAGAGTCAAGTTTTTGGCCATAAGAGGTTGCAAGGCTCGTTCTTGATATTTATTAGCATTATTGCTGGAAATCAACCTAAGACAACACTCGTCTATTAGAGTAATACAGAGGGTTAACGGCATATTACATATGCTAAATACGACCATGATCCCTACGGAAGTAAGTTTTTTTTTTTTTTAGGTAGAGTTTTCTTTTTCCTTACTAAAGTTGGGAGATTGTGAGTATTTTGCTAGGGACTACCAAAATCAGATTGGAAGTGTGATTACAAATGAAAAGGGTATGTTTCTTAGCTATTTTATACACTCATAATGCAATTATATGTGTTAATCCTATGGATCTTATGATATGTAATATTTATATTTTAAATTCCTATCTAGAGCGAAAATTTATGCTTAATAAGTTTTTTTATACTTGTGTGGGTTTGGAGCCAAGATGAAGTAAAACAGGGTCAAAAGTCCCAAACATGTGCACAAATCAGATCACGGTCCTTGGCTTGCCAGAGCGCCATCAACAGCGAGTTCCTGTGGTCGATATCTCAATGCACCCACCTGCAAGATGTGGTTGTTGTCGCCTTTAACAACACAGTGAATCAGGTGATTTTCCCATGCACACTCTCTAGTGAAGCAGATCGTCAAGTACTCAGGAATCAATTTAAGATTGTTCTTTATAGAGACAATGTGAGAGCTAAAACACTTCAACCGCTGGTTATGGTCAGAAAAAAGAGATTAGATTGAAACAATTGGTTTAGTAGAGAGAATTAAGCTATCACTGCAGGGAGAATCATAATGGATGAGAGAATTCCCTCTAAATCTTTCTCGTTTGGTTCAACTCTAATTACTCACAACTAGATAGATTGCACAATCAAACCTAACTGGAATATGGTACTTTAAACTTGTAATATCCAAAAAGTTAATCTTTTATGAGTTTGATTCCAAAATTGAAACCTTTATATGTACTAGAGCATAAATATAAAATAATATATCAATGAGAATAAATAATTACTCAAAATCTAAGCATACACTATTACTCAATTGTCAATGGCATATCAAAAGTTAAATAGTAACTATGCTCCCAAAATATAAACTATCAGAGTCTAAGATCATATTTTTATCACAAAAGATTAGAAAAACTCATAGAACATCATAAAGCAATTAAGAGAGATTAGACCAAACCGATTCAAAGACTTAGGATTCATCTTGTCACCATTCAACGAAATGAAATAAGTTGTACATCATCTTGAAGAGAACCGTCGTCAATTATATTGGCAAATTATCCATAAGAACTTTTACAGAGTAGATCTCTCATTCCCTCAGAAATAGAAAACTAAGATTTTTGGAAGAGTTTCAGAGAAAGAGATGACGATTCCTAAACAATATGTACAAGGGGTATTAATAGCTCCTAGGTTGGAAACTAACTCAAAAAATATTAATTTACAATAATGCCCAAACTAGGTGTGATGCTACCAATTACACACTGATGGGCCTGAGCGTGTGTTCTAATAGTGGATAAGGTATTACTAGGAGGCACTCTCGACAATAGAGTGTACGTGGCCATTACAACACGCCATCACAAGAAAGATCTAAGGAAGCATAATACAAGGTACACACCAACAACTAAACCTTTTGTCCCAAGTATTTGGGGTAGGCTACATGAACAAAAAAGAAATCACGTCGGATCGATCACTTTGAAATGTCCCAATAAAATTTATATTTTGGCTCATGTCATAATATGTGACAATGTTTTACGTTGGCTGTCACCGGCCTATCACAACCCTTCTCCTTTATCCTGATTTGGGATAGACAGTAAAAGGATAAATCTTTAAGCATAATACTGACGGAGTTAATACAAGGTACACACCACAGGTTTAAAATCTATTTGCCGTAGCATCATAAATATGAATTATGAAATATAACAATACTCAAAAATAGATATAAGAAAAGATAAAGTAATAAAGTATATATGTATACAAGAATGTTCATACAAAGTCAAGCACAATATCAGAACAAGAGCAATTTGTAGGTACAAAATATATACAGATGTGTTCGGATACCACAAATAATAATTAGGAAACATGATAAATGTGATATACAAGCCAAAATAACATATACACAAAATGGACGAGGACCCAACGGAATGAGTTTACTAGCGTTTAGCTTGCTCCTACAAATAAAGATCCTCGAGATGTGGGTCTTACTCTTTGACACTACATCCATTGCTCCAAGATCTGTGTGTGATAAACTCCGGGGTCATAACCCAAGCAACAAAATAAACCAAAGCTCGTGCGCTACTATGAATAATGTAAAATTATGTACATGGCTTACTAGTAGGAAATAATATAAAATGCATATATATGAAATCATGGAGAGTATGATATGCATAAGATATCATGATAGGTAATGAAATATATATTCTATCTTATCTGTTTGAAACTGAATGGTAGGAGTATTTATGTATTCTAAGAGTGTACTATAATATCTGATACCATGACTACAAGTACCGATCTCCGCACGAATTGAATGGCGTGCTGCTAAGCACTCTGTATATCCCATGCGTACCTGAAATCATGACTACAAGTCACTATTCTCTACACGAGCCAGACGTATCGCTAAGTACTCAGGAACAATAGTGTCAATACACATCGATGAATGCATCCTAACAAGATCAAAACTTTTACTTTACGTGTTTCATTCCACCATATATTTTCTTGATACCCATAATGTAATATGTTTTTAACATGTATATGTTTATACATAAGCACGATATATGCTAAGTATCATGGTATCAATATAAGACATGTAACATGCATTCTTTCCAAGTGTCAAGTGTATATATGAAACGATATGCATGACAGTACCAGCAGGCACAGGAGTTATAAAATATATTCACGTGCGTCTATTCTCAATCCCAAGTAAAAATAATTAGTAAAGCATGTTATGTGTTCACAGAAATATATGCGTAGTTAGTATCTCAAGTATGTATAAATATGCACATGTGATATCGGGCCTAAACAATAGTGATTGAACTTATGTGTATGCGCATCATGTCACAAGTGCAGTAGTGTATGCATAATGCCTAAATATTATTTGATTGATGTACTCATATTGAGGTTTAGTGGATTAATATGGCTTGACCTAGTCCTGGCCTACGCAATGTAGCAAGTTCAAGCCCACATAAGGTATAGTTATATCTTAAACTAAAAAAGTATATGTAGACAAATTTGTAGGTTTATAAATTACCTTTCTAACAAATCCTAAATAAGCCAAAATCAAGTTCTAAGGAAGAAGTAATGGTGGTTTTTCTCAACCTATATTATTGCTGAATCGTATACCTGACACCTTACACCCTTAACTTCTAGGTAGTTTCTAGATAAGATAAAATGTGAATAGTAATAGGATTTCTATATGAAATTTATAGATAATTTAACAACCTTTTTGATGAATCAAAAAGAGCTCAATCTAAGTTCTAAAACAAAAATTATGGTTGTTTTACTAAGTTATTCAACTGATATGCTGCTGGGACGTGGTATAGTGCCATGTCAGAAATTTCAAGTAATTTTTGCTAGGAAAATGATTTAATCAAGATTGAATTTATAAGAAATTTGTAGATTGATGAGTTATCTTTCTAACGCCACAAAAAGAGGTTAATAAGAGTTATTATTGGCTGTTTATCGAAATCCGCTGAGTATGACCAAACATGGATAGTTATGTTCACAAGTAACGTGCACGGTATGACTCAAGTCATTAAATCATGATAAATGCAATATTACGCATCTATAATATCTAAAATAGATTACCAGCATGTCAGTTCTTTAGTTCATAGGAAGAGTATACATGCATATATGCATGTTCACATTCATTTGGCTTAGAAAACAAGCAAAATACAGAGTATCGATATGAAACTCTATAATGCAATAAAATATACAATTTAAATATAAATTTAAATATATATTCCACTTTTTAGTTGATATTTGGTTTCGGATATGTATGATTTACACATATTTGATATGGTGGAAAGGTTTACCAGATATCAAGAAACTTGTTCGCCTTTATTCGACGTGCTTGAACTTCTTCTTGCCATCATTCACCGGTGATGAGTGTTTTCAAGCGGGTGAGAATTGATAGAGATAAAATTAGTTGTTTAGTTAGATTTGATTTGATTTGATTATGAATCTAGTTGGATCTTGAATTTTTAGAGATTTAGTAATTTACTATAAAGATTTCTTATAACTTTGATTTTAGAAATAGAGAGAGAGATGATTAATAAAAATTGAGTGCATGTGGTTGTCTCTTCCCAAATCTTTTTCATGAGTGATTCGTGAGAGAGTGAATATGTGATTTACCTAGACGTGAGGTCCGGAAATCCTAATTTATCCCTAAAATCTAATTTCTTCCCCAATTTTACACTAAAAACTCTAAATCACCTTCCGTCCTGCGTCAAATATTCAAAAATAAGGATGAATTAGCCTTATGGTAGATTTTCTAGAGTTTTTCATCCTAATTTATTGACAAATTTTTAGAGGGAATTGGATAAGGAATTTGGGTTAGGGAAAGAGAAATTGAAAAGGAAAATGTGATGAGTATGACTACTTTTTTTTTCACTTTTTCTGAATTTGTTTATGCAGTCAAATTAGAGGTACAAGATTGGTAAAAGACAAATTAGAGTACCCTTGAACTTTCCTATAATAATAAGATTGCCATTAGGTCAAATTCTATCACAAAAAGTCAAATAATGCTGCTAGGGATAGAGTAGAGAAAATATGATTATTTAAAATGAAATTTGTTTTAATTGATTATTTTAATTGGTATTGGTCGAAAAATCAACAGGTCTGGAATAATTCCAAAAAAATAAAGAAAATGCAATAAAAAGAGAAGAATAATCTTTTCTCTGTGAAAATTTTCATTAGACTCCAAAATAAAAAAATACTCCGTATTCGCCTATCCAGATTCCTGGACTATTACAAACGATATAGAATAAACCAATATAAGAATATGAAGATTAGTCTTGTTACACTAGGATTGATTATAAACTCTTTAAAACCTTTCATATTAGCCAAATCTATTGCCTAGGTTAATTATACCGTTGAAGGTAATAACAATCGCCATTGACCATGACATGAAGGTAGGTACACTTAGACATCAAGTGCAACTCGCTATTGATGGTAGTCTCGCAAACCAATGTTTATTGTCTAATTTGTGAACATTCATGTGGTATACGAGCCCCGTTTCACCTTGTCTCGACTCCAAACCCTACACACACACACACACACACACACACACACACACACACACATATATATATATATATATATATATATATATATATAAACACTTATTAAGCATAAACTTTAACTCAAGTTAGGCATTTGCAATATAAATACAATATATCATAAAATACCTAGGATAAACGCATACAAGTACATTACAAGTGCTTAAAATAGCTAAGAAACATTTTCACTTGAAGTCACTTAATACACTGATGATGATTTTGTTTTAAACAAGTTAATTTTAAAACTTAAGAAAGTTCTATACCTTCAAACTAGCTATTCTTTTAATGATATGCTTAAAAGTTGCCTTACCAAATGGAATTTAAATGAAAAAATGTTTGCTCTTACGGTTGATAGTTCTAGTACATATGATGCTTTGAAAAGAAACTCCAAGAGAGATTTTAGTAAAAAATTATTGTTTAATAGTGAACACATTCATATGAAATGATAGCACATATTTTAAACATAATTGTTCAAGATGAAATAAAAGTGATGGATGATTCTATTAAATATATTCAAAATCTTATTAGTAGTCCATCTAGAATGCAACTTTCAATGGAATTACATAGTTATTTTAGTTTCCTAGGAGAAAAAAATTGATTTTGGATGTGCCCACAGGATGGAACTTATCAAATGTTTACCAGTGCTTTATCATATAAGGATGTCTTTAAAAGATATGCATAAATGCATTGTAATGTTACTTAATCTCTTGATGATTGAAAAAAAGTGAATTAGTTACTAATTTCCTGTCTATTTTTGTTGATATAAGTCAAGCATTTTCAGATAGAAAGTGCACTGCATCTAATTTGTACTTGAGAAAAATTTGGACCATTTGACATGTTTTGCAAGAAGAATCGATTGTTGGTGATGATATTATTAAAATTTGGGCATTGGAAATGAAAAAAATTTAATAAATATAGGAAGAATCAACATAATATTGTCAGTTACATTTGTTTTGAATTTGAGATCAAAATTCCCAATACCTTAAGTACACATATAAAATAACACTTGGTGAGATGGAGAGAAATAAGAAATGTGAAGAAATTACCATATTTCTTAAGAAAAATTTAAGGTAAATGTAAGAGGACAGCTAATCAAAATACAGCTTTGATGGATGAATGAAATCAATTAATAAGTGGGGGCTCAAGTAGTATTTCGACTAGTTTGGAAAAAAAAAGTATATTCAGATTCTGTTGACTTTTGAGCTCAAAATTGTATGAAAGGGTTTAAGAAAAATGAATTTGATCGTTATTTGAAAGAAGGTGCACTTCCTTTGTTCGATGATATGGATTTCAGTATTTTAGAGTGGGAAAAGAAGAATATAATACTTTATTCTATACTTTTAAAAATAACTCGAGATATTTTAACTACTGTTTCATCTAAGCTAGATTTCAGTATTGGCGGTAGAGTTATGAATCAACACTGGACTTGGTTGAGTCCCTCTACCATAAAGGCTTTGATATGCACATAAAATTAGCTTAGAAGGATTACTATACAACAACAACAACTAGCCTTTTATCCTAAGTACTTAGGGTAGGCTACATGAACCAAAAGAGAATCACGTCGGATCAATCACGTTGATAATCCTTCTCTATTCATTCCTATCAAGTAATATAACATCATTTAAATCTCTAGAAATCTATATCTTTTTGTATTACCTCCATCCATATTTTCTTCGGTCTTTCTTTCGTTCTGTTAACTTGTCCTACGTTGATAAGCTCTCCTCGTTGAATTGGTGTATTTGTAGATCTACGTTGCACATGACCAAATCATTGTAAGCAGTGTTCTAAATATCGGATACCGGTCTTGTACCGATCAGCCAAATTACATACCGGTTACCGGATACCGGGTGGGATATCGCGATATGACCCTAAATACCGGAGTGTCATATCGTTGTCATACCAGTTAAAGAATAATTATATAATTGGCTATATAGAACATAATAAAACGCATAAAATGAGTTTATAACACTTACATTGGTTTATTTACATTCAACTTACGAATTTGCAGATATCGTTTAGAACGTTCGCATATGCACAGAGACAGAGCGAAATACAATCATAAAATAAAGAAAAATAAGTTTTCAAGATAAAAGAAAAGTGTTTCTGCAATACATAAGTGATATAATTTATAAAATTACAACATTGTCCTTTAAATGAGTTTATTTGAAACATGCTAGAAACTTTAAATATCAGTCTTTACAACATATTTTCTAGCTAGATTCAGAGCCGACTGGTTCATTTGTTGGCATGCCTTCCCCATCATCTGATGACGAATCTGATGATGATGTGTCAACTTCTTCCTCATCGTCATCATCTGATGCGTGCCGCTGCTTAGACTTTGAAGATGATGGTGCTTTTCCCTTTGAAGTTCTACTACTCTTCGACTTAGATGCCTTAACTCTTCCACTCTTTCTTTTCTTCGGATTAGCACCCATAGCAATTGACACCTGTCGAAAAGTCAGTTGTTCTCCAGGAAAGACTTTATCATCACTAGTCTCATAAGGATCGCCATTTTTTTTCTCAAGCATGAACCACTCGGTGACCTTTTCCTCTTCATTGTATGCTACTAGTGGATCTCTGTTTGGGATTGAAAGCTTGCTCTTGAGCCTTACATTGAATTTGACAAAACTAAGTCGTGCAATTACTTGGAACTTAGCCTATTTCTTTTCTTCGTATGCACCTAAATAAAAGATATACACATGAAGTTAAACATATATATTTGGGAGAAAGAAATATTTAATTAGAAAAGTTAAAATTGTAATACCATCTCAAATGTACTCCAGTTCTGTTCACAACTCGAAGAACTGGTTGTCAGGCTCAAGATCCTCATTGCCATCATCCTCAATTCGGGAGCATCTGTCCCGTAGAATTGCCACCATTGAGCTAGCAATGAATATTTATAAATAGTTATTAGCTATTTAATAGTTTCTTTAATGAAAAATAGATTGAACTTTGCATTTCTTATAGTGAAATGCATACCTGGATTAATGATTCTCTTTACTGCTGCCCTTGCAAAAGACATTCAAAATGATCCATTTTGATTTTGATATATTGGGAGCTGCTGTGCAATCTTATCAAGTCTATCATTATCATTTGGATAGAATTTGTGCATCACTTCAACGAAGCCCGATATGAACGACCCATCAGTATCAATCTCAGGCTGTTTCGCATAGTAATACAGAGGGTTCAAGAAGTATCCAGCTCTATGCAGAGGACCCTTAAGTTTTTCCTTCCATCTCCTATCAATAATCTTCCATATTGGAAGATATTTTTTCTCTTCACCCCCTAGAGCATCTCTTATCTCCTCTTTAGCAGTCTCTAGGTCACCATACAGAAAGCCCATTGAAGGGACTTTGTCCCCATCAACTCTACGCAAAACTTTCACTAGTGGAGTAAATACTCTTAGGGCAAAGTTTGTGTTGTCCCAAAATTTGTTACTGGCAATTATTTCTGCAACCTAAATATTCATAAAAAGATGTAAAAAAATATGTGAATAACATAATTTAAAATTATAAAATAAAATTTTTTATTAATTGAAATAAATACCTTCTTGCCTGCATCTGTTCTGGACAGAGTGCAATCCATCCAGTCATCAGAAATAAATATATGTTGCAGCTCCTTCTCCCTGATTGATGATAAAGAGAGAAATGCCGTGGCAAACCTAGTTGTGCTCGGCCTTATTAGCTCTCCACCAATAGCCTTCCTCATTATATCTAAAGATTTGGTGTGATTGTATATGTACACGGAGACTGATCTCCCCATCATAATTGCACTTCGGATATGTTTAATTTTTTCAATATCCGCAAGCATCAGATTAACTGTATGTGCTGCACAAGGTGTCTAAAATATATTTGGATGTGTTAGAGCCAATGTGTTTGCTGCAGTCATATTGTTCGAGGCATTATCTGTCACAATCTGTACAACATTTTCTACGCCAACCTCGTTCATTCCCCTCTCCACAAATTTGTAAATGTAACTGCCATTGTGTCTCTCAGAAGATGCATCTTGAGACAATAAGAAGGCTGTACCGGCCGGACAATGAACAACGATATTCATTAAACTTCTCCCTTTCCGATTCGACCACGCATCAGTCATTAAAGTGCAGCCATTTATTCGGCAACTCTGTTTGAATGATTCAAGAGTTGCATTTGTCTCCTCGACCTCTCTTTGGAGGCAAGTCTCGCTTAGCTCGTATGGGTTAGGAGTATGTAAGTTTGGTCCATACATGCCAATGGCTTGGACCATCTGCACAAAAGCTGGCTGCGTAGCAATATTGAATGCAAGACCTCCTTCATAAAAAAACCTGGCAATGTATCAAATTGCATCGTCTCTGGTCTTTTTTCTGGAGGCTGATGGCATGGTAGGCTGTCTTTGAGCTGCTTCTACTACTTCCTCGACCGATCGAATTGCAAATTGATCCATTGGTCCTGTTGTTTTGCGGGAAGATTGACCTGTTGTTTTGCGAGAAGATGACTCCTCTCGAGTTGTCTCCTCATCTTCTTCTTCCCCAACACGAACTTCTTTTAACAAATTTTGAAGTTCTGTTGCTTTTCCTTCCTTTACCTCTCTAGTTTTACTTAGCATTACCAGTGCTTTCTACTTCACGTCATCTGGGACCATGGGACAGCCTCTGACATTCCTGCTGACATGACCTAAATGTTCCTTCAAGCGGGTAATGCCTCCCCCATATTCATTCTTACAGAAATTACACTCCACTTTATTGGGCTTATTGGGTACTTTTTTCCCTCATTCTCAAGCTGGATCTTTACCTCCTCGCTTCTCTTGGACATTTGAAGCACCAGAAGAGGACATCTTTCAAACTATTTCTGACTTCAAAAAAGTGAAGTGAAAAAGACAAACAATTAATTGATTAAATAGCTAAATAATTGTTGCACTTAATTTATATTAACTTAATTTTTTTAAGAATTCAAGTTTTTACTAAAATAAATAAATTTATATTAACTTAATTTATTTAAGAATTCAAGCTTTTACTAAAATAAATAAAGTTGATAAACATAATCTAAGTTAAAAAAATAATCATATAAATGCTATGTGTGTTTATGTGTATTCACTATTTTAAAACACTGCAAATATATGTCTTCAATACATGCTATGTGATGTCTCATACTCATCCCGTGTATTTCGCATCAATTTGTATTATATACAGTTGCAATCTCCCTTCACTTTAATGAACAAAACTAAACTTATATTATTTCACATAACCAAACCTAAGAAGTAGTGAATTTATAATTAAAGAATCTGCAACAACACTAGTGAAAATTGTATCAATAGTAAACAAAACTAAACTTATATTATTTCACATCCATTTGCATCTATACTATGAAAATTGTATTAAATTGAATATGCTACTACATTCACTGTATTAAATTGAATATGCTACTAAGTATTTGGGATAAAAGGGTTAGTTGTTGTTGATGTTGTTGTTTAGTAAAATGAAGAAAGAATAAGATGGTGGGTATGGGACTTGGTGAATAAAATTAACAGAAAACTCAATTTTTTGCAAACTAGTAAGTCATCATGCTAACTAGTGGATTTTCTTTATCAAATTTTATTTTATTTTTCAACAACACATCCACAAAAAAACATATATGGATACAGTCCACATGCACAACAACAATAAATCTAGCATGAAACTCATACATAAAACAGTAAATCTGCAACAACAGTTAGAATAATGACAAGATTCTGTTGCATGAAACAGTAAATCTGCAACAGTGAATCATACACAAATTTATAAATCTGCAACAGTGAATCATACACAGTAAATCTGCAACAGTAAACCTCAGAAGTAGTGAATCTATAAATAGTAAATACTCAAATTAACAAATTTTAACTAGTATGAAACTCATACACACAAAACTATTTCTTGAATCACTGATTCACACTGAATCAGTGATTCGGTTCACTGATTCAGTGTGAATCAGTGAACCGAATCACTGATTCAGTGTGAATCAGTGACTCATTGAATCAGTGATTCGGTTCACTGATTCACACTGATTCAGTGTGAATCAGTGATTCGATTACTCACTGTAGACTACCCGCCAATAAACAGTGCGTCAATTTCGCAATTCTCCTCAAATTACACCAAAAAAAAATCTAACATAAATCGCAATCAATTAAACCTAAATAGCATAATTATAAAAGAAATTGACGAAATTTATAACTCTAAATCAAATTAACATAAAAAAGCAAACTAACCTTACCTGGCCGGCGGCGACTGCCCTACTGGAGAACGGCGAGCACCCTTCGAAGACTCACAGAGTAGGAGAATAGCTATCGGAGAGCGGAGAAGAAAGATAGAAAGAAAACGAGAGATTTTTTGATGGATTGGGAAATTAGGGTTCGGGTTCGCTCCGTTCGGCTCGATCGGCCGACGAACACGGGGAGAGAACGAGAGAGAGAGCCAGAGAGTGGAAGAAGAAGAATCGGAGAAGATTTAGGGCTGATTTGTGGGTATTTGGGATTAGAGTTTTCGTCGCGGGGAGAGAGAGCTCGGATCGCCGGGAGAGAGAGAGAAAACGCGAAAGAAAATAAAAATTTCCCCCCTTTCGACCCGTTTTATTGCTTAACGGGTCGGATTTTAACGGGTTAACAAGTTTAAACCGTAACCAAAACCCAAAACCCAATAACCGATATTATCCAGTACCGGTCGGTATTGGATAATATCTATACCGGCCGATATATCGCCATGTGGCCGATATATCGGCCCATATCGGTCCAAAACGATACCCGATAAAAAATTTCCCATATCGTCTCATTTTTTCAAAATTACCGATATACCGGTATATCGGCCGATATTTAAAATAGTGATTGTAAGTGATTTTCTCGCATTTTCTTATTAATGGAGGCTACAGCTATCTGAGCACGAATATATTTATTTATCACTTTATCCCTTCTATTGTTACCGCATATCCAGCGAAGCATGCGTATCTCTGTTACACTTATTTTCTGTGAATGACGTTTATTTATAGCCCAGCATTCCGTGACATATAATAAAGCTAGTTTAATAGCAGTCCTATAAAATTTTTTCTTTAGTCTTAACGGGATGTTACAGTCGCATAAAACTCTTGTTGCACTTCTCCATTTTAACAAGCCAGCTTGTATGCTATGATTCACACCACTATCGATTTCTCCATCATTTTGAATAATAGAACCCAAATAGCTAAACTGACTGTTCATTTATATCTCTTGCCCATCCAGTGTTATAACACTAGTGTAGGGTCTGTTTATTACTAAATTTACACTTCATATACTCTATTTTATAACTACTCAATCTAAAACCTCCATATTCTAATGTTTGCCTCTGTAATTCTAACTTGTCATTCACCCCTGCTCTTGCATCAACTAAGACAATATCATCAGTAAATAGCATATCATCCTGAATAGTTCTAGTAAGCTCATTCAGATGGATTACTATATAGGTAAATTTATACTGTATTTGTGTTTGACATCATCTAATCCTATGTTATGTTGTTGAATCACTATTTTATTGCTACTTTTATGTATTGCAGATAATGGCGTAGATTTTTCAAGTTCATCCAATTTAATGAATAATGAAGAATTAATTGAAGAATGCTTAACATTAAAGTCTAAGAAACTTTTAGTATATAATGTCATTCTTCTTTTTTTAGTTTAATGCAAATTTTTATTTTCTATTGGTGGTTTTTTTTTTACTTTGTTATTCTATTCGTAAAAAAAAAATAATTTTTTAATAAAATTTGATGGAGTGCTTTCTATACTGTTCTTCTATCTGCAGTGCTGTGGGCTTTCGGGATCTCCCATCTACTATTCTGTGTTCTGCTATAAGAAAAGATTCCTCCTTATTATAGCAAAAGGTAAAGTTGATGCCTTTTTGCATTCATGGGAGTTCAATTATACGCTTGATTGTTTTTTCGATGTGGGCTTTAATTTGAATTGCAAAAAGGGATCATTTTTTTTCTTTTTTGCATCTGTAATTTAATGTGGATGTTGATTAACTCATAGTTCCGCATGCAAGATGAGATGAAGGTCTGTTTACCAATAATGTCAAATCCGTGGATTAAAAATGGTAATATAACATCCCAAATCCCATTAAACCCAAAAAATTTATTCTTTTTAAAAAAAATAAGATAAGAGATAATACCCAATTTTAATTTATAAAAATCTTAAGGATAATACCCAATCTTAATCTTATCTTATCCTAACAATTTAAGTACCCAATGACCTTACTTTCCAATTTTCTTTTACGTAAAAAAAACGAAGAAAGAGAACATACAATAGAAAGGAAAAAAGAAAAGAAAGGGAAAAAAAAACCAGAGAGATGAAAAAAAAGAATGAAGAAGAGAGAACTTACCCCAAGCAAAGGCACAAGACCTTGTCCTACAAATTATTTCCATTATCGCAGACTTCCTAGGCACAAGACCTTGCAGTTGCTTTCTCTGTACTCTTTTTTTTTTTGGTTACTTTTCATTGATCTATTTTGTAGTTTTTTTGTTTTTTTGAAAAAGTGTAGCTATATACATGACTTTCTAACTATGATTTCATATTGTATAATATATGAATCTGAATGGTATGTCAACATAATACGTTTGATTTGATTTTAGCTAACTGAATATTGGGGTTATTTTTCATGTTTATGTAAAACATGTAGTTTTTCTTAAATAAATTTACTACAACCACATAATTATTTATCATTTATTTTAAACTAATAGTCAATATTTAATTGTAAAAAAAAGAAAAAAACAATATCAAATGTGTTATTGTTTTGGGAATAGTTTCTAAAAAAATTAATTATTATATTTTTGTTATAGAAAACAAAATTCTTACACTAACATGCAAATAGTCACGAAAGAAAAAAAAAATATGTGAAGAAAAGAAATTGTGGGAACTTACAAATATCTTCATGACCCATTAATGACATTCAATTTGGTGGTTGTGATTTTTATTGAAGAAAATTAAGACATTCATCCATCCAAGTGTGAATTTTATTTTATTTTTTTCCGATTATGGTTTACGTAACTTAATATGATCTTCTGATGTCTTGGGCTCATAGTCGCAAATTGACTAGAAATCTAGAAGTCTATTGTTTGTAATATAATAATTATCATTTGTTTAATTATTAATTAATTATCAACTATTTAATTAATAATTAGTTTAAAACTATACGACTTTGATTATTGTACTGTATACCAATCATCTCAAGTTCTAATTCATACACATACTTACAAATAATTCCATATTAGCTTGTATGAGTTAATTAACTGTGTATGAACGAAAATATTAAATCTTTTGAATGATAGCAGTATCTTTTTGATTATGTTCCTAAATACTATTTAACATATCCTTCTAATGGCTTGAAATATTATCTATCACATCAGCCGAATAATCAATAAAAAAATGATGGCCTGTCTTGATTGAAAACAAATACTTAAAGCTTTATAGGCACTGATAACGATATACAAAGCTTTATGTTTGCAATTCTGTTTGAAAGATTGTATTTGTGCATATGTAAGGATATAAATGAAAAAAATAGCTAAAGTATATGTAATTTATTTGTTTTTTATATAATGTTATTGTTTTCTGCTATCCCAATTATCCAATTATTTAAAGGTTTCTTTGTTGGCCAATAATGATCAAAGCCAATATATGTTGATATTTTTACATCATCTTTTATATGTTAGCCCAATTCAGTTATATGTTTAAGACATGAAAACAAAATAATGGGGTACTGGATAGAGGAACTTGAACACATTTTAGGAGGCTATTTTTATGTTGTGCATCCGAATTTTTGGGACCTAACCATGGGGTTTCGAGTGATTACTGGATCACCATCATGACATGTTACAAGGCTTCACATAGGAGCGTATGCTCGTCCATCATTTGTGAATACCTAGCGGTTTGTCTTGTGATAGTACTAGGAGTCATAGGGCTGTGGCCCTAGGCATGTATATGACCCTCTTAAAATATGTGATTTTTCCTCCTGACAGTTCCAAATAAATTTATAATAGACATTAACGGATATATCATGTTTCATGTGTATGTTTATTTTCATTTTTCTATATTTTCTACAATATCATTCATAACATGCATATACTACCCGTTGATCATTATCATCTTCAAAACAAGTATAATTAAATCCATAATTCTATTTACAATACATTTTTTTATTATATCATTTTTTTATTATATCATTCAATACATTTTTCTATATCATTTATTTTATGCATGTGTGTGTATATAGACACGCACACACTACACATAGCGTGCATGTGTATAATTATCTATCATTTTGTAGCACTATTAGGTTGTTCTAACGATCTTGGTTTGACACGTTTAGACAATTTAATTTTGAAGGTTGACAGAGAAAGAGTACTCATAAAACTTGGACATTTACATTGAGCAAGAGTATGAAGCTCAATAGGTGCACTACTGAAGTGGGACACAAAAAAGACTTTTTCTATTATTCGAATTTTTAGGAGAAACTTTATAATTCACTCTTATTTAAACCTAAAATTTTTTGATAATGTAATATGGATCCTTTTGGTCCTCCATAGACTTGTCTTGATCATTATTTATTAGAATAAATTTATTGTTTTAATTTCATGTTGCTATCTCATTATATATATGTATGTATTTGTGGTAGTTGTATATATTTGTATTTATATATTTTAGACTCGGCGTATTTGTTTACGATATATCGCCAAACACTACCCATAATTTGGAATGTGGGGTGTTATAGTTGGTAGCAGAGGTCAGGTTCCACTTTGGCATCTATCTTGAATCTCTATTGAGGATTATTGCACCATATATATATATACTTATTTTGTCACGATTCTATCCATTAATTCCAAAAATTTATTTAATCAACTACTACTTTGATTTTTACCTAACCAGAAATTCCTTGTGTTTATGTTCTCTTAGAGCTGACCTTTTATTTCCAACTATCATTTGATATCAGAATGTCCAGCAAAAACTGTGGACCTTTATCTGTATTATATATTACTTAATATCCATAAGGTTGTTTCGCTCTTGAATTAAAAATTTTGAGGACGAAGTTTCTTTCAAGGGTAGCACCCCAAATCCCATTAAACCCAAAAAAAATTATTCTTTTAAAAAAATAAAATTAAAGATAATACCCAATTTTAATTTAAAGAAGTAATCTAAAAGATATATCCAACATCCCCACTTCTCAATTATCTTTTACGGTAAAAAAGAAGAAGAAAGAGAACATAATGTAGAAAAAAACAGAGAGAAGGAAAAAAAAAAAGAAGGAAGAAGAGAGAACTTATCCCAAACAAAGGCACAAGACCTTGGAGTGCAAATTATTTCCGTTCTTGAGGACTTCCTAGGTAAGTCTTTCTCCGTCTTTTTTTTTTTGTTCCTTTTCATTGATCAATTTTGTAGTTTATTATTATTATTATTATTTTTACAAAAGTGTATCTATATATATATATATGACTTTCTAACTATGATCTCATATCATATCACATATGAATATGAATGGTATGTCAACTCGGTACGTGCTATTTGATTTTAGCTAACTAAACATTGGAATTGTTTTTCTCAAGTTTATGTAAAACATGTAGTTTTTCTAAACAATTTTAATGCTGCCACATAATTATTTTTCATTTATTATTGTATGATTTTAAACTAATAGTCAATAATTAATTTTGTAAAAAAGAAGGGAAAAAACAGTATTAAATGTGTTATTGTTTTGGGAATAGTTTCTAAAAAAAATTAATTAATATAATTTTGTCACGGAAAACCAAATTCTTACACTAGCATGCAAATAATCACAAAAGAAAAAATGTGTAAAAAAACGAAAAAGAGAACAAATGAAAAGAGAACTGGAAGCTCAAGATCAGATTGAGAACAGAAATATTACAAACTACTAAGCTCTATATCTCTTCACTCCATTCCTTCTACTATTTATAATGTTTACAAGATCCGAAGATAAAAAAGTCACTCTTGCTTTTTTTTAAAGCAACTTTCTTTTGATCAGTGGGAGATAAGCTGGTTGGCACTCAGTGAGATTGAAAGAACCTCCTGAGGTGGAAAGTAATCTCCATTATTACAGGAAAGGATGAGATTTTTTGTCGGAGAGGAAGTGTTTTGGCTTTTCTGAAAAGAGGATAAGAGAGAATCTTCTTTTCAAAAACTTTACTATTTACCGTAGTGGACTCATGGATCCACCACGCTTTAATCATCCAAAGACAGATTAGCCATGCTTTCGTCATCAAAGTCTACATCCATATTATTGTTGTTTGGCAGAGGATCATCTGCTGGTTCTTCTTCAAGACTTAGCAAAAATTCTTCTTTTTCTTTATTGCCTATTCTGCCAAGACTTAAGGATTCAAAGAACCCTAGCACCTTCTGGAGTTTGAGTTCGGAATCTTCAAAATCAGAGAAATAATCAAACAATAGAATTATTTGTCCCTCTTCTATTGAATGAGTCCCCGTCAGAGCATGTTCATAAGCAACCCTGAAAAACTTAGCAGCTGCTAAAGATGCTTGTTCAGAAAAAACAAAATTCTTTTTATCAGGCCTCCCAAAACCATGAGCTGGTAATGGGTTATAACTATGTAGCTCCCACATTTGTACTGAGGGATAAAACTTTATGAATTTTCTTTCTTTCCAAATAGCCCAGACTCTGAAAAAGAAAACAGTCTGGTGTCGAGAAGAATACCTCCTTAGTCGTTCACTGCAGAGTTTTGGAATATACCCTGTATATTCCTCTGGATGGTTTGTATTGACATAGATCTTATGAACTATGCCCACTTTTATCTGCCTTTGGAACTGAGAGATTTCCCTGTAGTATGCAACCAATCAAGGACGGTTGAATTGATTGAAAATCAAGTTGTCTCGACTGAAAATGATGAGATGTCAGTTTCTTCCATAGATTTAAAGAAAGAAACTAACTGGCTATCATCAATCAAATTTTGTTGATTAAGGTTGATCATTTTTTGTACAGTCAGCTCTGCTTCGAGCTGTCTGGACTTCTCCGTCTTGATTCTGCAGATCTCTAGTAAAGAGACAAAATTCTGGATCTGAATGTTGACCATATCTGCTTTATCAAGTTCTGGGAAAATTTCTCTCAAAATTGTCTACTCTCTTGAAGATCCAGTGTAATAACCCTCTTCTCTGCGAGCTAATGCATCAGATCTATGAGTGGTAGAATAGTGGCATAAACTTTGTCCTAAATTTATGATCTTTGCCTCCCTTTCTTAATTTTGCCTGTGCTGGTCTTTAAACTGTAAGCTCAATTTGTGTCAGCCAGTTGTTGGCTGTTTTCATGTTATTGGACTGTAATGCCCTGAAAATCCCATTCAATTTAGTATAAATGGGTTCATCAGAGATTTTTAGAGTGTTGTACTAGTCCATTACTACTGCGGTAGCAAAGGGTTTGAGTATTGGCCTCCTTTGTAGTGTCGAAATAATTTGGTTTGGTGTAGCCTGTCCTCCTGTGATTGCCGGTTGGCTGCTGGATCCGATAGGAACCGTCTGTACTCTTGTAGGAATGGGTGCCGTTAGGTTGATGGCTCCTGTAGGAATCTGGTTTGTCCCGATAGGGACGGTCTTCTGCTGTAGAGGTAGATGCTTCCATCGACCTCTTGCCCTTCTTTTGTGGCACTGTTTGCCACGGTGGATGCTGTCTCTTTGCTTGTTCAGCCATTTGTTTTATTTTTTCAAGATCATCCTCGTTCATGGTCTGGAAAGCAAATCTGCTACAATATTAGTATAACCAGGAATATATTTAACATCATAGGTAAATATTTCCAGATATAAAGCAATTCTTATTCTTCTCAAATTTTCTTCAGGATTGTTTATTGTTTTTTTCTTTAAAAATTGGGCAACAGATTTATTATCTGTTTCAATAATGAATTCTCTATGAAGCAAATAAATCTTTAAAGATTTCAAGGCTCCTGCCAAAAAATGATCAGAAGCATCTGTTTGTAAACTTATTAATTCTGTTTCCATGGGAAAATATAATATCCTTTGATCTTTAACTATGGGCTTTATATTTTCTATTTCTTTCTTTTCTGATTCTGTTAATGTTATTGGAATTTTATCCGTATTCCATTTTCTAGGTTTTTATATTTACTTTGTTCTACAGTTAACCTTTCTTGAAGGGTTTTAACCTTCTCGGTTAAATTAGGAATAAATTTTCTTTCATAATTTAAAATTCCTAAAAAACTTTGTAATTCTTTTAATGTTTTGAATGTGGATGGATATTCCTTTATTTTATTGTATATATGCTGTTATAATTCTATCTGCCATTTTTTAATATATTTCTCAAGAAATTCAATTTCTTCCTTACATAATTCTATTTTTTTAGGACTAAGAATTACTCCATTGTCCAGTAATATTTTTATAACAGCAAGTAAATGGTTTTTATGTTCTTCTAAAGAATTAGAGAACACTAGGATATTATCTATATAAACTGATACATATTGTAGGTGTCGAAACATAGAGTTCATCCATTTTTGAAATATTTGTGGTGCATTTTTAATCCAAAAGGCATTACGTTCCATTCATAATGACCTTGTGGACAGCTAAATGCTGTTAATTCTTTTGATTTCTGGTTTTTTAGTTTTATTTGCCAAAAACCGGATTTTGCATCAAATTTACTATAAATTTTTGCTCATTGTATTTGTTTTATTAGTTGTTTAGCTGACGGAATAAAATATCCATCAAACTTTGTACAACTATTTAACTTTCTATAATTTATCACCATTCTAGTTTTTCCTCATTTAATTTCAGCATGGTTTCTAACCAAAAATGCTGGAGATGAGTGAGGACTAGAACTTTTTGTATTAATTGTAATTTTTCTAATTCTTGTATTTGTTTGACAAACTCTTCTTTGTCAGAAGGTGATACCATAATAATATTTACTCTTATATTTAATTTTTGATATTGTTCTAGTAATTCTAGTGTACAATATTTCGGAGATTTTTCAAATAATTTTAAAGGATTGTCACTATATAAAGGACTTAACATATCATCAACATTTTTTTCAAAAATATTATTAATAGGAATTGTATATGTACAATAATCTGGTTCATGTGCATTTGTATCAATTAATTTAAATGTACTTCACCACGCTGTGCTAGTGTAAAATGTGGTAAAAATGGTGCTGGAAATGGTACTTTAGGTATCATACGACCATCAAATTCAAAATAATAGGTATTTAAAGGTAAATAATTTCGTAAGCTATTTATTCCAATAATACAATCAGTATCAAACTTTTTTGGTAAAAGAGCAAATTCAAAAGTATAATTTTTGTCTACTGTATAAATATCAGGTATTGATAGAGAAACCTCTGCTTTATGAGTAACAACTTGTTGTCTATCCATAAAATAATTTAGTATCCCTTTCTTATCCAAAAGTATCCAATACTGTTGAGGAATAAAAGCATTTTGTATAAGACTTGATTCAGCTCCCGAGTCTACTAAAGCATGTATAGTAAATACTAGTAAAGAATTTAACTTTATTGTTATGGGAATATATATATGTAATTGTGATTTTTTCTTTAAATCAGTCATAAGGTAATCTAATTACATTATTGGGATTTTGTGTTTCTAAAAGATGTGTTCTGCCTTCAAGAGGTTCATCCTTTGATATGGATAAACTTTGTCTTGGATTATCTAAATCTTTTTGTGAAGTTGATGGCATTGATCTATAATCAATACTTCTACTTCTATTTATCCTATACAACAAACTGTTCTACTGAAAGTCGTATTTTTGGTTTTAATGACTTAATGAATATTTGCATGTCATTATCAAATTTAATGTGTCTAATGTCCACTAATCTTGGTTGTATAACTATTCCGTTACCAATCTCAAAAAGTTTAACAAACTGATTTGGTGTAATAGATTTAAAAGTAGATGTATCATTTAAGGCCATACAATATTCCCATTGTATACCTAATACCTTTAATCCAGGTAGTAATTCTCTTCCCTTAAGACTTATTGATAATGAACAGACTTTATCTATATTTTTATCATTTAGACTTCTGCAAAACATTGGATGTATATTTACTCCAAATATTCTATTTGCTAAATTTGATTTAACACTATCCATTAAACTATTTAATTGATTGTTTATAATGCGTTCGTTTAGGCACGCTATCATGATACCCTTAAGACTTATTGATAATGAACAGACTTTATCTATATTTTTATCATCTAGACTTGTGCAAAAGTTTGGATGTACGTTTACTCCAAATATTCTATTTGCTAAATTTGATTTAGCACTAGCTATTAAACTATTTAATGGATTGTTTGTAATGCGTTCGTCTAGACATGCTATCATGATAGATGTGTCTATTCCTGATCGGAATAGTCCTGTTATTTTTTTTTGTATCAATCCTATATGAAGATATTTCATCTTAAAATATTTTCTTCTTAATTTTTCAATTTGTTGTTGACTGATAAGTTTTACCGAAATAAAATCTTCATCATTTTTTAATTCTATATTCCCTTGCATTCTTTCGAATATATAAGTTTTCTTATTAAGAAATCTTGATCTAAATGGTGTAGTTTTATATATATCTTTTTTCTCTGTATGGGGCATTGCTTCTTTTAATCTTTCTAAATGTTCATCAGTAATGATGAATTGTTCTCCTATGCTATCTTGTATACTTTCATTCTGTATTTCAGATGAGTTAGAAATAGAACTTTCAAGTCTTTCTGACATAGTATTCATGTATATACGATATTCATAATATGTTTCTTTTCCAACTTGCGAACTAGAAGCTGGAGATTTTGGAGAATTATATATTTCACCTAAATCTTCTTTAATTAAATGTAGATCTTCGTATTTTTGTAATATCAATAACCCTACTAGGTCTCCTTGTTCTATTATGTAATCTTGGTCTTCAAGACTAGTGCTTTTGAATAGTATCCTAACATTTATTTTGGACATTGGTTCTATTAAACCATGTGTAATAAATACATTATTTTTGGCATGTTTGGGTATATTATAAATTTTCCCAAAATATCCAAATGGTATTTGTATTATTAGATCTATAAATATTTCTGTAGATCTATATCTTTTTAATCTATAACTTCTACCACTATATAGTAAGTGTCCTGCCGAATTAATTCTTTCCTTTTTAGGAAGAATTGCATAAGGCGTTAACTGTGTTATTCTAATTTTGTTATATGTTTTACTAATTGTAAGCATATTTATATTAAAGCTTTCGAAATATGAAACTAATTTATCAGATTCTGAACTTGAATATATGCTTTCAATTTCATATAATGTAGAATTGTCACTAGGAATGTCTTGTATAGTACCAATATTTATTCCATATTCTTCTAGATCATCAATTACTATCTTTTTTATGTTTAATGGACATTCATTAGCATAATATCCTTCTCGGTTGCATTTAAAACATTTACAACCCTTTTTATATTTCTTTTTTATAAATTTTCTTTTTGCAAAGGATTTATTCTTTTTATATTTATGTTTAAATTCAGGATTCCATTTTTTCTTGGTAATTCTGAATTTTTTCTTTTTATAGAATTTATTCTTTTTTCTATAATTATTTCTATAATTTCTTTTGTATTATATTCGGATGGACATCCAAATTTTACATTTATTTCTTCATCATACTTTGGGTCGCAAGTAGACCGAAAATTTGATCTTAAGATTTGTTTTTTCATATGTTTATTAGCTTTGGTATTTTGACAAACATTTTTTAAGGTATCCATACTAGCTTTTCTTTAGAAAACCAGTTGAATGTGTATCTCCTGGGTCATTACCCGTGTAATGTTTTAATCTTATATGATCATATTTATTTTGTATTAAGCTATTCCAAGGAAATGGTAATTTTGAAAAAAATCCCTTTATCCAAAATATTTTTCTTTCTAAAGTATTTAATTTAAATATTTGACTGATATATGTATTTACAAATTCTTCTATTGAACATATCTCACATAATCTTAATTTCATCAAAATCTCTTTGAAATTTTGATTCTCGAAAAATGTTTCTCCAGTTATACAGCAAAGAATAGTGAAACTATACTTCCAATAGCTTCTTTCTTTGAAGGTTCTGTTTCTATCTTTTTGATAGCTTTTGGATGAAATTTTTCATACTAGGATAATCAATTTAAAGCTATTCCTTTCTATAGACTAGTAGCATATAGAACAAATTCCATATTTGGAATTTTAACAGGTAATAAAAAAACTTGACCAACTATATGTTGAATTCAGTTTGTAATATAGTCTTAAATGTCTATTTGCAATATTATCTATATTGAATATTAAATTTGGAGGAATACAAGTGCCAAATTTAACTCTTCTACTATTTCTAAGAATGTGATCATTAACAAATTATTTCTTATCATTAATAGTGTTTTCAGAAGTCATTTCTACTTCTGGTGAAGTTGGTGGAATATATCCAGGCATACCAAGTACAAGTTGAGATTAATCGGATG
The DNA here is from genome assembly GCA_036321105.1 of Dracaena cambodiana. Classification (NCBI taxonomy): domain Eukaryota; kingdom Viridiplantae; phylum Streptophyta; class Magnoliopsida; order Asparagales; family Asparagaceae; genus Dracaena; species Dracaena cambodiana. The sequence goes on from JAYEPQ010000010.1 coordinate 25,678,575, forward strand.
TAGATCCCTATTCCATATTTATTTTAAAATTTTCAGACTTATACTCTTCTTCCGAAACAGACGAATCCTTTTTTTGAAAAAGAAGATTTGTTTGGTATGATATAAAATTCAGACTTATACTTTTTCGAAGAAGATTCGTCTGATAATAATTCTGTATCATTGGAGATGATATCCCTTTCGGATATATCAGTCTCATGATCAGAATTTTGATCTTGTTCAGATCGAAAGTATAGTATTGAAGCTGTATGCTTCTCATAAAATTGATATACTTCTTGGCTGGATATTTCACCAGTTAACTCCTGTTCTTGCAAAAGAAGAAATTGTTTGTAGATACTTTCATCTACATTGTTAGTATCAATTATAGTTTTATTTTTAGAGGAATACTTCATTTTAATTTTACCAATTCCTAATCTCTCTTTGGTTATTATTTCTATTTGAAACTATTAAAACAGACATTTCATTGTCTAAATTTGGATAATTTTTTATGTGAGTTATATCTAATGAAATTTTCTTTTACTGATCACAAATATAATTGCTAATTCCATCATGGTTATTATTTCCAGGAACATGTATAACATGATGTAAACTTTGTAAATTGTATGGACATGTATATGTAGTGTCTGGTAAGACTAACTTACTTTTTTCCATTTTCTGGAATAGTGCGAGAACATGTATGTGTAGTGTCTGGTAAGACTTACTTTTTTCCATTTTCTGGAATAGTGCGAGAACATGTTGCTATCATTAGTTACTGTTTCTTTCTCTAATTGTTATTATTTCTATCTTCTTTTTGACCCTAATCTCTCCGGCTACATGACATCTCTAATCGTGGCTTTCTGGTAGAGTTAAGACTTTAAGGACCTGACCCTCCTGGTCTATCCACCACAAGCCTCTGCTATTGCTTCAGAGAGATAGAGCACAACAATGGTTCGTTTCCTATCTCATGCGTACGAAGAAGGAATAATAACAATAGAAATCTAAACAGTAATCATGATAACAACATGTCTCTAAGTTTAGCCAGACATAAAAAGTAAAAACTTACAGAGCTTTATTGAGGTACTCTTTAAATGTACAAGAGGTAACCTGGTTCTGATACCAGGTTGTGCGCCAAATAAAAAAATGTAAAAGAGAACAAATGAAAAGAGAACTGGAAGCTCAAGATCAGATTTAGAACAAAAATATTACAAACTACTAAGCTCTATATCTCTTCACTCCATTCCTTCTATTTATAATGTTTACAAGATCCGAAGATAAAAAAGTGACTCTTACTTTTTTCTTAAAGCAACTTTCTTTTGATCAGTGGGAGATGAGCTGGTTGGCACTCAGTGAGATTGAAAGAAACCCCTGAGGTGGAAAGTAATCTCCATTATTAAAGTAAAGAATGAGATTCTTTGTCGGAGAGGAAGTGTTTTGGCTTTTCTAAAAAGAGGATAAGAGACTTTTCTTTTCCAAAACTTTACTATTCATCGTAGTCATTGGACTGTAATGCCCTGAAAATCCCGTTCAATTTAGTATAAATGGGTTCATAACAGATTTTTAGTGTTGTTGTACCAGTCCTTTACTACTGCAGGAGAAAAGGGTTTGAGTATTGGCCTCCTTTGTGGTGTAGAAATAATTTGGCTTGGTGTAGCCTGTCCTTCTATGATTGCCGGTTGGCTGCTGGATCCGATAGGAACCGTCTATACTCCTGTAGGAATGGATGTTGTTAGGCTGATGGCTTCTGTAGGAACTTGGTTTGTCCCGGTAGGGACGATCATTGATCTTGAAAATAGCCAACTACTGGCTGATACAAATTGAGCAGGTCATCTTACAGTTTAAAGACCAGCACATGCAAAATCAAGAAAGGGAGGTAAAGATCATAAACTTAGTACAAAGTTTATGCCAATATTCTACCACTCATAGATCTGATGCATTAGCTCGCAGAGAAGAGGGATATTACACTGGATCTTCAAGAGAGCATACAATTCTGAGAGAAATTTTCTCAGAACTTGATACAGTAGATATGGTCAACATTCAGATTTAGGATTTTGTCTCTTTACTAGAGATCTGCAGAATCAAGACGGAGAAGTCCAGACAGCTCGAAGCTGAGCTGACTATACAAAAAATGATCAACCTTAATCAACAAACTTTGATTGAGGATAACCGATAACCAGTTAGTTTCTTTCTTTAGATTTATGAAAGAGACTGACATCTCATCATTTTTCAGTCGAGATGACTTGATTTTCAATCAATTCAACCGTCCTCGATTGGTTGCATACTACAGGGAAATCCCTCAGTTCCAAAGACAGATAAAAGTGGGCATAGTTCATGAGATCTATGTCAATACAAACCATCCAGAGGAATATACAGGGTATATTCCAAAACTCTGCAATGAACGACTAAGGAGGTATTCTTCTCAACACCAGACTTTTTCTTTTCAGAGTCTGGGCTATTTGGGAAGAAAGAAAATTCATAAAGTTTTATCCCTCAGTATAAATGTGGAATTACATAGTTATAACCCATTACCAGCACATGGTTTTGGGAGGCCTGATAAAAAAATTTTGTTTTTTCTGAACAAGCATCTTTAGCTAGTTCGAGACGAAGAGATTAAAAAAACATGGAAAAATTATTTTGATAGATTATATAATGGTAATTTTACTTAAGATTTGGGAGATCTTACTATTCGATGTGAGGATATGAATCGTAGTTTTATGCGCAGAATCAAGGAGTCTGAAGTAAAAGAGGCTTTGAAGAGGATAAAATCAAGAAAAGCTGTTGGTTCAGATGAGATTTCTATAGAGGTATGGAGATACTTAGGAGGAATTGGTGTGAGGTGGTTAACAGATCTTTTTAATAAGATTTGGCAAACTAAAAAAATACCAAATGAATGGAGGAAGAGTACCCTATTACCTCTGTATAAGAATAAGGGCGACATTCAGAGTTGTTCGAACTATCGGGGAATAAAACTCATGTGTCACACTATGAAGCTTTGGGAAAAGGTAATTGAATATAGATTGCGACAAACTGTTAAAATATCGGAGAACCAGTTTGGATTTATGTCGGGGCGATCGACGACAGAAGCTATTCATTTACTTCGTCAATTTATAGAGCGATTCTGAGAGAGATAGAGATTTGCATATGTTATTTATTAACTTAGAGAAAGCTTATGATAAAGTTCCACAAGACATATTTTAGTGGACACTGATGAAGAAAAAAGTTCCCATCAAGTATATCGATATAATTAAGGACATGTATGATGGAGTAGTGGCCAATGTCAGAACATGTGGTGGTTTAACAAGTGATTTTTCTATCACAATTGGATTGCATCAAGGATCTGCATTGAGCCCATTCTTATTTGCTATCGTGATGGATGAGCTTACTAAATCCATTCAGAATGAGATACCTTGGTGTATGCTATTTGCTGATGATATTGTCTTAGTTGATGAGACAAGAACTTGGGTAAATGCCAAGTTAGAGTTATGGAGGAATACATTATAATCTAGAGGTTTTAGATTGAGTAGGTCTAAAACAGAGTATATGGAGTGTAAATTTAATAAACAACGGACCATAGACTATAATGCTGTGAAACTGGATAGGTAAGAGATACAAATGAGCAGTCAGTTTAGATATTTGAGTTCTATTATTCATAATGATGGAGAGATCGATGTTAACCATAGAATACAAGCTGGCTGGTTGAAATGGAGGAGGGCAACGGGAGTTTTATGCGACTGTAACATTCCGTTAAGATGAAAGGAAAATTTTATAGGACTGCTATTAGGCCAGTTTTATTATATGGTACGGAATGTTGGGCTATAAAGAAACGTCATTCGCAGAAAATAAGTGTAGTAGAGATGCGCATGTTCCGTTGGATGTGCGGCAACACTAGGAGAGATAAAGTGAGAAATGAAGATATTCGTGCTAAGCTAGATGTAGCTCCCATCGATGAGAAGATGCGAGAAAATCGCTTACGATGGTTTGGTCATGTGCAACGTAAGCCTACAAGTGCACCAGTTCGAAGAGGGAAGTTTATCAATATAGGACAAGTTAAAAGAACGAAGGGAAAACCGAAGAAAATATGGATGGAGGTGATACACAAAGATATAGAGTCTAGAGCTTTAAATAAGGAGATATTACTTGATAGAAATGAATGGAGAAGGAATATCAAAGTGATCGATCCGACGTGATTCTTTTTTTGGTTCATGTAGCCTACCCCAAATACTTGGGATAAAAGGCTTAGTTGTTGTTGTTTAACAAGCATCTTTAGCAGCTGCTGAGTTTTTTAGGGTTGCTTATGAACATGCTCTGACGGGGACTCATTCAATAGAAGAGGGACAAACAATTCTATTGTTTGATTATCTCTTTGATTTTGAAGATTCCGAACTCAGACTCCAGAAGGTGCTAGGGTTCCTTGAATCCTTAAGTCTTGGCAGAATAGGCAATAAAGAAAAAGAAGAATTTTTGCTAAGTTTTGAAGAAGAACCAGCAGATGATCCTCTGCCAAATAACAATAATATGGATGTAGACCTAGATGATGAAAGCATGGCTAATCTGGCTTTGGATGATTAAAGCATGGTGGATCCATGAGTCCACTACTATGAATAGTATAGTTTTTGAAAAGAAGATTCTCTCTTATCCTCTTTTCAGAAAAGCCAAAGCATTTCCTCTCCGATAAAGAATCTCATCCTTTACTTTAATAATGTAGATTACTTTCCACCTCAGGGGTTTCTTTCAATCTCACTGAGTGCCAGCCAGCTCATCTCCCACTAATAAAAAAAAAGTTGATTTAAGAAAAAGCAAGAGTGACTTTTATTTTCGGATCTTGTAAACATTATAAATAGAAGAAGGAATGGAGTGAAGAGATATAGAGCTTAGTAGTTTGTAATATTTCTGTTCTAAATCTGATCTTGAGCTTCCAGTTCAATCTGCCATAATATTAGTATAACCAGAAATATATTTAACATCATAGGTAAATATTTTCAGATATAAAGCAATTCTTATTCTTCTCAAATTTTCTTCAGGATTGTTTATTGTTTTTTTCTTTAAAAATTTGGCAACAGATTTATTATCTGTTTCAATAATGAATTCTCTATGAAGCAAATAAATCTTTAAAGATTTCAAGGCTAACTTTATTGCAAGTAATTCTTTGTCATATATAGAATATTTTTGCTGAAATTTTGTAAATTTGCCAGAGGTATAAGCTACAATCTCTTTCTTTTGAGCAATTAAGGCTCCTGCCCAAAAACAATCAGAAGTATCTGTTTGTAAACTTATTAATTCTGTTTCTTAGTAAAAATATAATATCTTTTGATCTTTAACTAAGGACTTTATATTTTCTATTTCTTTCTTTTCTGATTCTGTTAATGTTATTGGAATCTTATCCGTATTCTATTTTCTAGGTTGTTCACCAGTTTATTGTTTACAGTTAACCTTTCTTGAAGGTTTTTAACCTTCTCGATTAAATTTGGAATAAATTTTCTTCCATAATTTAAAATTCCTAAAAAACTTTGTAATTCTTTTAATGTTTTGAATGTGGATGGATATTCCTTTATTTTATTGTATATATGCTGTTGCAATTCTATCTGCCATTTTTTAATATATTTCCCAAGAAATTCAATTTCTTCCTTACATAATTCTATTTTTTTAGGACTAAGAATTACTCCATTGTCCAGTAATATTTTTATAACAGCAAGTAAATGGTTTTTATGTTCTTCTAAAGAATTAGAGAACACTAGAATATCATCTATATAAACTGATACATATTGTAGGTGTCGAAACATAAAGTTCATCGATTTTTGAAATATCTGTGGTGTATTTTTTAATCCAAAAGGCATTACGTTCCTTTCATAATGACCTTGTAGACAACTAAATGCTGTTAATTCTTTTGATTTTTGGTCTTTTAGCTTTATTTGCCAAAAACCTGATTTTGTATCAAATTTACTATAAATTTTTGTTCATTGTATTTGTTTTATTAGTTGTACAGCGACGGAATAAAATATCTATCAAACTTTGTACAACTATTTAACTTTCTATAATTTATGACCCTTCTAGCTTTTCCTCGTTCAATTTCTGCATGGTTTCTAACCCAAATGCTGGAGATGAGTGAGGATTAGAATTTTTTTGTATTAATTGTAATTTTTCTAATTCTTGTATTTGTTTGACAAACTCTTCTTTGTCAGAAGGTGATATCATAATACTATTTACTCTTATCTTTGTATTTTGATATTGTTCTAGTAATTTTAGTGTAAAATATCTCGGAGCTTTTTCAAATAATTTTAAAGGATTGTCACTATATAAAGGATTTAACATATTATGAACAGTTTTTTCAAAAATATTATTAACAGGAATTATATATGTACAATAATCTGGTTCATGTGCATTTGTATCAATTAAATGTATTTCACCACCTGTGCCGGCATAAAATGTGGTAATAATGGTGCTGGAAATGGTACTCTAGGTATTATACGACCATCAAATTCAAAATAATAGGTATTGAAAGGTAAATAATTTCGTAAGTTATTCATTTCAATAATACAATAGTGTCAAACTCTTTTGGTAAAAGAGCAAATTCAAAAGTATAATTTTTGTCTATTCCATAAATATCAGGTATTGATAGAGGAACCTCTGCTTTATGAGTAACAGCTTGTTGTCTATCCATAAAATAATTTAGTATCCCTTTCTTATCTAAGGGTATCCAATACTGTTGAGGAATAAAAGCATTTTGTATTAGACTTGATTCAGCTCCTGAGTCTATTAAAGCATATATAGTAAATTCTGATACAGAATTTAACTTTATTGTTATGAGAATATATATATGTAATTGTGATTTTTTTTAAATCAATCATATGGTAATCTAATTCCATTATTGAGATTTTGTGTTTCTAAAAGATGTGTTCTGCCTTCAAGAGGTTCATTCTCTGATATGGATAAACTTTGTCTTGGATTATCTAAATCTTCTTGTGAAGTTGATGGCATTGATCTATAATCAATACTTCTACTTCTGTTTATCCTTGGTTGAGTTTTTGATATAGGATTTATGATTGTAGTAGAAATTGTATTACCAGATACAACAAACTGTTCTACTGGTAGTTGTATTTTTGGTTTTGATGAGTTAATGAATATTTGCATGTCATTATCAAATTTAATGTGTCTAATGTCCACTAATCTTGGTTGTATAACTATTCCGTTACCAACCTCAAAAAGTTTAACAAATTGATTTGGTGTAATAGATTTAGAAGTAGATGTATCATTTAAGGCTATACAATGTTCCCATTGTATACCTAATACTTTTGATTCGGGTAGTAATTCTATTCCCTTAAGACTTATTGATAATAAACAGACTTTATCTATATTTTTATCATCTAGACTTATGCAAAAGTCTAGATGTATATTTACTCCAAATATTCTATTTGCTAAATTTGATTTAGCACTATCCATTAAACTATTTAATGGATTGTTTATAATGCGTTCGTCTAGGCACGCTATCATGAAAGTTGTGTCTATTCCTAATCGGAATAGTCCTGTTATTTTTGTTTGTATCAATCCTATATGAAGATATTTCATCTTAGGATATTTTCTCCTTAATTTTTCAATTTGTTGTTGACTGATAAGTTTTACCGAAGTAAAATCTTCATCACCCTTTAATTCTATATTCTCTTGCATTCTTTCGAATATATAAGTTTTCTTGTTAAGAAATCTTGATCTAAATGGTGTAGTTTTATATATATCTTTTTTCTCTGTATGGGTTATTGCTTCTTTTAATCTTTCTAAATCTTCATCAGTAATGATGAATTGTTCTCATTTGCTATCTTGTATACTTTCATTCTGTATTTCAGATGAGTTAGAAATAAAATTTTCAGGTCTTTCTGAAATAGTATTAATGTATATATGATATTCATAATATGTTCTTTTCCAACTTGCGAACTAGAAGCTGGAGATTTTGGAGAATTATATATTTCACCTAAATCTTCCTTAATTAAAGGTAAATCTTCGTATTTTTGTAATATCAATAACCTTATTGGGTCTCCTTGTTCTATTATGTAATCTTGGTCTTCAAGACTAGTTCTTTTTAATAGTATACTAACATTTATTTTGGACATTGGTTTTATTAAACCATGTGTAATAAATACATTATTTTTGGCATGTTTGGGTATATTATAAATTTTTCCAAAATATCCAAATAGTATTTGTATTATTAGATCTAGAAATATTTCTGTAGATCTATATCTTTTTAATCTATAACTTTTACCACTATGAAGTAAGTGTCCCGCCGAATTAATTCTTTCCTTTTTAGGAAGAATTGCATAAGGCGTTAACTGTGTTATTCTAATTTGGTTATATGTTTTACTAATTGTAAACATATTTATATTAAAGGTTTCAAAATCTGAAACTAATTTATCAGATTCTGAACTTGAATATATGCTTTCAATTTCATATAATGTAGAATTGTCACTAGGAATGTCTTGTATAGTACCAATATTTATTCTATATTCTTCTAGATCATCAATTACTATCTTTTTTACGTTTAATGGACATTCATTAGCATAATGTCCTTCTTGGTTGCATTTAAAGCATTTACAACCCTTTTTATATTTCTTTTTTATAAATTTTCTTTTTGCAAAGGATTTATTCTTTTTATATTTATGTTTAAATTCAGGATTCCATTTTTTCTTGATAATTCTGAATTTTTTCTTTTTATAGAATTTATTCTTTTTTCTATAATTATTTCTATAATTTCTTTTTGTATTATATTCGGATGGACATCTAAATTTTACATTTATTTCTTCATCATACTTTGGGCAGCAAGTAGACCGAAGATTTGATCTTAAGATTTGTTTTTTCATATGTTTATTAGTTTTGGTATTTTGACAAACTTCTTTTAAGGTATCCATACAGGGTTTCTTTAGAAAACCAGTTGAATGTGTACCTTCTGAGTCATTACTCGTATAATGTTTTAATCTTATATGATCATGTTTATTTTGTATTAAGCTATTCCAAGAAAAAGGTAATTTTGAAAAAAACCCCTTTATCCAAAATATTTTTCTTTCTAAAGTATTTAATTTAAATATTTGACTGATATATGTATTTACAAATTCTTCTATTGAACATATATCACAGTCTTAATTTCATCGAAATCTCTTCGAAATTTTGATCCTCGAAGAATGTTTCTCCAGTTATATTAGTAAAGAATAGTGAAACTATACTTCCAATAGCTTCTTTCTTTGTAGGTTCTATTTCTATCTTTTTGATAGTTTCTGGATGAAATTTTTCATACTGAGATAACCAATCTAAGGCTATTCCTTCCCATAGACTAGTAGCATATAGAACAAATTCCATATTTGGAATTTTAACAGGTAATAAAAAAACTTGACCAACTATATGTTGAATCCAGTTTGTAATATATTGTCTTAAATGTCTATTAATTTGGAGGAATAGAAGGACCAAATTTAGCTCTTCTACTATTTCTAAGAATGTGATCATTAACAAATGATTCCATATCATTAATAGTGTTTTCAGAAGTCATTTCTACTTCTGGTGAAGTTGGTGGAATATATCCAGGCATACCAAGTACAACAGAGAGCAAGATCGTTCTCCACGGCTACGATAGAACCCGGTTGTAAACAAAAGTGGAAACCAATTTTCTTTCCTCTTCTGTAAATGAGAAACCGTTCATATTGTAATCTTTTTATTGAGAAGTTTTTAATAAAATCCAACTTTATGGCAAACAGAAAATTGGCAACTCTATTGGGGAAATCTATTATCTCCAATGATAAGACTGTAGCCCAATCCAACGAAGTTTCAGTTGTCATCGTAGTCGAGTCACTCGTCATCGAGTTCGACCAAGAGAAATATGAGGACTTCCTCTTCTCTGGCTCCATGAGCCCGAGATCTTTGCGGAAATGCCGCAAGATCTCAAACAACATAACCTCCAATGAGGCTCCCCAGACGGGAGTTCTGCCAAGGGACTTCCTAGATCGATCTGGTCTCAAAGGAGGGATGTCTCCTTCATCAACACAAGGCTCCAGATCTGAACTACGCAAGACCTGTGTTGATTCCAAGAGGATGGGTCAGGATCCCAACAATAACAAGGAAAAACTACCATTCTCCGATCTTCAAAGAGATGATTCAGAAGACAAGGTTTTTTCACTCGTACCATGAGAAGGAAGCTGAAAAGAAGACTCGCGCTACCCGCAGAGCCATGAAAGAAAAATCAACTGTCGTGGAACAACCACGCGAAGCTCCAATTCGCGTATGGCGACCAAAGAGCGAAGTCGTGGTCCCCAACAAGAAGCTGGACCAAGATGCAGATGGGTTTATCCACGTTTTTTACAAGAAGCGCCGCTCGCCTACCAAATATATTTTTGACTACAAACGTGGAGTTTACGTCCACGTTTCCCAGACTAAATGCGGTCCCACACTCGCATTCTTGAAGCGAAATGCGGACCTCAAGATTGCGTTCCAAAAGCAAAACGCGGGCCACAAACTCGCGTTTTTGAAGGCAAAAGCGGATCTCAAATTTGCGTTCCAACAGAAAAGTGCGGCCCTCAGACCCGTGCTTCTGAAAAAGAACTAGCCTCTAAGGCTCAAGGACCTTCAGGTTCGGTCTTCGTCAGAAGCTCATCCTCCAGCCGCTATGGCTAGAATAAAGTTTGCTCTTGAGATTTTTAAGGGAGTAGAAACTCCTGTTCCGGAGATACTATTTGGAGGGAAAATTCTCCCTACCAACAAATCAATGAGTTCTGACATAGAGGACCTTAGGAAATTTCTTGTTAAGAGGACCGTAGGAAATTTCTTAACAAGAAAAGGAGAAAAATCTCGAGAGTCTTATTGTAGTTGTGAACAATTGATCAATACAGTGCTCTCTTATTGTCACCGAGTCAAATCAATGAGTTCCGACATAGAGGACCTTAGGGAATTTCTTAACAAGAAAAAGAGAAAAATCTCGAGAGTCTCATTGTAGTTGTGAACAATTGATTAATACAGTGCTCTCTTATTGTCACTGAGTTGCAACTCCTGCAAAGTTGTCGGTTTTCAACAGACTCGCTCCGTTTCCAGTCCAACCTTCAAAGAGAAGACGACGTGCTATCAAACAAGAGTTCTCTGAACCAGAGTACCTCGAAGTGTCATCCAATATACCAAACTGCAGGGGAGAAAAAGAAGAAAATGAAGAGCATTTCTAGAACAAACTCATCAAACTCTGACCATTCCTCTGGTTTGAAGAGTGTGTTCAGTGAGATTTGGGTGTTTTTCAAAACATCCAACTCAAAAAAGGAGTGACAATGCCATTGGACTGTAGGAAAATGGCTGGAGTCTCCTCTGAAGAAGAGAAAACAGAAAACTCGGCTGTAACTGAATTCCAGACTTCAGACTCGTTCCTGGAGGAGTCTGCCTTTGCACATATGACTCAGAGAACTTCGGAAGAATTCATGAAGAGGATTGATGAACAAGATAAGATCATTCAGAAACAGCAGGGTACTATAAATGAGATCAGGGACATGCTTCATCTCTTGATCGACGAGAGGAAGAAGGATAAGGGAGAATCTTCTTAATGTTCTCTCAACCCGAAGGACAAAGGGAAGAAATAAGAAGAATCTCATACTCCTCACGAAAATACTGATGCTGATGAGGAAAATGAAGAAGATAACCGTTCTGAACATTCTCATCATCAATTTGGGAATTAGAACATGAAGGTAATCCAAATCCACTTTGATGGAAAGTTTTCAGAATCAACTAAATGCTGTTATGTATAGGAACAATTTGCAAGAGTTAGGGTCGTAAGACCGTATCCAATGGAATGGGAGAATATACCATTTCCAAAAAAATATAAGTTTTTGAAACTCAAATCTTTCGATGGTAAAGATTCACCTAATCAACACCTTTACTATTTCAAATCACAGGCAGGCTATTTGACTAGAAATGATCCAATTATCACTCGAGTTTTTGTTAGTACCCTCACGGGTCTACATTTGAATGGTTCCGGAGATTGGAGCTGGGAACCATCAACTCGTGGAACGACATGGAAAAGATTTTCCTGACAAGGTTCTACGAAGATGACATAGAAATCTCAATGCCAGTACTCATTGACAAGGTTATATGAAGATGGCATGGAGATCTTAATGTCAGCACTCCTTGCCACAAAGCAAAAGAACGGGGAGTCAGTTCGAGATTTCATCAAAAGATTCAGGAATGATTATTTGAGATGTCCACATGGGATGCCTAAGAAGAATTTAGTGGAGATCTGCAGGCATAATCTCTCCATCAAAGTTCTTGCCAGAATGGGGGCTGTAAAGTCCTCCACTTGGAAAGATCTTTCACTCTAAGCCGAAGAACCTGATGAAATTACACAGGGTTTTGAAACTGAAGGTGGAAGACAAAGAAGAAACAATTCTGGAATACCTCAATCATATCGACCCAAAGAAAAAGACACAATGGTGGTCGATGTTCCAAGCCCAACTAAGTCTCCTCCAAGGACCCCTTCTAAATTCGGGTTCCTCAAAAATAATATTCTTTCAAAGATGAGCATACCACCACTATTTTCAACTGTTCATGACCAAGAGTATGTTGAAGTTGCCAGAGTCGAAGTGACCTGAAGAAGCCGGAAAGGTTAATGATTCTAATTACTGTGTCTATCATAGAATCATTAATCATTCTACCAAGAATTGTTACATCCTAAAGATTAAGATTCAGGCTCTGGTGGACGTCAATGTCATAAAGCTGCGAGAAGATCAGAAGGTGATAGCAAATATGGTGACTTTCAGATTTAGAAAGGCTCCAGATTGGATAGAATCAACTTTTCAAGATTGAGTTCAATTAATTCCTAAAGGCACAATAAAGATCGTAAATTATGATCCTCATCAGCAACAAAAGAAAGAATTATTTTCTTTTGAAACATCTAAAAGAGAGATAATGTGGGTGCATCCAGACCTCCTTGAAGATGAGCAGTGGATTTCGAATTCATCTAAGAAGTTAAAAAGAAAGGTGCGCACTTCCAATGCTGTCACTACGATTCTTGAAGATGTCGCAGGAGTTCATTCTCTCAGACTTAGAAGAGGAGATTAAAGAATCGTTGGCAGTTAACGAAGATCAACAGAAACCTTCTGGAACTCGGTCAGGAAAAAACTACTTAAAAAATTATTGTCAAATAGTTGAACCTCAACCTCTAGAGAATAACAAGCAGAAAGAGTTGAGGTTTGATAAATCTTTTAAAAATAAAGAAAAAGAGCTGACAAAGTTTCAAGAAGCCTTTCCAATTCGATGTGTTGGCATAATTGGCCAATATTCTTGCAAGAATCACTTTGTGCGATCTCCTAAGGCTTTCCAAGCAAATCAGAGAAGTCTTAAGAGAAACTCTACAAGACTTTGAAGTGTTTCTGGCCCAAATTCAAAAACAATAGAAGTCTGTGCAGCATACTATCAGGCCTTCAAAAAGATACCTTATATAACTTTTTTCCCAAAAGATATGCAAGTGAAGAATAACAAGTATCATTGGCCTTTGTATTACAAAGGCTACATAGGGTCAACTGAGATTGACCGAATTCAAGTCGACCCTGGATCCACTCTAAGTGTAATGCCAAGGAAGGTATTGCAGTATCTCTGGGTTCCAATAAGTAGACTGGCAGTAACAAATACAATTATTTTCGAGTTCAACGCTAATGGTAGTAAATCCTTGGATAAGGTGAAATTAAAATGCCATATTGATGATCTAAAAATGGAGGTCACATATTATGTGATAGATACTGACATGTCTTACAACCTCTTACTTGAGAGACCATGGATTCACTTCAACCTTATTGTCCCTTCTACACTTCACCAGTGCATGCAGGATGTGGACAAGTAAGGGAATGTAAAAACCCTGGTGGCAGAAAAGTAATCCTTTAAGGGGGCTGAAAACTATTTTGTTGATGCACTGCTATATTAAGACGCATTTGAAGCAGCTGAATAACTTGCTCCAGAAGAATCAGATAGCGGGAATGAGGCTGATACTGAATCAGGATTCGAAGATTCGATAATGAAAATTGGGAGGTTGAACCCATTGTAATAAGTCTTGAAGGTCTTGATGTAAATGACGCTGCCAATACCGATGGCGAGTGAATAATTAATGAAGATATAGAGTTTGCTTATTCGTCGGGTGTTGACTCTGAATACTCAAGTAGTAGTACTGATGTGGTCAGTGATCAACTAAATAAAATATACTCCTTAGCATCATTCCAAGCATCCATCCAATTATTCTTTTGTATACAAAGTGATGACGATGGAGATGCGAATGAAGCAATTTTTGAAGTCCCTCCCAAATATAAAGGTCGAAGGCCTATATTATTTGGAAAAACAAACAATGATAATAAGGAAAACTGTTTAAATTCTGAGGACGATTAGGAAAATCTCGAGTTCTTCCATTACGATAAGAATTCTCATAAAATAATGAAGAACATGGGATATAACCTAACTGAAGGCAAGGGGTTGAACTTTAAAAACGGAAGAAGAGCTATGCTTCAACCTTTTGTTAAAAAAAAATGCCAAATTACTATGATAAGACTGATAGGGGTTGGGATATGTTGCCACTCTTGAAAATCTCTCAGAACCAAATTTTGAGGAGTTCAATAATCCCATTCATCATAACCATTATGCTGCGATTCAGATGTAAGTATTAGAACCATTTTTCAAGAAGTCAACATGGTTTTTGTAGACCAGAAAGAAGAAGAGAATGATGAAGTGTCACTAGTCAAGAATGATTCCTGGGCAAAACATCTCCATCTAAAGTGGGAAGTTCAGTTCAAACAACGTGAACCTCCAACTGAAGATAAAATGATCCAAGTAATTATGAGCAATGAAACTAATTCTAAACCCATATTTATAAGTGAAAATCTATCTTTCGAAGAAAAAGAAGAAATGACTTCTCTCATTCTAGAATACATTGATGTTTTTGCCTGAAATTATGAAGATATTCTAGGATTAGATCTGAAAGTGGCGATGTACAAGTTGAACATTTTATCAGATGCGAAACCTGTCAAACAACAACGAAGGTTTCATCCAAAAATAATGGAAGCCATTGAATCCGAAATCAAGAAGTTAATTGAATCAGGCTTCATCCGCAAAGAACAGCATTCTGATTGGGTCGCAAACATAATCCTTGTGACTAAGAAGAATTGTAAAATCAGGGTCTGCATTGATTTTAGATATTTGAACGAAGCATGCTCAAAAGACAAATTTCCATTGCCCATCATAGACATCATGATCGGTAACACTTGCGACTATGAACGGATGTCATTCATGGATGGATTTTCAGGGTACAATTAAATTAAAATGTATTCTGACGATGAGAAACATACGTCTTTCCGAACACCACGAGGGGTGTACTGTTACATGGTCATGCTCTTCGGTTAAAAAATGTTGGCGCCACATATCAACGTGCCAAGCTGCCACCTAAAAATGTTACGTAGATGACCTGGCGATCAAGAGCAAAAGCAAAGACAATTATCTTCATGATTTGAGAGTGGTGTTTGATCTCATGTGGAAGCACCAGTTTAAAATGAACCCCATTAAGTCTTTTCTAGGATTTCCAGCGGAAAGTTTCTTGGCTTTGTAGTCACTTCTCGAGAGATTCATCTTGATCCAGACAAGATCAAAGCAGTTCAAGACATGCTGCCACCTAAAACCTAAAATTCTCAAAGAATTAAGAGGACTGCAGGGAAGATTGGCATATATTTGCAGGATCATATCAAACTTATTTGGGAGATATTAACCTTTTACATGGTTGATGAAGAAAGGATGTTCATCTGGCACGACACATGTCAAAAAGCTTTCGAAGAGATTAAGAGATCTCACGAAGCCGCCTGTCCTTGTAGCTCCCGCAACAGGAATACTTTTTTTGTTATATGTGAGAGCCATGGACCATTTTTTGGGAGTATTATTGGCTCAAAAGAATGAATTGGGACAAGAGCAAAGTATCTACTATCCAAGTAGAATGATGATTGGAGCTGAACATCGATAACCCAGTGGAAAAAGAATGCCTAGTTTTAGTATTCGCAGTGCAGAAAATGCGACACTACCTAGTAGGGCAAACAATTCATGTTATATCGAGGGTTAATTCACTAAGAGTATTAATGACCAAATCAGGGTCATTAAATTCAAAAAGGCTATTTTGCTATTGCAGTACGATATGCATTTTATCCCACAAAAGTCAATTAAAGGTCAAGCTATAACTGATTTCCTAGCCGAGCACCTGATTCCAGTATCTTCAAAATTGTACGAAGATATTCCTAATGAAATAGGTGAAAGAAGCACAGCTCCAGGAGAAGATAATCTACAAGAGATTGCTGAAGCGAATGCCGCTACAGAAGAAATCTGGCAACTTTACTTTGATGGTGATTCCAGATTGGGATCCAAAGAAAAGGTGGTAGTAAGAGTGGGGGTTGTCTTTGTTTTTCCTTACAACTGCATTACCCCTCGAGCATATTCATTAACAGAGTTATGCTCTAATAGTGTTGCCGAATACAACGCCCTAATGATTGGCCTGAAGATAGCCAAAAAGCTGTGGGTGAAATTTTTAGAAGCATATGGAGACTCTCAGTTCATCATTAACCAAGTCAAAGGGGAATATGAAGTAAAAAATGAAGATCTCGTACCATATTACCAAACAATCACAAAAATAGCTGATAGTTTCAATGGCTTCTACATTAGTCATGTACCGCGCCATCAGAATAGCTATGCTGACTCACTAGCTTCGTTAGCCGCCACTTTAGTGTTGCCCATGGATGCTAACAAATGCATAACAGTGGGAAGCAAAGAATTGTTTTTCCCGAAAATTGAATTCAAAGTGGAGTCAACTTCGGTCAAGAAACAAGAAGCGCATGAAGTACATGTTCTTGAGACTAATCTTGAACTAAGAGATTGGTGATTTTCTTATATAGATTATGTTCTGTATGAAATATTGCCAGAAGATCCTAAAGAAGTAGCAGCAATTAGGAGAAAAGCTATTCGATTATATTATAATGCTGAGGTTCAGACATTATATAGAAAATCTTATGATAGAATTCTGCTTCGTTGTCTTTCTAACAATGAAGCTCAGAAAGAACTTGAAGCTCATAGTGGAATCTGTGGAGCACATCAACCAGGACCAAAATTCTGGAAAAGACTTTGAAGAATGGGATACTATTAACCCAAGATGATGATAGATGCAGTTGCTTACGCCAGAAAATAGTCTGTCAAATACATGCAGATTTCATACATCAAGTAGCAGAATATCCTCATCCAATGGCTACATCATGACTATTTGAAATGTGGGGAATGGACATTATTGGGTCAATTTCACCACCATCAAGGGGTCACCGGTTCAATTGGTTATAACTGATTACTTTTTAAAGTGGACTGAAACCGTTCCCCTAACTGAAGTGAAGATATCAGACATGATCAAATTCATCAAGTATCATGTCATATATCGCTTCGGGGTGCCTAGGAGAATTGTCCATGACAATAGACTTTTGTTCGTGAGTTAGTCATTATCTAGATTTTGTAATAAATACAGGATTGAAAGCGTGGCTTCGTCTCCATACTATCCTACGGTTAATGGTTTATTAGAAACCTTCAACAAAACAATTGTGAAGCTCTTTAAGAAGTTTGTTTCATCAAACCAATGCGATTGGGAGGAAAAGCTTGGACAAGGTCTTTGGACATACAGAACTACTCTTAGGACTCCTACGAATGCTACGTCTTTTTCTTCGGTGCATGGATCCGAAGCCGTACTTTCTTTGGAAATCCAAATTCCGTCACTACGAGTTAATTAGCAACAAAAATGACTCAAGATGAGAAGCATCAACAATGACTTCTAGAGTTGAAAGCTCTGGATGACAAGCGACTAGAAGCTCAACAGAGCATTGAGTTTTATCAAGCACGAATCTCCAAAATCTTTAATAAAAAAGATCAAGTAGATAACTTTCAAGAAAGGTGATCTGGTTCTTTTGGTAAGAAGATCGATCATAACTAATAAAAAATCTAAAGGAAAGTTTTAGTCAAAATGAGGACCTTTTGTCATTGACGCGGTCTATTCAAATGGCGCGTGCCGGTTGGCGAAACCGAATGACGACAAAATAATAATGCCAATCAATGGAAAGTTTCTTAAAGAATATTACTCCTAATGTAATATTCAAAGATTAAGCCAGTTATCTGGTCTCCGACGAATAATGGAGAAGGACCTCACACCCTTTAAAAGGAAAAATAGATTGCATATAAATAGCTTATGTGATAGTAAAAAGCAATTAAGTTAAAAATTGAGTGGTTTAAGATGCATATCCTCTTCAGTAACCCTTAATCGCGTTTTCAATTGAATCAGTGAATCCTCGACCAATGCCCAGAGAAACGGTAATAAGATTTCATAGAGAAATTTCTTGTAGTACTCTTTTTGAAGAACGCAACAAGGAATGAAGCAGCTTCTCGGTACGAGCTATTCGATGTATTCTTGACCGGTATTTCGGGAAAGAGAGTACATAAGTATCAAAACATTTGATACATATACTTGAATTTTTCCCTCGACAAAAAAAAATTCAGCATTAAGATTTGATCATCGGTCCGTTTAAATGCCGAGCCTACGAAGGTTATAAAGAGATTTTTAAATGTATCTAATTCTTGACCCTATTATCTCCAAAACATGACTAATTTGTATACCAATCAAATGGAGCTCATCTGTAAGAAGTTTATTTCTACCAAGGAACAGTCAATATTGTGGCTCGCTACTTTATCAATTTCCCCAACGGAGCATAGCAAATGAAAACATGTTAGCCTGCCACTAACATACAACTCTATACCCCAACTAGGAGTATCAAGTGAAAGCGAATCCTACGTCTCTTTGATTAAGGATAGAGGAAAAAGTTTGACATGCCAAAACGAAATCCTCATCAACCCATCGTGCTGGGGTAAAAGTGTGAATTGCCCAATGTCGTCAAGGTAATGGAAAGAGAACAAGTTTCTCACCAACCCTGCCATGCTGGGGTAAAAAACATGAATTGCCCTAAGCTACTAAGGCTAAGAGAAGAGGAAAGTTTGGCATTTAAGCCCAAATGAAATTCTCGATAATTCATTATGCTGAGGGAAATAATATGGTTAGCCTAACGCAAATGGCGATTGGTAAATATTAATCAAATTCGTTTATAACTGGGGGTTTACTAAAAATTCAGTGAACCTGTCATGTTAAGCTCTTAGTTCTGATAGATTTGAAATTTCATTCTACCAAAATTTTACTAAGTTAAAAGTTACCTTTGGCAAAACAAAACTTCTTTCCACCAAAATTTTACTAAGTTAAAAATTATCTCTGGCAAAATAAAACTTCCTTCCATCAAAATTTTACTAAGTTAAAAATTACTTCTGGCAAAACAATATTTTCTTCCACCAAAATTTTGCTAAGTTAAAAGTTAACTCTAGCAAAATAAAAATTCCTTCTGCCAAAATTTTGCTAAGTTAAAAATTACCTCTAGCAACTCAAAAAACCGACTCAAAAAACTGTTATACTGCAAGTCATTGAACAACTAAAATTTCAATTTGTTCAGGAAAGTTGATGATTATTTCTATCCTGATCAAGAAAGTTATTCATTCATTGTAAAAGCAATTTGGATGTTTGAATATAGACTCTATATTGTCAAGTTAATGATTACTACTGGACAATATACAAAAAGAGTCAATGGTGCATCAAGTTAATATTATCTCTGATCATCAATACTAAATTCATTCTTCAAGTTAATAATTAACTCTGAATGAATGAAAATCTTTCCAACAACCAAAACATTTCCATCCATTACCATAAGTTCCTTACAAAAGCTCCTTACAATATTAAATCATACAAACTATTGAGTCAAAAGAGCTTTAATCTTTTCCTCAACTTCCCCTCATTTCCAATTGAATTTTCTCATAAGCCTGAACAGTGGCCTGTCTTCACAGTTCTTCACTAGTAGCCAATCTATGCACATGATTAGATTTAAAAGCTTCCAACTTTGCCTGGGAAGTCAAAAGAGTTTTGTTATGATCATCATGTTGCCTAAATAAGTCAGCAATGATCGTCATTGTCTCTTCACGAGCCTTTCTGGTTATTTCAATAAAGGCTTGAGTTTTGGCAATATTTTCTTGGGTCCTTATGATAGCTTGATCCTGGCTCTTGGCTGAAGTAACAACACTCTCTATATGTTCACTTAAAGAGTTATTAGCATATTGGACTTCTTTGAGATGATCCTGATGAGCATCTAACTTCTTCTGAGCTTCTTTGCGAAGTTCAAGTTGCTCCTCCAGTAATCTCTTAAACGTCGCCTTAATCATTTCTGATTTGTTTGCATTGCGAATCTTCAACATAATTTTGCAGGTGAGCCACTATTGCTTTATATGAAGCTGCCTTCTCCTCTCCGCCAACACTTTCTATGCTACGAATGTAATGGTTTAAAAAGTTGGCAATAGAAGCGAAAGATCTGCCTTTCAAAATTTTATTGATACAATGATCCAAGAAAGAGAGAATCTTTGATAGCATACTGGAGGAGTTCATCAGCAAAAGTATCAATCTCTGCATCTGCTATTGATGGCAATGGAGAAATTGTAGATGTTGGATGAGTGATGGTAGAGGTAAATGCAGCTTCAATACCTCCAATAATTGGTGACAGATGGAGAAGTAGATTCCTCAAAAGTGAAGTAATTCTTGTTGTATCTTGAGAGAGAAATAACAACTTCAGTGTGAACAGTAGCTTCAATTGGAGGAGTAACTTCGATGCTGGTTTCAATAAGAGGAGTTATTTCAATAGCTTCAACTGAAGAGGTAGTCGTGTCAAATACAATAGCAACAGAAGCAGCCCCAGATACAGCCTTAGCCGGAATTGCAACTTTAGCAGAGGAAGCTTCAATTTCAGGCACAAATTCCGAGGTCGGGATAGGAGGTGACATTTCTAAAGTAGAGAAAATAGTTAAGGAAATAAATGAAACGATCAAAATTTTACTGTATGAAGTAAAAAAAACCTGGGGGTTGAGAGCTTGATTCTTCAGGACCGTATATCTCGGCTCTTTCTTCTGCCATCAGAAAAGTGTATTTGCTATGATCTGACGGAGAGGTGGAAGAACGAACATCATCACTGTCAATATCATCATCATTATCACCTGAATGATCAAATTTTTCTGGGGAATCAGAAGATGAGTTTAAACCCTGAAGTTGTGAATTAGGCGAAAGAAATTAAAATTTGAATTAAACCAAGCAAAGACTTATGGGTTTGGTCGGCCTCTATGGGTTGGTAATCCCTAGGCACTGCCATTGAAGAAGACCCTGATACGTGAACTCTTTCAATGACTTGCACTTCATTATCATCATCAATAATTTGGATGCTTGAAGGAGCAGGTGTTGAAGTATCTGGTATGACAGTCTGAATTAAAACTTCTGAACCTGTCTGTACTCCTGTGGGAGGAGGTTCAGTAACAGACTTGATCATAGGATCAGTGGAAGGAGCTTCTATGATTGATTCATTGGGGAACTCAGATATTACTTGAGTACCCTCAATCTTAATAACAGGTCCTTGGCTGCAACCTTTCGTAGATGAACGAGGGCATAACCTCAATTTATCCTCTTCTTCTTGTTAGTTTTGAAAGTTGAACTTAAGACTGCTGCACCAGCCTCAGTCAAAATGGCTTCTGGAATGACTAGTAGGTCATGGAACCGTTTTTATCATTTTCTTCTCATGACAATCTTCTATGGGGGAGATTTCAATCCCGAAGATGATCCTTCTACCACAGGGAGAGCAAGAATTGTAGTAATTGGTGCTACTGATTGATCTATTGGAATCATGGTGGTGTCCCTATCATCTCTTGAGTCATCCTTTTCACTATCATACTCCTATCCAAACTCATCTAATCCTGGAACTCGTGCTACTTGCCTCTTTCTTTTGAGAAAATTATATTTTAATATCCCTAAGGTAGGTACCATTCACGTTAAAATTGGAAGGAGCTGAGTGGACGATAGAATACCAGTTACAGAAACCAAAAGAAACATGCAAGTTTGGGGTCTTCAAGGGTAAACCGAATTTAGCCTTCGTACCACCAGATACAAAGTGGTACCAAGCTCTGCCTTCTTCACATAAGTTACCCACAGAGTTGATGGATGTATTTGGATTTCCAACATATAGTTGGTCGTATCCAAACTGGCGAGAAAAACGACTGGGGTAATATGGTTCAATATAACGAGCATTCCCTATACGGAGGACTAAATGCCCAGGGCGAATACTTATTAACCACCAGAAATATTCAGGGAACAGAGTAGTAAAATTATTTACACCAAGCAAATCTATGAATTTTTCACCATAATCAACATTCGGAAAATAAGGAAAAACACTTGTACAAATCATAGTTACTATGATGCTGAAGCTGCTTGCAAACCATGACCATATAACCACCTTTTCACTGTGACTTCTCATAATTTTGAACTATCGGTGAGCTAAGGTCCGTTTAATAATGAATCGGAGTCATCAATGAAGGACAATGTAAGACATTCCACGCCATCATATACGTATATGGAAGCTCTATCTGTGGATTTGGAGTCTTGGTCTTTGTAGTTCCATCCTTATCATGGACTTCTTTGACTTTACAAAATTTATTAGTTAGCACTCTTAACCCATTCTGCATACCGCAAACCATCGCCGGGAGTAAACTGAGCGGACGGCTGTATGCTAGTAGCATTGTTGGATATGCTACTCCAACCGATAAAGCTTCTTGTGGTGCTATTGGAACCCCGCAACGTTTTAACCATAACATCAATAACCTGCCAGTAAAGCTAGATCTAACAGAGGATGTTGGGCTTGATAGTGAAAACTATCGAAGGAGCTTCCAGCTTTGAATTATCTTCATCGGATTCAGCAATGGAAGCATTTGTCCAAAAATGGGCGATCCTATCTTCATCCTCCTTATTGGAAACCGTAGAAAAACGAGTGAAATCAGAATTATTTGCCTCAAAATTTGGGAAAAGATTGTCTAACCATCCCTTTTGCTTTACACAATGGTTTCAAACACCAGACATATGAGCACAAATATGATAATGGCAAAGCAGGTCCGAGTAAGTATCGTAGATCGAAGGGTATTAAGTTTTCAGCAAATGAAGTTCTTCCCCAGTGGGAATATATTCCTCATAGGGGATTTCTCCCATGGGCAGTCATGACATTTCATACATTTCATGGCGTGCGAGCCCTAATTCACCACGAGGTGTGAAAAAAGTGCCGGTATTAGGATTATACAATTCAAGTAGACAAAAGAAATGAACGCGACTGGTAGGGATTCCATATGTGACCGTCCTAATTGTACGATAAAGACATTTTTCAAATGTTCTTCAAAAGTTTTCAGAAAATAATTGGTCAATGCTGCTCACTAGCCCTTCGGAGAAAAATGAACCCATCCTATTGGACAAAAATCTTGGCATGGGAATTCTCCCTTTACATCTACAAACCGATGTAAGAAAGTATTAGCAACAAGTGGAGTCTCGCCTAAAGGGTATTCCTTCTTTAACGATCCTAGAAGTAACCTGAGACATGCCTTCCTGAAGCAAGTGGAAACACACCATGCACGTTAAATCCACCTAATAAAACTCCATCCTGTACTTTAGTCAAATGCCAATTCATGATTCTTGGAATAGTGACAGATTGAAGATAAAGGAAGGGGTAAGATCTTTCTATATTCAGAAGAAACAGATTACGACCACCGACTTAACGGAGCCACTTATAGTCCCCATCATCTAAGCAATCATCAGGAGTTTGTATCTTATCTCCAAATGCTTACTCATCAATTTCTTGTTTTTCTCCTTCGAAAGGCGCATTTGTCATAATCTCCCTCAAACTAGAATGGTTAAGAACTAAAATTTTATTCTTCCTCTTTCGGCTGCTGGACGTAACGCAAGTTGGAAAGTTCCTGCAAAGTCTAAAACGAGTTTTGCCATCATACCCATGAACGTGGCCAAAGTAATGACTCTTGGAGGGTGGACTTAAAGCATAGTTTACTGCATAAAAAAGGGGATTAAAACAAAATTATGGTAAAGAATTATCTCTCGAATCCAAAACACGAATCACAGATATCTGGAGACCTGCGGAGCGCAAGTTCGCATTTTGATGGAAAAGAAAGTTTTTGAAGACCTGCGCTTTAGATCTTAAATACGGGGCATGAACCTGTGTTTCCAAAAATATTGGCTCTTTTAATCCATGAATCATAAAGATCAAAACAATAGACTTACCACTAATCAGGAGTTCTTCCCGAACCACTGCTGGAGAAGAGCCAGAAGCGGCTTGAGGGTTTTGAGAGCCACTGATGGCTTGACTAGAAGTTGAGGACTTATTCGTCATCTTCTTCGTAAAAGTTTCAAGAAAACTTTAGGTAGAAAAGCCCGAAGGTTAAATGAAAAAGAGTTAGAAAAAGTTTGAAGACAAAGATCCTGAAAAAGCTTGAAGACAAAGAACTTGGAGAAACTTGGAGGCAAAGAAAACTTGAGAGTTCAAAATCTTTTTAGAAGTGACTAGGGTACTTTATAGAAGAGGCTTGATACCCGATACCTGCGGTCAGAGGATTTGACGGTCGAGATTTTTGGCTCAAATCTCGTAGAGATCTTCTCATTATTGGGCGCATGAGACGCTTTGATCTCTGAGCCAGAAAAGACAGAGAAAGCGATGATGCTTCAGATATGCCGCATCAAGCGCAGACCCGCATTTTTAATGCAGGGTTGCGTTTTTCTTCTCAGGCGCAGACTCACGTTTTAACTATGGGTCTCGTTTTTGATCATCAATTATCCAAAGTATTTTAAAACACCTCTAAAGCCATAAAGTTTTGAAAACTTTGGAGGAGGTTTTGTTGACGAAATTTTTGAGAAAAAGAAAGAAAATGACTAAGAATTTTAGCCAAAAATTAGCTAACATATTGATCATCTGTCATAGAGAGATCCGCGTTTCGGAGCCAAGAAAAGCTAAACGCGACCCTCACAGAGTCACATTTTATCTTTCTAGACAGCTAAAACGCAGATCTTCATCTAGAGAGATCCGCGAATTAGACTGACAAAGGTGGGCTCCATAGGGTTGCGTTTGCCTCAAATGCAAAGATGACAAAGGCTCATAAAAGCTAAAAATAACCCCTTTTCAACAAAAACGCAGGTTCAGTTAAGAGGCTAAAACGCGAATCATCAAATAAAGAGAGATCTGCGATTTTAGCTATCTTCTGAGCTAATAACTAGAGCTAAATATGATTCACGCGAACTCAAAAGGGTCGTATTTTCATTCTAAACTAGTAAAGGATAAAAACTTTCCTCATTTACTCCCAAATGCGGGTCAATCAAGCATGATATGCTGCTGAGACCTAAAATGCGGATCATCTACTATAGAGAGATCCGTGTCTAATTTATTTTGAGCTCATAATTGGAGCTAAGTGCAACCAATATGCAGGTCTAATCCAGAACAGTTGCGTTTTTACTTTAATGCCTCGAGAAATGCAAATCATCCTCAGTGAAACTCAAACGCAAGCTTGAGTATGCCACGCGAGCTACCAGAAGCCAAAATGCAGATCTAAAGGCTTAGATCCGCGTTTCAGTTATAAACCCAGAGGATTAAAAATATCGGTTACAAATCCTGGAGATTTAATACAAATCCAACGGATTAAAAAACAGAGAATTAATTCTCAATTAAGGAAGTCATTAATTGAACCATTACACCAATTTAAAGGTTGCCAAAACTCTATAAATAGCAAAAGGTTGGGCTAAGAAAGGGGTGGATCAGTTGGTGATAAAAACCACAGACTTGATTACTCAGAATGATCTCCATCTGAGCATTTGGTGCTAAGAATTCAGAAACCTTGCATCCAAAAGCTTTGCGAAAATCGCCAACTGAAGAACTTGTTTGGAGTGTCAACGGAGAGAAAGATCGTTCTCCACGGCTACTACAGAACCCGACCTTAAACAAAGAGGAAACCATTTTTCTTTCATTATCTTCTGTAGACGGGAAACCATTCATATTGTAATCTTTTTATTTAGAAGTTTTCAATAAAATCCAACTTTATGGCAAACACCAACCTTCCCAAGTTCTAATTCATATACATGCTTCCAAATAATTCTGTAGTAGCCTTGTATGGAGTTAATTAAATGTGTCTGAATAAAAAGTTTAAATCTTTTGGATGATAATAGTAGCTTTGTGATTATGTTTCAAAATACTATTTAACGTATTATTCTAATGGCTTGAAATAATATCCTGCACATCTACCGAATAATCAATTAAAGATGATGACCTGTCTTGATTGAAAACAAATATTTGAAGTTTTATAGGCACTGACAACGATATAAAAAGCTTTATGTTTGTGATTCTATTTGAGAGGTTGTTTTCATGTACGTGTAAGGATATAAATGGAAAAAAAAAATTTAACTAATAGTTTATGTAATTGATTTGTTTTTTTTGTTTCACAGATAATTTTTTACATCCATCCCAATTATCCAATTATTTAAAAGTTTCTCTGTTGACCAATAATGATTAAAGCTAATAAATGTTGATATTTTTACATCGTCTTTTATATGTTAGCCTAATTCAGTTATATGTTTAAGACATTAAAAGAAAATAATGGGGTAATGGGGGGGACTAAATGGAGGAACTTGAACATATATTTTGGGAGGTTATTTTTAGGATGCATAGCCTAATTTTAGGGACTAACCATGGAGGCTCAAGGTAATTACTGGATTACCGTCATGATATATTATAGGACTTCACGCTTAGAGCATATACTAGTCCATCATTTGTGAGTACCTAGTTGTACGTTCTGGGACAGTACTGTGAGTCATGAGGTCGTAGTCCCGCACCTCTTAAAGTATGTGTTATTTCCTCCTGACAGTTTCATATAAATTCACAATAGACATCAAGAGACATATCATGTTTATATGCATATTTATCTCCATTTTTCTATATTTGTACAACATCATTCATAACACGCATATACTACCTGTTGATTTTTATTGTTTTCAAGACAAGTATAATTAAATTCATAATTCAATTTATAAGAGATAGTTTTTTTATTATTCAATCATATATTATCTATCTCATTTATTTTATGCATGTGTACACACACCACACATAACGTGCCTGAGTGTTATTATCCATATTTTTATAGCACTTGTTAGGTCATTCTAACGACTTTGGTTTGGCATGTCCAGACAATCTAACTTTATAGGTGACAGAGAAAGAGGACTCATAAACGTTGGACATTAACATTAAACAAAAGTAGTGAACTTAATAAGTATGTTCGTTGTAAGAGAGACACAAGAGACTCTTTTTATTATTCTTTTTTTAGGAGAAACTTCATTATTTATTCTTATTCAAACTTAAATTTTTTGATAATGTAATTAGGATTTTTTTGGTCCTTCTATAGACCTGTCTTGATCATTCTTTATCAGAATAAATTTATTATTTTAATTTCATGTAGTTATCTCATTGTATATATGTATGTATTTGCAGTAGTTGTACATATTTATATTAATCTATTTTAGGATTGGCGTATTCGTTTACGATACGTCGCCGAATGCTATCCATATCTTGAGATGTAGGATATTACATATACAGGTAAAGATTGACTTATAAAGCAAACTGTTTTTCTCTTTGCCGTTGCCAATTGTAGTTCTCATATTTGTTATGTTACCTCTTGGCTCACTAGGCTATACACCTTTTCTATGAGAGTGTCAGCATCTTCATATTTTCCCCTTTGACGAAAATGTTAGATTGTGAGTTATCTATATATAAACTACTACTGTATGAACTTTAGGCGAAACCAGAAATTACAAGAATTGTAAATTAAACATCTTCAACTATCAATTAGAGTTGATTGTTGAAAGAGATTATAGTAGAGTATCTATTTCTTGGCTCTAATAATTTCATTTATTCAAGAAATGTTAATTGTTTAGACATCTCAGAGAATTAAAACCAATGTTTTTATGGGGTTGGATATCATGAAGACAATCTTGCTAGTTTATATTTGCTCATGGTAGACTGAAGTATAAAATAATATTAAGAAATACAGCTATTAATGCTCAAAAAGATGATCTTATTGATTAAATTAGCTGGTAGCGAGAAATAATTACTCAAAAAAATTTGAGTTGATTGACAGTTCAAGTGAAAAGAATATTTGAACAACTTTTGAAAGCTGGAGATCCGCCTCCTTTATTTTTTCTACTTCTATATTGTTGCACAATTACTTGGGGATGTAATAGAGGTTAGGAGGAAGGGTGATAGAATTTTATTAGTTAAACTTATTTTAGATGGAGAGATTTTTAATGTCATTAGCGCCTATGTACCACAAGTAGGACTTGATGAATCCAGTAAATATCAATTTTGGGAGGATCTAGATGAGATAGTATAAGGAATACCTGCTAGAGAAAAACTATTTATTGGTGGTGATCTCAATGGGCATGTAGAAACTAGTCATAATGGGTTTGATAGTGTACATGAAAGATTTGGTTTTGGAGAAAGAAATGAAGCAGATAACTCAATTCTAGATTTTGTTTTGTTTTATGATTTAATTTTAGCGAATACTTGGTTTAAAAAGAGAGTTTCTCACTTAATTACTTTTAAAAGTGGATCGAATGCAAGTCAAATAAATTTCTTTTTAACTAGGAGGGTAGATAGAGTTAGTTATATCGATTGTAAGGTAATACCAGGTGAGAGTGTAGTTACCCAATATAGACTCTTAATTTTAAATATTCAGATTAGACAGAAACTTAGAAAGATTAAGTATAATTTAGATTCTAAGATTAAGTGGTGACGATTAGAAAGTAATCTAAAAGTTTTTGTAGATAAAGTAGTACAAGATGCAGATTGAAGGAACCATGATAATCCTAATATAATATGGAACAAAATGGCTAGCTGCATTAAAATAATAGCTAAAAATATATTCGGTGAGTCGAGAGGCGGTGCTCCACCATGTAAGGGTACATCATGGTGGAATGAAGAGGTAAAAAATGCTATTAAAATCAAGCGAGATTTTTATACAAATTTGAAGAATAATAATAATAATATAATAAGTTTTGAGAAGTATAAACTAGTAAAGAAGGAGGCTAAGAAAGCTGTTCGGAATGTAAAAACTAAATTATATAAACAAATGTATAAGAAGTTGGATAATAAAGAGGTAGAAAAGAATATATATAGAATTGCTCGAATAAGAGAGAGAAAGTCTAAAGACTTATGTACTGTAAAGTGTATTAAAGATGAGGATCAAACGGTTCTAGTTTGAGACGACGAGATTAAAGAAAGATGGAAAAATTATTTTGATAGATTATATAATAGTAGTTTTACTCAAGATATGGGAGATCTTACTATTCAATGTGAGGATATGAATCGTAGTTTTATGCGCAAAATTAAAGAGTCTGAAGTAAAAGAGCTTTTGAAGAGGATGAAATTAAGAAAAGCTGTTGGTTCAAATGAGATTTCTATAGAGCTATGGAGATACTTGGAGGGATTGGTGTGAGGTGGCTAACATATCTTTTTAATAAGACATGGCAAATTAAGAAAATGCCAAATGAATAGAGAAAGAGTATCCTAGTACCTCTGTATAATAATAAGGGTGACATTCAGAGTTGTTCTAATTATCGGGGAATAAAACTCATGTGTCACACTATGAAGCTTTGGGAAAGAGTAATTGAATATAAATTGCGACAAATTGTTAAAATATTAGAGAATCAAGGATTTATGCCGGGACGATCGACGACAGAAGCTATTCATTTATTTCGTCAATTTATAGAGCGATTCTTTCGAGAGAGAAATAAAGATTTGCATATAGTATTTATTGACTTAGAAAAAGCCTATGATAATATTTCACAAGAGATACTTTGTGGACACTGATAAAAAAAGAGTTCCCATCAAGTATATTGAAATAATTAAGGACGTGTATGATGGAGTGTGGCCAATATCAGAACATGTGGTGGTTTAACAAGTGATTTTTCTATCACAATTGAATTGCATCAAAGATCTGCATTGAGCCCATTCTTATTTGCTATAGTGATGGATGAGTTTACTAAAACCATTCAGGATGAGATACCTTGGTGTATGCTATTTGCTGATGATATTATCTTAGTTGATGAGACAAGAGTAAGGGTAAATACCAAGTTAGAGTTATGAAGGTATACATTAGAATTTTGATGTTATAAATTGAGTAGGTCTAAAACAGAGTATATAGAGTGTAAATTTAGTAAATGACGGACCATAAACTATAATGCTATAAAACTAGATATGCAAGAGATACAAATGAGCAGTCAGTTTAAATATTTTGGTTCTATTATTCAGAATGATGGAGATATCGATAATGATGTTAATCATAGGATACAAGCTGGCTGGTTGAAATTGAGGAAGGCAACGGGAGTTTTATGCGACCGTAACATTCCATTAAGATTGGAAGGAAAATTTTATAGGACTGCTATTAGGCCAGCTTTATTATATGGTACGGAATGTTGGACTATAAATAAACGTCATTCACAGAAGATAAGTGTAGCAGAGATGCGCATGCTTCGCTGGATGTGCGACAACACTAAGAGAGATAAAGTGAGAAATGAAGATATTCGTGTTAAGGTAGGTGTAGATTCCATCGATGAGAAGATGCGAGAAAATCGCTTACGATGGTTTGGTCATGTGCAACGTAGGCCTATGTGCAACGTAGGCCTACAAGTGCACCAGTTCGAAGAGGGGTGTTTATCAATGTAGGACAAATTAAAAGAACGAAGGAAAAACCGAAGAAAATATGGATGGAAGTGATACGTAAAGATATAGAGTCTAGAGGTTCAAATAAGGAGATATTACTTGATAGAAATGAATGGAGATATCAAAGTGATCGATCCGACATGATTCTTTTTTTGGTTCATGTAGCCTACCCCAAATACTTGGGATAAAAGGCTTAGTTGTTGTTGTATATTGTTTCACAATTCTTGAATCTAAATTTAGGACAAATAGCACAGTTTTGAATCTAATATTTGTGACGTAGAGAAATAAACTCTAATTTCTTAATGAACTGTGTTTGGAAGGTGTCTTTGAAGCTTCTTTCTTTTATTCCTCTGTATTTCTCAAACCAACTTGAGTAAAGTGGACCTGATACTCTCACTTGCCAAAAACTAGTGGCCTGTGGAAAATTCAATTGACGATGTCCACTAAACAAGTGTGTCATCATGATTCAATCTAGGTATAACTAACTTTGACGATTTGTACGCATTCTTATTTTCCACTGAAAAGAATATTAACCACTCGCACAACATTCAGAATGCATGTGGTCCCATCTCGAATCTCTCAGAACTAAATTGAGCTAAAAAAATATTTATGAGTTGATGGTCGGCTGCTTGTGATGAATCTCTCTTTGGAAGGGGTTGAATTGCATGTCTTACATTTGAATTCTTTGATAGTTATATGGTTATTTGTTATTTTCATCGTCTTAAGAGATGTTGAGCGTCCATGGTCCATGGTCTCCACTCCGCTATGTTGGATTTTGCTGCTGAAGGCACGGGAGTGTGCTTGGTGAGTTTGGGACATGGATTTTGATCTCTTTACCTAAGATTTTTATTTGGCTATCTGTTACGGCTGTTACATATTTATTTTTGTATATGAACCTATCGAGTGAGTGATATTTTGACCACCAGAAGATAAGTTTTGTGACTATCATGATATCTGTGTTATCAGTTAAACAAAATCAAATCAAGAATGGCAGAGGGCTGCCATTCCTGCTACTAAGGAGGGGTGCGGATGTTTATCTGTTGTATCAAATGAAGTAGGTCACCTTAAATCTGGGAAGTTGAGGTGGGAACTGGATCGACCAGGATTTTTTTTTTTTTTTTTTTTGCATCATCAGGTGCTTAGCCTCTGGTGCTCCTATTTGGTGCAGCAGCGTGTTGTGCTTCATTGCCAAGGCCTCAGTCCGGTACCATGGCATGAGAGTCGGGTTGCTGGAATCCTATTGCTGGTGCCGATGCTGGTGCTGCAACTATGGTTTTGGACTGTTGGAATCCTATTGCTATTGCCGATGTTGGTACTATGGTGTTAGGCTGTTCGAATCGTATTGCTGAGGACGGTGCTGATGATTTAAACTTTTGAGGTTAAAAAAGCCCAGCCAGTAGAAAAGTACTTCGGTTTTGGTTGTTGTTTCAATTTTTTTATTTTATCTTAAAAGAATATAAGAATGCTTTGCTTATTGCCGTTATATTATTGAGCTTTTATGTGTCTAGCTTTTATGATACATTGACAGGGCTTAACCATTGTGGATAATTATGAATCATATTGCCTCTGTAAATTTATTTTGTTTGGTGTTATTGATTATAAAATGTTATGTTATGTGGTAATTAATGATAATTTGTAACTTATCCTACCGGTGATGCTGCGAGATTAGGGAATGTAAGCTTTTTTAATATCATCTTTCTTGTATTTTCTCCCTGGAAAATTCTAAATGAGCACACCAATTGGCCTAGTGAGCACCACCTCCTACAATTGTAAAAAATTACTTTTGATCCTGTTTTTTGCCAACTGTTCAGGGACTATTACGCCATGCCTTGATATACACCTTGATATACATGATATACAGTAAACGAGCATGTATAAGTACTGATAATATGTTCGGTTTTAATATGCTAAAGGGTCTTGGAGAATAATAAGAGTTAAAATAGTTTATAATTAGTTATGAATCCTTTTATAAAAAAGCTAGTTAAGATTACTTAATGACTTTATTGGAATTATTATAAACTATTATATCTATTAACTCATATTTGATGTGAAACTATTGAGTTAGATATTATATTCTTTCTCCCTTCTGCAACGTGACGTTCTCGTCAGATAGGCATAGTAACATGTTTAACACTTTACCACACGGTGTCAGAATCTAGATGTGACTCACATAAATTTCTAAAGGTGATTCCCACAGATTCAAAAGGTGGCTCTTACATTTGTTTGCATTTTGTTTCGTATAGCACTTAGGTCCATGTGGCACCAACTCTGCATACTTTTGGCTGGTTACTGATTTTGATACCACTTCAATATGTGTTACTCCTTGCTTCGATATGCGATAAATAAGTACGTACAAA
The DNA here is from genome assembly GCA_036321105.1 of Dracaena cambodiana. Lineage (NCBI taxonomy): Eukaryota > Viridiplantae > Streptophyta > Magnoliopsida > Asparagales > Asparagaceae > Dracaena > Dracaena cambodiana. Next base: position 25,711,597 of record JAYEPQ010000010.1, read on the forward strand.
TAGTGACAATATATTCTGTTTGAATATATTAAAGTCTATAACAGGATAACAAGAGCTAAATAGTTTATAGTTAGATATGGATGTCTCTTCCAAAAAGACTAGTTACGATTTCTTTATAATTTCAAAGGATTCATTATAAACAGCTTTAATTTTTGTCTCACATCCGATGTAGGACTTTTGAATTAGGGATATTACATTCTTCCTTATTCAGGATCTAACATTCTCGTCAAGGGGGCATAGTAATGTTAACACTTTATCAAGCAGTCTAGGATTCCAAAGATGGTTCTCATGGATTTCTAGAAGTGTCTCCCTCGAATTCAAGAGGTGGCCTCCCCTTCTGTGTGTGTAATATTCATAACTCAATAGTCTCACATTGGTTGCAAGTGCCACATGGACTTATGTACTATACAGAACAAAGTGCCACACAGAAACAGGGGCCACCTCTTGAAACCGTAGGAAACACCTCTAGAAATCTATGAGGTCATGTCTAGAATCCCACATCACTTGCTGAAGTATTAATGTATTACTGTGTCCCTCTGATGAGAATGTTAGATCCTAAAGGGGGTGAATGTAATATCCTAACTCAACAGTCCTATATCCGATGTGAGATAAGAGTTAAAGTAAATAAAACTGTTAATTAATTGTAGCTAGTTTTTTAAGGGGAGGAATTTGTGGCTGATAATAAACTATTTTAACTCACGCCCTGCCCCGATATATAGTAAACAAGCACGTACAAGTACCAACAATATATTCGGTTCGAATATGCTAAAACCAGATAACAAGAGTTAAACTAGTATATTACTAACCACGGATTCCTCCCTTAAAAAAACTAGTTACAATTATTTAATAACATAATTAAAATCATTATAAACTACTCTAACTCTTATCTCACATCAGATGTGAGACTATTGAGTTAGGTATTACAATATTCATGACTAGTTTTGAGATAGTTAAAGTTGTAGAGCTGAAAAAATTCTTTCCAGCTAATCAAGCCAAGAAAATTGGAGTTTCGATCAGACAATATAACAATTCTACCAAACAACAACATGAATTGACATACAAATGGATAACCAAAATGGAAACTACGACTACTTGCCTTGGGAGTTGGAACTTGAGCTAAGCGGCCAATTATTGGACTTTACTTCTCTACTAGAGCTAAATATTTTGGAAAGAATAAGGGTGTGTTTGGCAAATTAGAAGCATTGTAAGAAAGAAAAAAATGGAAAAGTAATTTTCAAAATTGTAGTAAAAAAAAAGTATTCTTTTTGTGCTTGTTTACTAATATATTGAAAGAAGAAAGTGTATTTGAAAGTGAAGAAGCATTATTTAATTAATTAAATAAAATATAGTTTATATTATTTTATTTATTTGTTACGGATAAGAATATAACTTTTGAAAGACAATAATGACAAGTTAATAAATTTTTTTTTTGTCTTATTTCTTTACTTTCTAATTCACTTTCAACTCCAAAGTATGAGAAAGAAAGTTCTGAAAGTGAAGTAGCATATAGATATCATCTCATCAATTAAAAAATAATTTTTAACTTCTTTTTTTGACCAAATAAACACTTAAAATAGTAGAAGTGGTTTTACTTCTACTGTTTTTATTTTACTTACGTGCAAATAGACACATGGAAGGTGAAGTGAGGGAGGGAGAGGTTAATTTATATATGGAAATATATGCATGCATGGGATTTTCCACACTTCACACCTCCTTCAATTTCCAAGCCTAGCCAAGTCAACCGTAGCTCTTCAATTTTTTCCCTTAGCAATTCCACCCCATCTAAGAGGAAAAGACCAAAAAGATCAAGTGGTGGAACGTGTAGGAATTGATATATGAATAATATATTTAATTTTCGGTTCGACAATCGATAATATGGACAAAGTCAAAAAATACATAAGAAAGTACGAAATAAAATGGTCATTACACATTCCTCATATCTAAAACTGAGAATGCAAGATAAAACTCATTGAAGCTAAAAGAAATTAACAATCGGCAAAGGTATCCTGAACTGAAGTGAACAATACAAGTAGATACAAGAGCCTAGAAAAATAAGATAGTTATGTTATCTCCTGCATTCACTAAAGTAGTTGGTGGTTAAAATAAATTCTAAATTAGTACACATTCTAGGATTTGCACTAGTCAAACGGTCCACAATTTAATGGATGGCTAATTTAATGAATAGCTAAGATTGAGCGTGCCGAAGAAAAGATAATGATCTGATACCAGATACCAATCTCCCCACATCTCTTCATTTCTTCTCTCTAAATCCTTCTTTCTCTTTTAGATCCAGTAGAGTCGACAAATTCTTATTTTGTTTGCTGGCTACTTCTGTCTTTTTTCCTTTTTATGGAATCTCCTTAGAATATTGAGTCTGAACTTGCGAATAATTTGGATCACTTGTATGGAGTGGCATTCAATCAATTCAGCCGGCAACAGACTGATATAAAAGTTATAGGCTGATGCTGGGAAATAATACTAACTCATGCTTTTCATGCAGATACCAAAATAGTAGAGTCAATATCGTTTCAGATAGAGGAAAACCCGATAATGAAATGCCCAATATTTATTGATATCAACCGATTAAGACCTTTGTTCCACGCAATAATTCTCTCTTGAGGGTTATGAACAAGTACTTGTTGCCCGGGACGCCGTAAGTGGAGCCTTAATCTAACCACCATTCCTTGACGCTTCCGACCATGTTGATTTCAGAAATTATTCTAGTAAACCTCCATCAGTATCATCTCTTCAGAATTCTTCTCCCTTTTGAGGAGTCTGTTTTTTTTGACTTAAAACGGTGGGTGAAAGTGAAACACACCGTCCGCGTTCCCTTAATGAGTCATAATCGAAATAGTCAAAATATAAAAGCGAATAAAAGTAGAAAAACTACAGTAAAAAGAAAACACAAATGACTTCTCCTAATACAACACAAATGTTAGCATACAATCAACTTCTCTTAGAAATAAAAAGCCAAAAGAAGATAAGAAAGTATGGCCTCCTGACAGTACTCCTACTGTCCCTCAAATAGATACACTGTCATGGCATTATCATGTCCCTGTACGAAAAGTCTTCCGACAACTGCAGTCTCTCCTTATCACAAAGTAGTCCTATCGAAACAGAATATCTGTATAACTACGTGATGCACACACTTCTGATACTGTTGGCAATGCCCATTGACTAGGTTTCTTACAATAAATGCACTCTTCGTCTATTTTTTTTTGCCATTCTTCTTGAAGTTAGTAATATTCCCATTATCCAAATCTTGCCTTTGACCAAACAAATCACTTTATCCTCAGAGATATGTGGAAGTTGTTTCCTTTTGTCTATCTTTCATGTCCTGAGTAAGCAATTCTTCTTCGACTTGAAGGTGGTGACGAAGTGGTATTGAATTTATATTTGAACATTATTAACTTTGAGCTAAATTTATGATATGTATATTCACTAGTTCAAAACTATAAATTAAATGAATGAGCAAAGTTTAGTGTCACATTAGAAATGAGTTGTAAAAGTGTAGGTTTATATATGATTGTTTATTTTAGTATTATGTAATAAGAAAAAAAGTTTTTTAGCACCAAGGCATCAGCACGTGTGTGTGCGTGTGCGAGAGTGATTTATTCGTTGGGATTCATTGATTGTGGCTTTTAGCCATTGGGATTCAACCTTTAAAACAATAAATGGTCATGTCTATTTAATGTTAGAGTCAGCTATTATAATTGAATCGTTATGACAAACTAATGACTCCAACAAAAACATTGTAATCATTTAGTCTGAAGGCCTATAAACAGTCTTGTCCAGATATTTATTACACAAACCATTAGTATGTATGCATCGTTGCTTTACCAAATGGGTTCAGACTTGAATTCAGACTAGTCCAATCTCAGACTGTTAGGGTTGTTAGCCGAAGGGATTTATGTGTTGGGATTCATCGGTTATGGTTGTTAGCCCTTGAGATTCAATTGTTCCAACAATAAGTGATCGTGTCTGTTTAACATTAGAATCAGTACCGTTACAGCTGAATCATTGTAACAAATCGACTTTAACGAAAACATTAAAACCATTTGGTCTGGAGGTCTATAAGTAGGCTTATCCGGGCATTCATTAATTATACAAACTAATTGTTTTAACATTTTACGTCTTTCTTACATTCTCATTCATACAACAAATATAGAGTATTCTTTAACTTTAGTTTTTATCCTAGGAGATTGATGCCTACTGAGTGGAGGGCAAATCAATTTTAAGGACATAATATTCAACGCTAGGCTCGAACATCTGTACTAAATGGTTTATAGTAATATACTTTTTTTATAACTTTATTTTTTTTTCTAACTATTATAACAGTTTTTGATCTATTCACTATTTTCAACAATCTTAAGACTTATTAGATAAATTAGAATATTTTTAGAATTATACTGTGATTACTGTTTAATTACGAGAGTTAATTTTTCTATCTTAATTCAGTTTATATAAGAAATTATTACATCTTCGTGTATATTTGCTTGTTAACTAATGATTGAACGTTGTTCTATTTGAATTAAAAGAAATTGATTAATTTGGATTTAATCGTGATTCTATTATTAATTGAAAGAAAAGATTTTGTCTAAAATCTAACATATTATTTTGAGATTTTGTTTTTGTAGATATTAATCTTTGTGATTAATTTATTATTTAAACTTTGATAAAGTACTTGATTCTCAAATTCGAAAAATTTAAAGAACTAAAGAGAATATATTTTAGAATATATTTTTGGGTTAAAATTTCCGTTTAATTCAAAATTTGTTTTGAGCTAGTGGCTTAAAATTTTTACCATAAAATTAAAATAGAAATTTTGTTTCTACAGATGGCCACTATTACCATAGTTGATATGTCCACTATTATTATTTTGCCATAGTTGCTCTGACTATGCCTTTAAATCAGTACGAGAAACCTACGAAGTTCAATGGTAATGATTTAAAAGATAGCAAAACAAAATATTGGTAATGATTTGAAAGAGATTATATAAATTCTTAATAATGATGATAAATAGTCTTTGAAACATAAAGATTTCTTAAGTAACAATTATATTCTCAATGAACTAGACGTATAATATACAATGTGTACAGTTTAGTTCCAACTATTAAGGAACTGTGGGAGTCCTTAAACAAGAAATATAATATAAAAGATGCTGGCTCCAAACAAATATATAGTCAGTAAATTTCTAGTTTCTAAAATGGTTGACTCTACCAATATGATTAACCAAATACAAGATCTTCAAAGAATAATTCATAAAATTTATGATGAAGGTATGACTATCAGTAAATCATTTCAAGTTGTGTAATGTTTAAAATATTGCCACTATCTTAGAAATAATTTAAATATTACCTTAAAAATAAGTGGAAGGAAATGACACTTAAAATTCTAATTGCATGATTGAGAATTGAAGAAAACAACCGCATATCTGAAAAGAAAATTGACAATCTATACATAGTTTCTAAAGAAAATATGATGGAACAGTCCTAAAGGCCTCATGATAGGAAAAGTAAGTATGCTAACGAAAGCTCTAAGGGTGATGACCTGAAGAGACTCAATAGTAAGTTCTACGACTGTGACAAGTCTAGATATTGTGCAAAAGACTACCGCATGCACAAGGCAACAGACTCTTTTAAGAAGAAGCATCCACATGCAAATTTGACCAATGTGGATAATGTTTGTGCAAATGTTGAAGTTATAATTTTTTACATTTGTTGTCTCAGAAATTAATCTATTTGGTGGTAATTCCAAAAATAGTGGGTGGACAATGGGGCCACTTGCCATATTTGTACCAACAACTAGACGTTTTCAAAATGTAAAACTATGGAAGAAGAACTATTTTACATGGGTAACTCTACAGCCTTGATGGTTGAAGGGTGAGAAAAAATTATACTGAAGATGACTTTGGCAAAATAGCTTACTTTGACTGATATATTTCATGTGGCAGATATTCACATGAATCTAGTTTCTAGATCAATATTAAGTAAGAAAGAATTTAGACTTGTATTTGAGTTTGATAATTTTTATTTGCGAAAATTGGTGTGTATGTAGGTAAGGGGTACACCATTAATGGTCTATTTAAGATGAATGTAATACCTATTGCTTATATGACCAATAATAATATTGATTCTTTTACTTATGTGAGTTTTCTTATATCTAGCATGACAGATTAAATCATGTTAGTTAGATTAGTTAGCTTAAATATATTGCCTAATATTAATATTAATTTAAATGATAAATATGAATTATATGTTGAAGCCAAAATAGTTAAACCTTCATTTCAATTTATAGAACGAAGCACTGAATCTCTAGAGTTAATTCATACTAATATATGTGAATTAAAGTTTGTTCTAACTAGAGATGGGAAGAAATACTTTATTATTTTTTTTATTAATAATTATAATAGATGTTCTTATGTATAGTTGATAAGAGGCAAAGATAAGACAATTGAATGCTTATATAGAAATGAAGTTTAGAACCAATTTAGCAAAATGATAAAAATGCTAAGAAGTGATCGAGGAGGTGAATACGAGTCACATTCGCACAAATTTGTGTAGAATATGACATTGTTCATTAGGCAACTGCTCCTTACATTCTCAGCAAAATGTAGATGCTGAGCATAAGAACAAAACTTTAAAAGAAATAATACATATCTTGTTAACCCAGAATATGTGGGGGAAACTTTGCTTCTACCAACTATATTCTCAATAAGATACTTCATAAAAAAAAAGTTAGATAAACCACCTTATGAATTATAGACAAGCCAAGCACCTATGTATAAATTCTTAAGAATGTGGGGGTGTCATGCAAAGGATCAATTCCTCTCCTAAAATGACTAAAATTGGACCTAAAATAATTGATTGTATACTCATTGGTTATGCGTATACTAGTAGTGCATATCATTTCTTTTTGTTTAAATTAGATCATCAGGAAATATATACTCCATTATTGAGTTTAGAAATGTAGTATTTTTTGAGAATATTTTTTCTAGTAAGCATTATGAACTAAGTTCCCTTAAAAGAACATGTGATAGTAAAATAAGAGATACAAAATATGATGATCTTGCAAATAAAGTAATGAAAATGATATAGATGGAGAATACTAGTACTAATAAATCTTTAGGTATAAATTTTATAATGTGTTTGTTAGAAATGAAGTCTCAAAGTTGTAAAGAGGTTATGACTATACCTGAGCCTCCGTTATGGAAGGAAACAATAAATAGTGAAATTGAATCTAGAACTAAAAATCACACCTGAGAAATTGTGGATCTTCCTCCAAAAAGTAAACTTTTAAAAGATGGAAACTGTTGAGTCTATAGATAAATACATTGTAGTGAAAGGTTACAAACAAACAGAAGATATAGATTAATTTGATATTTATTCACGTGTAACAAGAATAATATCCCTAAGATTAATAATTGCATTTTTAATATTATATAATCTAGAATTTTATCAAATAGATGTAAAGACAATGTTTTTAAATGGTGAATTGGATAAAGAAATCTACATGAAACAAACCAAAAGGTTTATGGTTTCAGGATAATAAAAGAAAGTGTGTAAACTTTTTAGTTCGTTAGATGGATTTAGACAAGCAACTAAAAAAATGGCATGAAAAATTTGATCAAGTTATATTATCAAATGGTTTTTGTTATAATGAATATGATAAATATATGCATATAAACAGAGATATGCATAGTTATGTCATTGTGTATCTCTATGTAGATGATATGATTATCACCGACAGTACTGTTGCTCTAATTAAAGAGGTGAAAAATAGATTGGCAAGGAAATTTGATATTGGTGTTAGAATCACTAAAACATCTAAAGGATATTATGATCTGAGAATACATAAAATTTGATATAATTTGGAGGAGAATCACTGGAATGCAATTGTTAGATTTACTAGCAAGCAAAGTTACTCTAATCTACTTAGTCTAGTCAGTAAGCAAACTGAGTAGATTTATGAATAAATCAGGGAGAATGCATAAGACTGAGTACTTACTCAGTCTACTCAGTAAGCAAACTGAGTAGACTTACAAGTAATCTAGGATAGAACTATTGGAAAGTAATAGTTATGCACTTAAATATTTGAGATACACTACTCATTATGGGTTATACGATACAAGATATCTAGTGGTAATTGAATGTTACATTAATGCTAATTACACTATGGATTCGTAAATTCCCCAAATGAATATGTCTGTATTGTTGGAGGTGCAAGTATCTCTTAGAAATTCTCAAAAAATTATATAGCCAGATTTATTATAGAATCTGAATTTATTGCTTTACATAAAGTTGGAGAAGAAGTATAATGGCTTAATAACTTTTCAGAGTATATTCCAATGTGGCCTAAACTTATGTTAGCAATTTGCATGTATTATAGTCAACAATTATAAGAGCACATAATGTAATGTATAATTTAAACTCATGACATATGCGTCATAGATATGATATTGTATATCAATTAATAAAAAGCTTATCGAGGGAAATGCGATTACAAACTACTAAATAGAGTAACACCATAATGTCAACCCAACCAACCCGACTGGAAATTCTAAGATTTAGATTCAAAAGGACAAACGAATTATTGGGGACCTTGAATGAATTACTAAGGGATTTATTGTTATCCCATTCTTATGGTAAATAGTGATTAACTTGCAATATGTGCAAGGACAAACTCTCCTTTTAATAATCTTATATCTTGAAAATCTAAGTGGAGTATAACATAATACTCCTCATAAGATATCACCTATATGAATGTGAAGCAGCCGTTTCTATGAGAATGATAAATACTAAGTTCTCTAGAGTATTCAAATAATTACAAAATATCCAGGACCAAAATAGAAACAACATTAAATAATCTATTAAAGTTTGAAAGGAACTGTAGGAATATTGTTGTCTTAGTTTACATCAAAAGCTAAATAAGTTAGGACATTATGTTTACTGGTTAGTAAGTAAACTCGTTAATATCTCAATAGAGAAGGTTCAAAACCAAAAATCACCTCTCACGATAGGATAACTTTCTATTCTCTCTATTTCATTTACATTATCAGCATTATCATTTTAAGCCATTTTATTCATGTGGAGTCTTGTTGATTCATGTTTGAATATTATTAGCTTCGAACCAAATTTATGATAACTATATTTATTAGTCCAAAACTATAAATTGAGTGAATGTAAGGTGGGTTCACCTAGGAATTATGGCTAGTGAATAAGCAAAGTACAGTCCCATATTGAAAAATAAGTTAAAAAATTTAGGGCTCATATAGATTTTTTTATTCTAATGTATTACTTACGTTATAAGAGGAGGAACTTCCTAGCACCAAGGATGGTACTGTGCACCATCCGCACATGCGTGTGATGGCAATTGGACATTTAGGACACATTAGGCTGTTTGGTAGTGAAAATTTCTAATAAAAAGGAATTTTCCACACAGGACGCGGAGCTAGCTCCGTAGCTCCGCGTTTGGCTATATTAGTCTCGCGTTTGAGTAAAACGCGGTGCTAGCTCCGTAGCTCTGCGCCTTAATGATTCTAGCTCCGCGTGAGCAGATTTCATTAGAATTCTAAATTGATTGTGATTGAGATTTAGGTTTATCTAATACCCGAATCGAGTCCAATCAGAATTCATATTCAGATATTTGATTAGAATTCTTGATGAATACAAATACCTTCCAATTCTATTTGATTGGAAACTCTTATATTGACTCAAAATTATAAATACCCTCTTAAGAAAGCCTTAGGGGATTTTTTTTGGGAGCTTGTTGCATCTTTAGAGAATTTGAGTTATACGTGAGAGCCTTGAATTCGCGAAGACCAACAGAGAAGATTCAGGGCTGGCCATCTTCTTCATCAAGAAAGAAGATTTCCACGTCAGATCGTCAAAAGGAGCTTCTTGATAAATCCCATCGCTACATAGAGCCCACAATTCATTGTAAAAGAGAGCAATAATCTATAAATCCTCTCATTTATTTTCTTTTGTTATCTTTCATTGTAATTAAGCTATTTCAATGGAAGGAAGAAAGAATTTTGCGACGAACAAACTGACGACCACAGTGGGAGATATCTCTTTTACTGAAAAAGAAATCGTGGTGCAATCTGACGTGGAAAAGATCGGATCCGACATTAATATGCTCGTCGTGGAGATTGACCAGTAGAAATACGAGGAGTACCTCTTCTCTAAATCAGGTAATCTGACCGAAATGCGGCGCTATCGTCGTGTGAGCTCCAATATCCGTAAATCTGGTAATCGGGAATCCACCGTTAAATGAGGACCCTTGGAGACCGTGGTTATGGAGTCGCCGTTTGGACAGAAAACCCTAACAGAGGGTGACCTCTCTATTTCCGAAGAAGGCCTGGAAACTAGTTTGACCAGAATCCAACTCCGCAATCGAAATCGGAGAGTAAGGAGGAGAGCCTTCAAAGCCCGCGTTAAATGCGAGGCCAATGAAGTGGCAGAATGCGAGGCTACTGTACCTCACAAACTTGCTTGTCAATCGCAAGACCAGTTAATATCACGTTAAATGCGAATTTATGACAAAACCAGCGTGTGACTCTCCACACGAGGCTACTGGTTCTGGACCGGAACCAGAAAACTTAGCATAACTCGCGTAAATCACGAGGATAAACTTCTGATAGAGCCAACGTGTGATGGAGACTTTCCATGCGAGGCTAAAACTGAGATTAGCATAAATTACAAAGCAAGTAAAACTTGCGTTAATCGCAAGACTCCTTACCATCGCGTAAATTGCGAGATAATTATTAGACTTGCGTTAATTGCAAAAATCACGTTAAACACGAAAATATAACTTACGTAAATCGCAAGGATAAACCAGCATGCAAAAATTCTCCTCCACGCGAGGCTAAGATTGCAGAAGTTAAACTTCTGCAGAAATGCCATGCCAGCGTAAAATGCGAGGCTATTTCCCAACTTCGCATTTCAGAATGTGAAGCTAGTGTCTAGCTCTGCGTAAAACAACCTGAATATAAAATCAGAACTGATAATCGCATTATTGGACAAAAACTTGACATCAATGACTCTGAGAAACTTCAGTGGGCCCCTCGACCCTCTCAACAACCAAGTGGGCCCCACGATTCTGTATCTAAGGTCACTGATCTCAGAGAGTACTTAACAAAGAAGAGGAATATAAGTCAAGTCCAACCAGACTCTAATTGTCACTGTGAGCAACTTATGACAGCAGTATCTATTGTACTGAACAATTGTTGCTGCAATAAGAAAAGGGTGTCGGTATTTGACCGATTAACCGAGTCAGAGAAACACCCTGCAAAGAGGACAAAAGGTGCTCTCCACGAAATTAAAGAAAAAGAATGGAAACTAGTGACCTCCAACATGGTTGGAAAGGGTAAGAAAGTCATAGATAAAGAGGATGATTCATAATCGAGTGATAAAGAATCTCATCATTTTACCCGGCTTAAATCAGGTGCTGTCGCCTCTCAAAATTACAAGAAACTCATAAAAGGTTCCTATAATAACGATAGCGACAACTCGGCCATGGCCTCACCTCGCTCTTCCACGTCTTCCGGACCACAAAAGTCCACATCACATATGGTGGATAAATCTGATAACATTGATCAGAGATTGGAGGCCCAAGAACAGATGATCCGAGATCAACAGAAAACGATCGAGGATCTCAAAATGATGCTCTTAAAAGTAGTCGAGAACACCTAAAAAATAGTCGAAGATAAAACTAAAACTTCTTCCTCGGAAAAACCGCCGAAGAAAGATGAAGAGATACGATTCAAAACGAATGAAGAAACCAAAGAAGAAAAAGCTTATTCGGCACATGAGGATGATGATAATATTCTTTTCATGATCCGCATGAAGAAAAAATTGAAAAATTGCAGAGCCAACTTGATGCCCTAATCCACAAGAAGGAATTGAAAGAATTGGGGGTTTTCAGACCGTACCCACTTGAATGGGATTTCGCACCATACCCTGAAAAATATAAACCGCTCAAGTTAGAGCCTTATGACGGGAAAAGATCCCTCAGTCAATATATATATTACTTCTTGTCTCAAGCAGGATATTTAATGGGTAATGATCCAGTAATAACCAAGGTATTTGCAAGTACTTTGCGAGGGTCTGTTTTTACATGGTTTATGCAGTTGCCTCCAGGTACTATTAATAGCTAGTATGATGTTGAAAAGCCCTTTCTTGCATGTTTCTTTGAGAATGACACCGAAATATAGGTTCATTCCCTCCTTGCAACAAAGCAAGGGCAATAAGAAATAGTGAAAGATTTTATAGAAAGGTTTCATGAGAAGTCCGTACATTACAAATATGGAATGATCCAGAAAACTCTAGTAGAGACATGCAGGCACAACCTTAAAACTAATGTGCTCCTAAAGATGGGAGCCGTAGAATCCAAGACTTGGAAGGATTTGCTCAAGCAAGGAGAGCAAGCAGAGGACTTGATTCGCTGATTGAAAAATCTCGTGGAACGAGAAATCTTGGAAATAACAGACTGCACCCACAAAACAATATAAGAGTAAGGAAAAAGTAGTAATGGCATCTGATACCACTCCAAAGCAAACAAATCTTCCAAATCCAAAGCCTCAAAACCAAAAAGGCACAGGTCAAAATAGGCCCCGACAAGACAGGACCTATACTTTCAAAGCAGAATAGACGCTTACACTATTTCACCTCCCTCAGTAAGGGAATGTTAAAGCTACCAGAAAATCAAAAGCCAGAAGATGCAGGGAAAACTAATGACCCCTTATACCATCGGAACGTTGGACACCCGACCAAGGACTGTTACTCTCTTAAGAATAGGATTCAGGCATTAATAGAGGTCGGAGTTCTGACACTAAAAGAAGAGCAGAAAAAGGTTACTGCTAATATGGTGACCCTAATTGTAGGAACCCATGAGTTTTCTACAGGAGTAACTCCAGTACCATTAGAAAAACTTGTCGTGAAGAATTATGACCCGCATGAGATGGCATAGAAGGACTTACTCCTGTGTCGACACAAAGAAGGGAAGTCATGTGGGTTCATCCTGATCTTTTACAGGATGAACAATGGACTGTATCAAATAGCCAAAGAAGGAAGCGGACTAGTAATACTATTTTCGCAAAAATTAAAAAGGAATACAATGCCCTGATAGACTCTGAAGAGGAGGCTGAAATTATGGCCACTCACCAAGATGAGGAAGGTTCTTTTGGCACACGATCCGACAGAGCTTATCTCAAAGACTATACGAGAGTAGGCCCTAAAGATATATATGGGGAACCTGCAAAGTCTGCAAAGCAAAAAGGACTTCGTTTTTAGAAAAGTCCAGAGAAAGATGAAGAAATCAAAGACGCCTCATTCAAATTTGACATCATAGCTCAGTTGGCTAAAATCTTAGCTCGAGTTACGCTCTACGAGTTGCTACGATTATTAAAATCGACTTGGAAAGTATTAAAAGAGGTCTTAGCAGATTCTGAATCTTTCTTAGTACAGTTCGTCGAGCCAGCCAATGAGGAACATGATTCCTTCCCCCGCTATCATCAAGTGAGGAGATAGGTCCCACAAATAACCTTTTCCCCAGAAGACATACAGATTAGGAATATAAAGCATAATAGACCTTTATATTTCACCGGATATGTCGGATCTAGTAGAGTAGACCGCATTCAAATCGATCCGGGGTCTGTGCTAAGTGTCATTCCTAGAAAATTAATACAATTACTGGGAATTTCACCCCATCGCCTTACACCGACAAACACCACGATATATGGGTTCAATGCTAATGATAGCTGCCCCCTCGGGAAGATCCGACTCCGATGTCAGATCAGAGATTTGAGGATAGAAGTTACGTGCTACGTCATTGACGCAGACAAGTCCTATAATATTCTGTTGGGGCGACCGTGAATTCATGCCTATATGATAGTCCCATCGACTCTCCATCAATGTAAGAAATACTGTGATAAGTAAAGAGAAGTCCAGATATTAATTGCAGATAGGCAACCATTTAAAGGGTTGGAGAGTTACTTCACTGATGCCATGCTATATAAGCCGGCCCATGAGATCCCCTAGGAGATCCTCAAAGAGTCTGAAGAACCCGGCGACAGCGGCAATGAGGTGGATACCGAATATGAATCCCTAGGAGAAGATGAGGGGAATGATTATAAGATAAACTCTCGTATGAATTTAATATAGGTTTCAATAACGTTAATGTAACTAATGAAGCTGATGACGAGTAGGTTATTAATGAAAACATAAAGTTAGTTTACGAGCCTACTGTTACTACAGAGTCCGAACCCTCTTGTACTTCTACCGAGGCAGATAGCCTGTGAACTTGAAGTTCTTGTGGCATATCGCTTGCCAATCATGTCATCCCTCCTCTTTCAGTCCGAAATGACAAAAGGATGAGATCACTTCTTTTTAGTACCTCCACGACAGGTATCTCAGAAGCCAATTGTCTTCGGTAAAGTGATTGCATCACCTAACCAAAGGCGAAGTAGTGGAAGTGATGAACAAATAACACCCCAATTTCACCTATATGAGCAAAAATCCCAGCAGATAATGAAAAAGATGAGTTATAATTTTACCAAGAAATCGGAATTAAACTTTGAAAAAGGGCGATGAAATCTTGTACCCTCATTTAGACCAATAGGGAAGAGCTCAGATTACTATCATAAAACACGAAGGGGGTTGGGGGTATGTATCCACTCCTCCCACACCGCCATATAATTTCGAAGAGGACTCTTTGACTGACGAAGATCGTTATCCGTTAGATCACGATTCTGATCTAAGTACCGGTACTTGGTTTTAATCTCTAACTACAAATATGGTTTTAACCGCACCAGAAAGCGATGAGGAGCCAATTGATATTCAAGATAATTCTTGGGCTAAATATATGGACACTCTCTGGGATGTCCGTTTTGAACAGCGTGACCTGCCCACAGAAGATAAGCTAGTACAAGTTAATATGAGAACGGAAGAGAATCCAAAACCCATTTTTATAAGCGACACGCTAACTCTCTTAGAAAAGGAGGAACTCGTATCCCTTATTAAGGAATACATAGACGTGCTTGTATGGAGTTACGAAGATATGCTCGGACTCGATCCTCAGATTGCCACGCACCGATTAAATATTAGAGAAGATGCTAAGCTAGTCAAACAACAGCAAAGGCTCTTTTGACCGGAATTAATAGAGGGTATAGTTGCTGAGGTTAGCAAGCTCATAAAATCAGGATTTATTCATGAAGAACAACATCCTGACTGGGTGGCCAATATAGTACCAGTTCGTAAGAAGAACGGTAAGATCCGGATACGCATCGATTTTCGAGATCTAAATGCCGCATGCCCTAAGGACGAATTGCCACTCCCAATTACTGATGATGAATGATAATATCTGCAGTTACGAGAGGATGTCCTTTATGGATGGCTTTCAGGGCTATAACCAGATTAAGATGCACCCAGATGATGAGAAGCACATGGCTTTCAGAATGCCGTTGGGGTATACTGTTATACAGTGATGCCCTTTGGGTTAAAAAACGTCGGTGCCATTTATCAGCACGCAATGAGCATTATATTCAAAGAACATTTGCGTAAAACTGTGGAATGTTACGTAGATGATTTGGTGGTCAAGAGCAAAATTAAAGAAGACTATCTTCAAGATTTGAAAACGGTCTTCAATCTCGACATCACTTGAAGATGAATCCCGCTAAATCTTTCATGGGGGTATCCAGTGGAAAGTTCCTCAGATTCGTAGTTACTTCAGAAGGAATATTCCTTGATCCCAGAAAAGTAAAAGCGGTCAAAGAAATGCCGCCTCCCAGGAATCTTAAAGAGTTAAGGGGGTTACAAGGAAAGTTGGTCTATATTCGTCGCTTTATCTCTAATTTATCAGGACGATGCCAACTGTTCTCTAGACTCATGAAAAAGGAGGTTTCCTTCATATACGACGAAGCATGTCAACAAGCATTTGATGATCTTAAGGAATATCTTACAAAACCCCCTGTCCTCATGGAACCTGTCCCTGGAAGACCGTTCCTTATATATGTAAGGGCCATGGATAACGCACTAGGAGCATTACTCGCTCAATATAATAAGTAGGGTCATGAATATGCTCTTTATTATCTAAGTTGGACAATGATGGGAGTTGAGTATCGATATACTCCAATTGAAAAAGAATGTTTAGCCCTAGTGTTCGCTATCCAGAAAATGTGACACTATCTTTCAGGACGAACAATGCATGTCATATCCCAGGTCAACCCTCTAAAAATTCTTATGACAAAGCCAGGGACTTTAAATGGTAGATTAGCAAAATGAGCATTGCTACTATCACCATAAAACATCCAGTTTATTCCCCAAAAAGCTATGAAAGGATAAGCGATCGCTGACTTTCTCGCAGACTATCCAATCTGGACCAATTTTAAACCATCAGGGGATATCCCAAAACAACCGTCAGAAGTCAACACGGTTAACAAAGAAAAACCATAGCATATGTTCTTTGATGGTGCTGCAAGAAGATCCGCTGTAGGAGTGGGGTGGTACTTATATCACCGCATTAACACATACTTCCTAATAGTTACTCATTGACTGAACCTTGCACAAATAATGCAGCAGAATATAATGCGCTCATTATTGGCCGAAAAATAGCTTTGCAACCGGGGGTGAATTATTTAGAGGTATATGGAGACTCTAAGCTCATCGTCAATCAGATGACGGGCGAGTATGAAGTCAAACATGAAGCTCTCATCCCCTATCATTAATTAGGCATTGAGTTGGCAAATTATTTTGAGCAGTTTTATATTAATCATATACCTTGACATGAGAATGTCTATGCGGACACTCTTGCAGCATTAGCCGCAACATTGGCAATCCCGCCAGGATCAGCTAAAAGTATCACTATTGGAAGTAGAGAACTTCTCCATCCTGATATGATCCTCCAAGCCAAGTGTGCCAAGTGAGCCTAACTCTGAAACCCCTTGATTAGCGATTTCCGTTCGTGGATTACGCCTTATATGGGATACTGCCAGAAGATCCTAAAGAAGCCACCTCAATAAAGAGGAAAGCTCAGAGATTTTCTTATGACCCCACACTTCAGACTTTGTACAGAAAGTCAAGTGACGGTCTCTTACTATGCTGCATTTCAAAAGCAGAGGCCGATGAAGTGCTTAGAGGGACGCATGATGGAATATGTGGAGCCCATTAAGCCGGCCCGAAACTTGGAGATCGCATAAGAAGGCTAGGATATTATTGACAAAAAATGATTACCGATGCAATGGCATACGCTAAATGATGCCATGCATGTTAGGTGCACGTCGACTTAATTCATCAACCTCCAGAATACTTACATACTACTGTTGCCAGTTGGCCTTTTGAAGCATGGGGGATGGATATTGTGGGGCCAATAACTCCCCCATCATCCAGAGAATATCGGTTTATACTTGCGCTAACCGACTATTTTTCGAAATGGGCCAAAACCGTACCCATGAGAGAGGTGAAGATGGCAGACGTGATTAAGTTTATTAAACATCACGTTATTTACCGTTTTGGCATTCCTCGAAGAATCATTCATGACAATGAACAACAGTTCATCAGCTAGGAGTTTTCACGATTCTGTGATAAGTTCAGAATCAAGGATATTGCTTCAACGCCATATAACCCCGCGGATAATGGTTTGACTGAAGCCTTCAATAAAACAATTATTAAGCTTCTTCAGAAATTCGTTTCTTCCAACAAGCGGGATTGGGATGAGAAGTTAGGAGAATATTTGTGGGCATATCGTACCACCATTCGCACCCTACTAAAGCTACCCCTTTCTCCTTAGTATATGGGAGCGACGCTGTCTTACCTCTGAAGATTCAAATACCGTCATTAAGAGTAGCGTTAGCCGCAAAAATGAAAATGACAACGGAAGAGTGGCACCGACAGAGACTGTAGGAACTAGGAGCGCTAGATGATAAACGTCTCCGGGCTCAACAACAAATCGAGTTGTATCAAGCCCGAGTATCGCAAGCGTTCAATAAGAACGTTAAACAAAGAACCTTCAAGTAAGGAGACTTAGTTCTGGATGTTAAAAGGCCAATGGTTATGACCCACAAAACTAAGGGTAAATTTGAGCCCAAATGGGAAGGACCATTTGTAGTGGAGAAGGTATACTCAAGTGGAGCTTATCGCTTAATGAACCAGAATGGTGACAGAATGATGATGCCTATCAATAGAAAATTTCTGAAGAAGTATTATACATAAAAAAAGAAAAAAGAGTCACATCTGGTTCTCACCCCGTAGAGTATGACCATCCACGTTCAAGTTACACATGGGAGCACTTAAACTCTTCATCAAGGCTAACACTAAGTTAACAGACATGCTCAACTAAGTGCCTCTGCCAAAATTGATGATCCTAACCCGATCATCTCGGTGTGTGCAATTAAACGCCTCCATCAGATAATAGGCATGCGCAACTAAGCGTCTCTGCCAAAATCGATGATCCTGATCTGATCATTTTGGCATTAATAATCTAAGTTACGCGAGTGAGTCTTAGACTATTTTGCCACCAAAATTTCGAGATTACCTAAGCGAGAAAAAATTTAAAGCCAACAGATAAAAGAATCAAAAAATGGTCTTTATTCATAAATTGAAAAAATATATTTAAAGTTACAAAGAATAAAAGAATTCAAAAATTTTGGATTCCTTTATTACAATGAAGAAAAAAAAGAAGGGAGTTAAGGTTCTCCCAAAAGTTTCATTTTATTCTCCGCCTCGTCAATAACACAACAACGAGTTTCTTCTACAGAATGTTGGGCCCACCGATGTAAGTCACCGTCACTAATAGTAAGTTGGTGGGTCAACCGCTGACGAGCATCTTCAATCGAGTGGCTCCTTACCATGCCCTCTTGTTTAAGTTATCCTTATTGCAGGATCAACTCTTCTCGTTTCTTCACAGACTCCCCTAGCCGAGACTCACTGACTTCTAAAATAGCCTGAGCTTTGGCAATGGTCTCATGGCCTCGGAGTATAGCCGCCTAGCTCCCCTCAATCTCAAAGTCCACCGTTTCTAGCTCTCGGAGGACCGACTCTTGATTGACTTGAAGTTCTGCTAACTCCCGAGATCAGTCTTCCTCTTGGCGCTTTAACTCCTCTTGACGAGCCATTAACTCTATTCAAAGCCTCACCACTTTGATCTCGGAATCACTTTCACATATGCTTGTTGGACTGCGTTCAGCGTTTGTATCTGATCTTCTAAAGCTTCTAGGCGGGCTCGATAAGGAGCTGCTCAGTCGCGTCCTCTAATCCTTTCAATGTTGTCCAGATAACTGGTCAACATTGGGCGTCCAAGCTCGAGAAAGTCCCTCCCGTCTAGAATCATCCCAATACACCTCCTTAGCAGCCGCATAAAATCATTAACACTGTGCTTGAAGAATTCCTCAAGAGGATCAACAGTGTCAGTTAAGCACAGACAATGCTAAGGAGGATGTGACTGGAAGAGGTGTAGTTTCCATGGGAGTAGAGGAAGAGGAAGCTCGTCCTTGCACCAGGTCCATAACATGCAGAGCCAGCAAAGCTAATAAGGACTTGGCTGAATTTAGAACCCGAGGAAAAGATTCACTGGTGTCGGTCATTCTAGCAGCTTGACCAAGAGGATTAGACTCTGATGGAGTGCCTCCGCCTGAAATCCCTCTGGTAACGGAAGTAGCTTCAAAGGAGAACTTCAAATTGTCATCATCACCAGCTGGTAAACGAGCTAGAACAGTTGGAGCAGGAGGAGCAACTAGAGTCACGACAGCCATGATTGTCGATGGCGTGAATACCACTGCCTAGGGAGCTGAAGGCACGCCAATGACGACCGAAAACGTATCTTCGAAGACAACGGCCGGTGTCGGTGACGGTAGGCCTGGAGATGGGAGAGCTTCTCTTGCCACAGCAGCAACGACCTCCGTCCTATCATCACTCCCGAGCTCATCAACTACAGGAGTCGAAGTAGGAACAGAATGAGGGGCTGACATAAAGTTGTCTACATCGAACTCCTCCGCAGAGCTACCCAGTCCTCCCACCGAGCCAGTGGTGCCTGAGTAGTCAACTAACTCCTCGGACTCCAATTTGGTAGTTGAATGCATTGGCGAATGAAGCTGACTACCTGGGTCTCAAAAGACAGACAAAAGTGTCACATATATATATAAAGTATAAAAAGTTAAAATATAAAGTAAAAGACCCGAATCGTACCAGTAGATATAAGTCCTGTAGTTCGACTTAAGGGAGCAGCTGCGACTGTTTCTAGAAGTACACCCATTTCGCTACCTTGAGATTGTGTTGTAGTGTGTTTGGTAGATTTTACAGCTGGCAGGTTCGGGGCCTCAGTAGCACTTGAAGCTTCAGTTGGCCTGCCTTCCTCTTCCGGTGCTGTTGGCACAGTAGAAGCAAGAAGGTCCGTGGCAAACTGGACCGCTGCTTCCTCGGGAATAACTAGGGTTTGCTCAGCTAATTTCTTCTTCTTACGAGCTGGCTCACCTCTAACTATCCGACGACGCTTCACTGTTGGGCTTCGAGGATGAGTGCTAGCTGGTTGGGGAGCACCTCCGGCCCCAGCATTATCATTACCACCAGTGTCGTCATCATCATCAGAATCGCCTGCATCTGATGGATCAGTTGCTATATCAAGGAATTCGTCCATCCCTTTAACTCTAACTCTCTTAGCTCTTTTGTGGCAAGAGTAGAATGCTTCAATCTCCTTGCAATAGCTATGGTTGATGGAGAAATTGGGTACTTCAACATTGGCAATGTTATACCATGTACAAAAACTAAGCGCCATGCTTAGCTTTGGCGACTTCTGAGGTAGCGTGAATTCGGCCCCAGTTCCTCCAGCAACGAAGTGAAACCAGCCTCGCACTCCCGCGTACAGGTTGACCTCGTATGCCAGCCCCCTATTGGGATTCCCTACATAAACCTGTGAATATTCGAATTGGCGAGTAAAACGACTTGGAATGTACGGCTCTATGTAGCACATAGGGTCTTGCCGATACACCAGGTGCCCGGGACGAATATTGAGGAGCCACCAGAATGCCCCCGACGATAAATTGGTGAAGTTATTCACTCCCAGAGTGTCTTTGAATCTTGATCCATACTCTCCTCTCGGAAAATCTGGAAAGCAGCGGAAGATTTTATAGTTCTGGTGATGGCGAAGTGTCTTCCGAATTATAGACATATAGTGACTCTTCCAAGTGGAGCATTCATACATCTCTACAAAGAATGGCTTGTCAATTAGACTATACTCTACAGCACTCATTAAAGAAGGACAGTGCATGACAAGCCACGCCATCATATAGGTGTAGGGCATCTCCACCCTAGAATTTGGTGTCTTTACCACCCTCGTCACTTGAATGCCTTTTTCTTTAGTAGTCTTCCCCTTTGTGGCCTTAGCCTTATCAGCAGGGATCAGACTATTGCAAAGTGCCCGAAGCTCGCTCTGAAGATTGCTAACCATTGCTGGAAGAAGCCTAAATGGCCGTGCGAAAGCCAATAAAATGGCATGATAGACAAAGTTATTCGCGATGGCTTCTTTGGGTAATGAGGGAACAACACACCTCTCTAGCCATAACATCAGGAACCCAGCAAGTAAACCCTTGTCAGAATAGGAAATTGGGCCTAGTAATGGAACCTCTGAAAGACTGTGTCAGGATTGAATCCCCCTTCGTTAGACTCAGTGGTGTAAGTGGTGGCTTCCAAATCTGAGATGCGCTGTTTAATCTCTTCAACGCTGAGGTGTTTGCGTCCGCGGTCCATAGGCAAACTCTCCTATAAATTCAAGAAGAGATAACCTGCCCACTTCTTGTGGCCGATACCTTGATTTCGTGCTCTAGCAAGGTCGGCGCAGATGTGATAGTGGCACATCATCTCCTAGTATGTTTGATAGATGCGCTCATTTTTCGCCTTCAACATATTCAACACCTCGGCGGTAGGGATATACTATTCATAAGAGACTTCGCCCATTGATAAGCCCGAGACTCCATACATCTCATGGAGAGCGAACCCTAATTCACCCACGGGTGTGAAGAAAGTGCCAGTTTTAGGGTTGTACATCTCTAAAAGGCCGAAGAGATGGTACGAGCTCTGAGGCAACCCGAATTGGACATTCCTAATGGCCTTGTATAGACCAATCTCCTTCAAGGTTTGCTCATGGGTGTCCAACACATACTTGACAAGCTGGAACCACCACATGTTGCCCAAAAAATGAATCCATCCGGGCATCCTGAAGTCATTTGCAGGGTATTGACCACCCTTGGCCACGAACTCGCTAAGGAAGGTCTTGGCACGGATCGGAACTTCCCCAACTAGGTGCTCCTTCGTATCTCTACCAGGAAGGAGTCCAGAGACACATCTGGTGGGACCATCTTGATAGGCCCCATTTGCGCCGAACTTGCCGGTCGCAACTCCATCGTAGTCCCGAGTTAGCTCCCAGTCTAATTCATGACGGGAAGATAGCCTCTGAAGGTACACCAGAGGGTAGCTGCGTTCCATGTCGGGCAGGAACATCAGCAAGTCGTCAGTCTGGTAGAGCTACTTGCTCTCTTCCTCAAATAGAATCTCGTCCGAGTGCTCCATGGCGTCACCGAAGAGGAATGCTGGCTTCTCCAGCGCTTCCCTGTTCGTTGCCTCAAACGGAGCATCAGTGACGATCTCCCTTGCGGTCGCAGAGCTGTATCTTATTAGCTTCTTTCTGCGCTCTCTTAAACCTGGCTTGTACGCAAGGAAATCGGTGGTGAAATGAAATTGGGTTGCTAGGACTGCACCCCTAGCAAACCCAAAATAGTGCCTATGGGAGAGAGGATCCACCGAGTAACCAATTGCAATAAGAAGAAATAAAGTTAAAAGAGATTCTAAAGAAAATTAAAAATTTTCTAAGTATGGAAATGCGGAGCTATAATTAGCTTCGCGCGGAGTTAATCAGTAACTTCACGGGGAATCAAAATGCAAGGATAAAAGGGTAACTTTGCGTTTGAAGAATGCAAAATGCGAAGCTAAACTATATCTTCACGTCAGAAGTCAAAACACGAAGCTAAATCAATAACTTTACGTAGAAAACACGATAGTTAGAAATAACTTCACGTAATAAGCTCAAATGCGAAGCTAACGCGATAACTTCGCATAAAAGAAGACCAGAGGTCTCTTCTTCTCCAAGCCATCAAGCCAGAGTACGGCGATCATTTCGCCAGTGAAAGAGGCGATTGGCCAGTCAAAACTGAACCAAATCACCTCGAAATCACTCCAAAAAGTCTAGAAAAGGGAGATTTTACCTCTGATAGGCGCGGCGTAGGCCACGCCGCCGCTGTGGCCGCTATCGCCACTGCTTGCACTGGCCGCCGATGGTGAAGAGGTGCGTGACGAGATGCTCTTCTTGAGTGCCATTGATCTTGAAAAAACCTTGGGAAAATCGATGAAAATCGACGAGGATTCGATCGGGCAAGTCACCTGGTCGCTTGATCGCCTGAGTTCTTCTTCTTGAAAATTCTCGGAAGAGTGAGGAGGCAGAAAAAGAGACTCTATTTAAATGAAAAAACCCGCCCCTTAGCATTCGGCGCGAGAATCGAAGTGGTTTTGAGCAAAACGCGAAGTTATCTAGCTGTGCGTATTACACTTGTTTATCTCAAAACGCGAAGATAACTTGGTGTTTATCAACTCCGCATTTTAGTATTAAACCAAATTGAAGATCCAAAGTATTTTAAAATTTGCTAAATTCTAAACTATTTTGAAAACTTTGGAGAGAGTTCTGTTGGTAGTGAAAATTTCTAATAAAAATGAATCTTCCACACAGGATGCGGAGCAGCTCTGTAGCTCCGCGTTTGGCTATTTTAGTCTCACGTTTGAGTAACACTAGGAGCTAGCTCCGTAGCTCCCCGCCTTGATGATTCTAGTTCCGCGTGAGCAGATTTCGTTAGAATTCTAAATTAATTATGATTGAGATTTGGGTTTATCCAATACCCGAATCGAGTCCAAACAGAATTCATATTCAGATATTTGATTAGAATCATTGATGAACACAACTACCTTCTAATTCTACTTGATTGGAAACTCTTATATTGACTCAAGACTATAAATGCCCTCTTAAGGAAGCCTTAGGGGATTTTTTTTCGGAGCTTGTTGCATCTTTAGAGAATTCGAGTTACGCGTGAAAGCCTTGAATTCGCGAAGACCAGTAGAGAAGATTCATGGTCGGCCATCTTCTTCATCAAGAAAGAAGATTTCATGTCAGATCGTCAAAAAGAGCTACTTAATAGATCTCATCACCACACAGAGCCGACAATTCATTGTAAAAAAGAGCGATAATTTATAAATCCTCTCGTTTGCTTTCTTTTATCCTCTTTCATTGTAATTAAGCTATTTCAATGGAAGGAAGTAAGAATTTTGCGACGAACATAGGCGGCTTTAGTGGCACACTTGGCCCTTCGCATGAAATGAGTTCATACTTGAATTCTGGTAAGTTCATGTTCAGTCTGCTATGGGTGTTAGCCATTGTGATTTATACGATAGGATTCATCTGTTGTGGCTGTTAACCATTGCCATTGCCATTTATCTGTGAGGATTCATCTGTTTTGGTTGTTAGCCATTGTGAATTATCCATTAAAATTTATTTGTTACAATTAAAATGACACAATTGTTAACCATTGAGATTCAACCACTTCCAACAACAAACCTTCATGCCTGTTTAACGTTCATTGCCGTTATAGCTGAACCTTTGTAACCAACCAACGGTTCCAACAGAAATTATAATTGTTTGGTCTGTGGGTCTATAAACAGGTTTTTCCAGGCATTCATTGCGTAAACCAATTGTATTTACATCTCAAGTCTTTTTTGCATTTTCATTTATACAACAAAGAGAGAGATTTTTTTTTTTTAACTTTGGTTCGTTAAGACAATTAGAGTGTTGCTTTTATCTAGTTGTAAAGCGATTGTTGTATCCTGAGAGACCGACATGCATTGAATATCAGAAACTTATTTAGTGAAACGCGAATTGGTCTTAAGGACATAACATTTAATGCTAAACTCGACCATCCATATTAAACGGCTTACAGAAATATTTTTTCTAACTTACTCTACATAGTTTATTTCTTTTTATGAACTTAAAACTCTATCCATTTTATTCGAACTGTTTGGATTTTCAATATTTGATTTTTCCTAACTTAACAGTTGTAACAACATTTGATCTATTCACTATTTCCAACAAGTGGCTCAAACCGTAATGCCTATCATGCTTATGGTTATTCCTACAATCTTTCCAGGTGTTAGGCAATTCATAGAGAACTGTACAAATATATACAGAACATTTGCAAAGTAATTTCTAGTTTTTGACTTTGAATGAATAGTTGGGCATTTCGTGTACTTGATCGATCATGGGTAGGCTTATTACCGGTGGCTTTTATATCTTGTTCTACTTTTCATTTCTGTGAAGTCGATGATGCTTTTGCTGTTCCATATCTTGGGAAAGTACGAGCAGATTGGCTGCCATTGCGTTCAATTAATAATTTTCCCACTGCACGAGCTTCAAAATTTGAGCGACAAGTCTCTTTTTCTTAATCTTAAGGCTTAGGCTTCAGAGAAGTGAAAACGTATCTCTCTCTTCCTCTTCCTTCTCTATTTTCATCGGATGAACAAATAATGGAGAGGCTGAGGAGCAGTGCGTTAGGGTTTTGTGCCCTAAAAAAAACTTGCTCTCCCAATCAAAGGATGGATCTAAATGTCTAAAATCGCTAAATGAATCCGCTCTCTTTCTACTTTCATTCACCTATGTCTCCTCACCGTAATGTGTTCGTCTCCTCAACAACGGCGATCCCGTCCTCCAAAAGGAAGTGGGTCCGATCTTTCTTCATCCATCTATTTTTCAGTTCATTTGATTTGGATAGTTGTGATTGAATTTCTAGTGGAAAGTTGTATTTTTTGTTAGAGTTGGTAACAAAAAACCAGTTTTGCTTTGACAGTTGATTTTTAATACAGAGGATGATTTTTTACTGTGATCTAAATTCCAGGGGAATTTATAAATGAGCACACAACTGGTCTTAGTGAGCCCGCTTTTAAAGTCGTAAAAAATTACAAATTTGTCATTTCGTTTTGTAATATTGTGTTTTGTCCTGATCGGGATTTAACCTCCAAACAAAGTTAAAACCGTAGATTAGTTTCCAATGGATTTTCAAATATCCCCACTCTAGAAAGGTGTCCTCACTAAGATTAGTGGCATGGTCATTTAGAAATTTCTAAATTCCAGCCACAAAAGAAGATGGGTGGAGTTGGTCTCAAATACCCTACTCGCTGAGAATCCCCACAGAAAGAAGATGAGTTTCTATATGTGATAAAGAAAGTTTTTAATTTGAGGAGGGTGTAGTCAGTGTAGGAGATTATTTTTGTATAATTATATAATTGGTAAAATAGTAAATACTATAAAATTTTGAAGATGGGTGAGCTTAGTAAAGAGGCCCTATTTAAATATGCTCCTCACTCGGCTCTCGTTCTATCAGGAAGACTCTATAATCCCTCCATTCACAGAGTGGTAGTATGTTCCACATCATACATGGTTGAGACTCCAGTGGGCTAGCAATTCACTTGAAGAGCCGAGAGCCATGGGTCGAGCAATTTTCGTTGTTGCAAATCCATCACCAATGATCAAAGGAAGATGCCCAATGGGATTCTCACCTCCCATACGAAGCGCCTTCCACACCCGATGATCAATTCTTAGGCCTACGTTACATTTGTAACCATATTGGGACGTGACAACACTGGCTCACAACAGTTTTTGGCTCCATTAGAAATTTCCCTGCATGTTTGGAAAGGAGTGCTCCATGGCCTGTGAGCCTTCAAAATACCCAGTCCTCCGTCCGCTTTTGCTTGACCTCCCATGCGACGAAGGTGAAGTTGCGATTGGCTATGGAGCCACCCCACAAAAAAACCTCAAAAGATCTTCTCGACAAGCATGTAATGACTGAATAAGGACCCCACGCATTCGCCCTGAGGAAGAGACACACGACGATTGATGAGAAAAAAACAGCTCTACCAGCCATCGACAAAGAACCAAGCTTCCCGTCTTCAACTCGGGTAAGTATAGAATTGATGAGATTCCCATACCTTCGTTAGGTCCTTTATTCATGATAGGGGCACCTGACGTACCTCCACGAACCAGTTTAAGAATGCCCATAGTTTTAGATAGAATCTTTGCAAGCAAATTTGCGAATAATTGCCTTCATTTTGCTTTGACGGGAATTGAATCACGAACCGATGACAATTTTTATATTTATTATCTCCAAGGGTTGTATGGTTGTCAAAGGATGCTATCTTACAGTACTGTGCATTGCCAAGATCACAAGTAACCTAATGTTGCAATAACTGAATATGTCAAAGATGCAGGTTTAGGTATGTCTTTCTCTTGGATCTCGGTCCCCTTTCGTCAGCCGTCGGAGTAGGGTCAAATAGAACATTCCTCTGTTGTTTGGGCATACGTCAGTGCGTCAGATCGAAAAAGAGATGCCTATCGTCAATTGCTCTGGACGAATGGGCTGGACATGTGAATGATGAAAGAAAAGCTATTGTCAGAGTTTCGGGCCTAATTCATCAATATAGGAAGAGTGGGCTGACAAACCTCTAGTATAGGAAAGATTTGCTTTCGATGAAAAGGGACAGATGAACAAAACCTAATCGCAGAATGTACTTAATCAACAGGTGTATCAGAGTTGCGGACTTATAACCTGCAGATAAGGAAGATGAGTATGGGTCCCGTGCTGTCATCTCGAAAAGGGGATGGTGCTTTAACCAAGGAAGGGAGTCTGACATGAACCGACAGAAGTTACATCTTTGGACAACCCTTTGATGAGCAGGGAGTAGGTCTCTTGCACTAGTCGGATGTCGCTTCGTTAGTAAGAGGTTCTTTATTTCACTCAAGAAGGAAAAACGACAGGAACAAGAAAAACAAGCTCTGAAGAAAGCTTGGATTCTGAAACTGAAGCGTGGTCTTCTTCTGATGGTGAAAGAACAAAGATCGAAATCGACTCTAAAGCTTCGTCGATGTGAGACTTTGCTGCTCCGGTTATTTCCGATCATGGTGCAAATAGTAACTTCCTGCCCATTAGCCCTTTCAATAGTCTTGCACCATGGCTTCAAGGAATCTCTTCATTTACATTGCTCAAACTTCTGGGCTTTTGAGAGACCCATGAAATAAGCCCACAGTTCACTTCAATAAGAAATTTGAAATTTACTAAATTTCCTCCTAAAAGCTCTTATTTAGGACTTGAACTCTTGCCCCCACAAACCTCAACTCTGGACACCAACACCAAGTTCCACATGCCTTAGTGATAGAAAACAATAAAATAATGTATATACTTTTAAAAATAATTTTCTAATATATTGATATTATTTATATTGTTCCAAAATAATATAATATAATAGATAGAAGAGGAAGCCTTGATTTTTGGGAGAACTTAGGGCATGTTTAACAATTTATAAAATAGATTTATGAAAATGAATAGTGCTTATCAAATCTTTACTTTTATAATTTTGTTCGTTTTATGAAAAAGATGAAATAATTTGGTGGTAAGAGATTTCATCTATGTTTTTCATGGTTTTTCACGAATTAGGTACCTAAAAAGGAGTTTGGATTTGTTGAATTTCTCTAAAATATTATTAAACATAGTTTGATTCTCTCTAAAAATGAATTAAAAAAAATTGAACCTATTTTCCAGCTCCAAATATACGAATAAAGGATCTGATAGATTTGGGTTGGTTTAACGTGTATAGTAGTTAGACCCAAAAGCTAGCCTACTTTTAATGACCAGATACAAAAAACCGAAGACGCCCTTAGTAGAGTAAACAACAGGGACATATGGTTCTTCATAATAATGCCATTTGAGCCTATTATTGGATATGCTGACTAATGACTGTCAGAAATTAAATGCGGGGAACATGATAATAATTATTTTGTTGAAAGACTTAGTTTGGACTGGTATAATATCCCAAAATTTCATACTACTCATATCTCTCAATTGGATCCAAACGTGTTGAATTAGGCTACCAGATATCAATTTGGATACTGAAATAACTTTTGGTGAGCATAATTTTAAATTTATAACTCCAAATGACATTTAGTTTTCACGGTTATTAGTTTTCTAATATTTAAAATTCTTAGAAACTTTTTTGGAAAGTCCAAAAATATTTCTGAATTTCGCTAATTTTATAATATTAAGATATTCTTCTAAATACTTTAAAATTTTATTTCTTTTGCTCTGGCCACCAAAATTCAAAGGACAATTTTGTAGTATTTCTCTCGTTGAGTACCATACTCTATATTAATTTTGGTAATAAATTGAAGAATGTTACACGGAACCACCGAAATTATTAAATTAGAAGAAGAAAAAACAATAACAAAAACAACAAAAATAAATCAAAGCGTGAGGCGGTTGGTGTGGACTTGCTGTCAAGTGAAGTAGAATCAGTGATTTGCTGTTATTTGGAGAATGAGAGTAGCATGGGGTGGTGTTAGGTGGCAAGCGAAGATTAAATGCTAAGTAAAAAGTTCAGTTTATTTACCATATTACTACTTAATGATATATAGCCCTTCTTCTTCATTTTGAGAGGAAACAGTTGGGAAAAAAAAAAAAAAAAAAACTGTCTTTCTCTCTTTGGGCCTAGAACAACAACGGACAGTCTTGGGAGATAGTGAAGAATTTCTTTTCCCAAATAAATTGAAGAAGAAGAGAAAAAAAAGAAGAAATATATGAGAAGTAGAAATATTACTTTTATTTTCCAATTTCATATTTACTCTTAAGTATTGAATATTTTGACAACAAATGATGTAGTTAATGATTTGATATCCATATTTAAAGCAATTTATTAGGCAGTATTTTTCCAAATTTTGATCCTAGAACCATAAATGATCCTAGTGCTCCAACCACACCTGAAATTTTATGGAGCATGGGCTGGAATCAAAAGGTCTGCAATAGGTTGGAAAAAAATAAAAAATAAAAAAAGAAAAATTGAAAATTAGACTTGTCTATTTTTCCCACCCATTGTAATTAGAAGACAGTCTATTTTTCCAGCCCATCCAAGTTGTAAGAAGTGGGCCTAACATGTCTATTTTTCTAGTCCATTCAAATTTAATGTATTTCACATAAAATTTGATGGACTGTAGTGGGCCTTAATAGAAGTAAAAACAGAGAGAAATAAATGGGCATTGCAAGGAAAAAAATGGAAACTAATAAGAGCACATAAAAAGTATTCATGTAAAGTAAGGGATGGTAATGAATATGTTTACGAGCCAAATTTTGATTTGTCCTATATAAAATTTTGAATTAAAAATAAAAATTTTATTTTCTAATTCAAATTTTTGTATAGAATGGGTTAAAATTTGACCCGTGGACACGTCCATTACCATCCCTATGTGAAGTTCCAGTGCCTTGACTTTCATGCAGATCCAAGGTATATCTGTTGATCGTTGAGTGGATAGTTGTTATTGGCTTATGTTGGAAAAAATCTTTCAGGTTTTAGTTAAGATATTATATATATATATATATATATATATATATATATATATAATTTCCAAAATTTTAAAAAACATATACTTTGTATAGGAAATATTCTCAAGTATTTAACTTATCAATTAATTAAAATAGTTCATCACACGGTCATGTTGTCTTGTCATGTCTGAGTAAAGTTATGTATAGCTCAAAATTTACAAAAATCAAATGAAACATAGCAATATAGGTATACATGATCTAGTAATGAGTTGTTAATGATATTATAGATGATAGAAATGTACATGTATATGTGAGTGAATGAATCATGTCATGATATCATTATAAATCATATGTACCATGTACCACAAACTCGAAGTTGGAGAGAAGCTATATGGTGGATAAGATCCATGTCGTATAAAGATTAATGAAATGGTAGGACTAAGAATCTTTTACTGTAGCGGTCTGGGTGATACTGCATTACCAATTTATGATTAGTAACCAGTATGGTATGTCCGTTACTGTAAAACAGTATAGGATGTGAATTGAGTACTTAGCATTATGGTATGGTTCAGCGCTATGCGATTGAGCCCAGGACCTGAGTATGTACGAGCACTTATATGACAATGGAGAATAATACTATCTTATATATTAATATAGTTTCTATAACTAATTTGGACGATAACTGAGAGCAATAAAGTACATGATCATGATATATAAATTGTTTCATCATGCGTGTATATTTATTTGTTCATCTATTTATTTACACTTACTTACATGCCAAATTTATATATTCATGACCAATACTAATATGGGCATGTTCACAGATACTAATAATCCTACGCTATGATAGTATACCATTTTTTTTCATTTAAGTGCCACTTGCTAAGTTTAATTTCTCTAGATTCTGAACTTAGATTTTGAGGGAGCGGAAAGAGAGATAGTACCAGTCAAAAATCTATACTTCGTTGATCAAGCAAATATTAGTAAGAGGTGGATCAACTATCTTATATATACTGTTTATATTTCATTTTGTCAGGCACTGTTCCTTTTTTGATCCTTATGCTGTATATATCTAGAACAGTGTGCCCTTTTTGTAATCAACCTTACATTTTATAAATGTAACTTCAGTTTTATACATGTTATATATTCAACTATTATGATAGTAGTTACGATTATTTTAAGATCTTACGACTATTAGGTAATGTAGTGTAGTTTTAAAGTAATGTCTTCTGCTTTGGAAAACAATTGAAAAATAGGAGCATTACAACAAGTGATATTCTTTCTTTTCCTAAAGGCTTGGACTTGACCAACCAGCAATCTAGGCGACACCAACGAATTGACTTTGACCAGTCGCATGATCACTATTTTGCTAAAGACATTGACTTGACCAACCAGAGAATTCGGCCACACCAACTACAGGTTGTCTGGCTCGTGATATTAAAAAATGGATTTTTGATGGTAAAAAATGTTCCTATCATGTTTTTTAATTTTTAATTTTTTTTGTTTCATGAAAAAAAGATAAACATTAGTGATATGAGAATTTTTGCATGCTTTATGTTGTTTGTTTCATGAATTTGGATAATAAAGAAGGAGACAGATTTTGAGTAATGATTATCAAATATTATATAGATCAGGAAAGATTCTCTAAATTATTATTAAACAATAATTAAGTAACCATTTCTCTCCAATTACAATTAATAAAAAAAACCTAAATTGTAAAAATGAATCACCTTATTACCGAAATGGGCCTAAGACTGTCTATTTTTCTTTCCATTCAAATTTAATGTGTTTCACCTAAAATTTAATGGACTACAGTGGGCCTTAGTAGAAAAAAAGAGAGAGAAATAAACGGTTCTTATAGGAAAAAAAAAGGAAAGTGATAAGAGCCCATAAGAAGTATTCATGTGAAGTTATGTGCATTTATTTTGATGTAGATCCAAAGTATATTTGCTCATTGTTGAGTGGATAATTGCTATTGGCTTACGTTGGGAAAAAAACTTTGAGGTTGTAATTAAGTTCTTATATATATATATATATATATATATATATATATATATATATATATATATATATATATATATATATATATATATATATATATATATATATGAGTAAACGGGAAATACACCGGCGGTGAAGGGAGTTCCTTCACCGCTGCTTAGGTGGCCCAATAAAATTATTACATGTGGCACCACTCAAAGGTCAATTAAGGAAATTCATTTATTTGTTATCTCGAATGGCGCCACGTGTAATAATTTTATTGGGCCACCTAAGAGGCGGTGAAGGAACTCCCTTCACTACCGGTATATTTCCCGTTTCCTCTATATATATATATATATATATATATATATATATATATATATATATATAATTTCCAAAATTTAGAAAAAAATATATAATTTGTGTAGGAAATATTCTCATGTATTTAGCTTATCAATTAATTAAAAGTTGTCTATCACCCGGTCATGTACATGTTTGTAGGAGGTATAATTTGCCCACTGCTAAGATAAAACCAACCAAACAAAAGTGATACGTCAACATGCTGACTTGGTAAAGATAAAAGTCAAAACATTGACCATCCCTTGCCACATAAAAGATCTCAGACTCACATAATAAGAAAAACTTCTACACCAAACCGAGGAATTCAAACTTCGCCAAATGAAGCAACTACCTTCGCCAACCAGAACAAGTCTAAAAGCCTCAAAAGAGTTAATAAACAAAGTCCACTTCATCAGCAAAGGCATCCCATTCTCGCCAGAATGAAGGAAAGAAACAAACTCAAAAGGGCCGCCAAATAACTAAAATTAACTCTCCAGTGGAAGACATTACAATCTCGCCAACCAAAAGAGTCAGCTTCGCTAATAAAGACATCCCATCGTCATTGGTGGTTATATAAACTGATCTAATTATAGTGCAGTCCCACCACAATCCCTCGGATCAAATCATGGTGCAGTTTCACCATGATTTTCTGCAAGTCAAGGGACAATTACAACCGTTCAAGCTACTAAACCACTTTAAGTACATGATAAGAGGAGATCGAAAAATTAATTCCAAAGTGATAATATAGAGAGAGTTCTAATTCAATAAAGATTCTTCACCAAATAGTCAACGGAAATTAAAAGGGTCGCTACAATCATACTTCCATCGTCACATACTCCACAGAAATCTCTACTGTAATTCTCTTGATTAGTAAAGAACATCTTGAGTGTTACATTCCCAAATCTCATAAAATCTAAAATTTTGTTTTGTTTTCGCAACGGTCACATTTTCAGCTAATGTTGCAAAGGATGGAAACAAGTTGGCAACTCCGTTGGGGAGTCAAGCCTCTATCCTAGAGGAATTCGTGCCGCAACCCGGTGAGGTCACTGCCGACGCTACTGTTATCTCCTGATGATCGAATTTGACCAGGAAAAGTACGAAGAATTTTTTCATACCAACTCTCTCTCCAACAAATGTAAAGGAACCTTTTGCATAATGAGGAAGATCAACTCGTCTTCCTCACAGAAGGCTGTACATTCCATCATTGAAGAAGCCGATCACTTTGGGGGTAAGTTTTCGATTCAGTACTCTGGAAGAGGCTGACACTATAATTACATGATCAACCACTCTTCAATGTACTTCTGTTGGTACGGGTTCACCTGTTACCAATAAGAGGTTGTTAAATCCTTCTGTCAACCAGTCTAACATCTCTCTCACTAACAAAAAAAGGAAGCATGCGTTCCACCAGGCCATTATCGCCAAGCAGATGGCTAGAATGTAGAACATGATGGAAAGTACCCTAGGTGTAGTAAATCCCATAGCGACACAAAGAAATCTCTTGAGGTTAAAGTTCGAGTATTGAGTGAAGCCTCAACTTTCAAAAAGTTCGACCTGATAAAGAACAAAGTTCCTAAAATGAACCAAGTTTAAAAGTCTGGTGAGTGCCAATTGATGATCCGATGCTCAATCAAAAATGCTGAAAGAGATTATGTGAACGCCAACAAGTGCAAGGTGACCATGATCTCTTCAGAAATGGTTCTAGCCCCAACTTCGGACTTGAGGGAACATCTCTGCTAGATTTGTGAGACTTGACGAACCTCATCCGTGATAACAAATCTACTAACCAAACCCTCAGTGTTTAGCCGGTTGTCACTTATTTCACCAACTCTTCGCTCGATGGTGTCGATACCTAAGAAGTCTCATTATCAATCGAAAAAACCTCGAAAGAAAATTGAGCTAGCCCATGTCATAGTCAACATGGTTGGGTGCAGCGATCCTACACTAGGGGTGGCATGTCCGGAGTCATCTCCGGATAGTCGGTCTGCCATCGAAGTTGATGGAGTCTACTGCAACATGCGGTCTAGGACTAAATCGGAAATAGCAAGTCGATTGATCTCTCATCTTCACAGCAACTCACGAGAAGAGGAAAGCAATCCTGAGGAGCACACGACATATGCTTCCTCAGAAACAGCAAGTTCTTCCTAGTCTCGAGGTGTTTCTGCCAATACAACTGGGAATGAGATGATCAGTTGGCTCCAGAGGCTTAAGCATTAGGAGGATCTAGTTCAACAACAACAAGCGATGTTTGATCAACAAAAGGCAACGATAGATGCCATCTTGATGCAGTTGCAACTACTCAACAAGAGCTCTCCACAAGGAGAGCATAATAAATTGGGCAGAGGTCCATCTGGTTCCGGAGATGAAGACAAAGAACTAGACGAATCCAAAGAAGAGAATAATGGTCTTCACCAAAATGGAGAAACCACAAAAGACAAGGTACTGGAGGACATCGAAACAAAATTGGATGCCCTCACACACAAGGATACCTTACAGAAGGTGGGGATAATGCGCCTTTATCTGCCGGAATAGAATCTAATTCCTTTTTTCGAAACTTACCAAGCTCCTAGCATCGATAAGTACCATGGAAAGGGTTCTCCCAATCAATATATATATATATATATATATATATATATATATATATATATATATATATATATATATATATATATATATATATATATATATATATATATATATATATATATATATATATATATCACTTTCATTCACTCATCTGAAATGCCATGGAAAATGATGCATTGATGACTTAGCTGCTTGTTGGGTCATTAAAAAGAATTGCCTTCGATTGGTTTTACATTTTTCCCGTTGGATCCATCAAGTCATGGGCAGACTTAGAAGCTCAGTTTCTCGACCGCTTTTATGAAGATGATTCCGAAGTATCCATGCCCACTCTTATTTAAGAGAAGCAGAAGAAAGGCAAATCTGTAAAAGACTTCATTGAAAGATTCAGAAATCTATGTCCTGAAGGTATGCCTCTTTCCATACTACTACATACCTACAGGCACAACCTCTATGTCGACATCGAAACCAAAATAGATGCAGTCTGTGCCCATACATGGAAGAATTACAAGGACATGCTTAGATTTATAAGAAATCAATCTCAAGGCTCTCAGTCAACGATAAAGACAAACAATGGGCAGAAGCTCCTACAACAACAATCCCTCCTCCAAATATAAAGAGAAGAACATGCTGGTTATAGACATGCTCGCGAAACCCAAGAAGGGTTCACCGCCCCAACAGAATACGACTCTGCCATAATGAGCATAGAAAAAGTACTCCTTTTAAAGATGAACATGTTCTTAAAATATTTTATGTATTGGTCAACAACATAAGATTGAGCTACTTGAACCCAAGAGGTAAAAACAAGTGGGACATATAAAAGATCCCAAATACTACCACTATCACAGGGTCATAAGCTATCCTACCAAGGATTGCTTAATTCTGAAGGATAAAATTCAAGCTCTGATCGAGGTGGGGCTACTCTACCTAAATGAAGAAAAGAAGAAAATAACCGCAAATATGGTCTCTCTCTAGTTCAGTCGCGAATTACTGAAAGTAGAAATACCAAGTGGAGTTCGGGTCTCAAAGGTGATTACACGGATAATCAATGCGAGTCCACACCCACCGCAGACATAAGGTTTATTACATGTTTCTGCACCAAATGGAGAAACAATGTGGGTACGCCCCCACCTTATTGAAGGGGCACAATGGACCATTGTAACCTCCAAGAAGAAGAAAAGAATAGGGAAGAATGTAGGTTGCCATCTTATTTCTATGTATATGGTAGAGTACGACACTTCAAATAATCTGCTCCCTTATTCAGAAGAAGAGTAAATTGTTTTAATGGCAGACCTAGTCAGAGGAACTTGGTCAGAAAAGTGTATCTAAAATAATATGATATGATTAATCTAGTCGAGCTGCCAAACCCTCCTACCGCGGATCCAGTACCTCCTCCGCTAGCACTTGAACCACCTCTCGACAAGAGTAAGCCCAAAAAAGTCAGGTTTGACAAATCCTTGTGAAAGAGTGTAGCTAAAGTTTTGATTGCTCCTTATAAGTTTGACACCTAGCGCAACTAGAAAATATTCCGCTGTGCATTACAATACATGAGTTGCTGCGACTCTCCAAAGAGACAAGAGATGTTTTCAGAGAAGTCCTAGCTAACTTGAGTAATTCTTGACTCAAATTCCACTCTCAACGGAAGTAGAGTGCCAGGATTGTCAATGCCATCAAGTCTCAGCCTTACCAAGCATAATCTTCACCCCTAAAGGTATGCTGATTAAAAGCTCCGACCACAATCGACCACTCTACTATACGGAGTATGTCGGGTCAACCAAAATTGAAAGAAATTTGATTGACCCAGGGTTTGCTCTTAGCATCATGCTGCTCTGCCTACTGCAATTCCTTCGGATCTTCAAAAAGTTTGGTGACCACCGCAACCACTATTCATGGATTCAATACTCATAGTAGCAGACCTGTGGGAAGATTTTCCTAAAATATCAAATATGTGATCTTAGGATGGAGGTGACTTACCACGTCATCGATGCCGAAACTTCCTACATCCTCCTGTTAGGATGACCATGAATTCACTCCAATTTGATCGTCCCGTCCAACCTTTATCAGTGTTTGAAGTACGTGGACAAACAGAGGGCGGTTAAGCGATATATGTAGAAAAGCAACCATTCAAGGGGGTAGAAAACTACTTCACCGATGCAATTGTTTACCAAGAGGAACTAGAGGATGGCAATGAAGCAGACTCAGAGCCAAAGATGGCTCAGACAAAGCTTCAATTGAAATGGATCCTCTTGTAACCAATATAAGTAATGAAAATAATGACCCGAACGCCGTTGATGAAAGTAAATGGGTCCTTAATGAAGATATTGCTTTTGAGTATGTCTTATCTATTTCTGATGATATATCTGAAATTGAAGATGTGATAATCAAGAAACTTAACAAGATACTGGTATTACATATACCAGTTTACTCGAACTCAATCAATCAATGTATTAAACAAGAAACCAGTGTCATGCTCATTGTACGAGCAAGGCATAACTGGCGCCCTATCATCTTTGGGAAAGCCACCATTAAACCCAAATTGGCTCTAAGTAGTTCAAGTGAAAACTTGGACATGCTGCAGTTTGATTGCTATGTACCAAATTTTCATAAGATGATGAGAACAATGGGATATGATCTTGCAAAAGGTGAAAGATTATGCTTCAACCATGGGAGGAGACTTCCCCTGTAGCCATGCATGCCAAAAGGTAAAAGTATCGACTATTATAGCAAAACCAAGTATGGTTTAGACTATACTTCAACCTCTGAGCCAAAGATGAATGTTCTCCAAGACGATTCCTCTAAAAGCACTTCGACACAATCATCTTTTGCAGTAGCCATGATTTTGATTACGGTTTGAGGAAATTGTTTGGGTGGATGGCAGTCAACATAGTGTTTGCCACCCAACTAAGTCAAGAAGGATGCGATAGCGAAGATCCACCTCATGCTTGGGTATAGAAAATAGATGCACAGTGGGAGCTTCAGTTCAAACAATGTGAAGCTCTCATAGAAGATCAAGTCATCCAGATGAATAGATGATAAAAATCCCAAATCCATATTCGTAAGTAATAATTTGGATCAGGATAAATAGCAATATTTGACCGGGCTCATACAAAGTATATGGATGTTTTCACATAGAATTTTGAGGATATGCCAGGACTCGACCCTAAGATAGCACAACATCACCTAAACATCAAGTCTGACGTTAAACCGGTGAAACCACAACAAAGAAAATTCAAATCGGAAATGCAAGAAGAAATTGAAGCCGAAATAAAGAAATTAAAAGCATGAGGCTTTTTTCGTGAAGAACAACACCCCAATGGTCAGTCAATATTGTACTAGTCATGAAGACAAATGGGAAAGTCAGGTTTGTATAGACTTCAAAAATCTAAATAATGCTTGTCCAAAAGATGACTTTCCACTCCTAATTACTGATGTAATGGCTAACAACACATGAGGTTTCGAAAGGATGTCCTTCACAGATGGTTTCCCTAAATATAACTAAATTAAGATGTGTCTAGAAGATGAGAAATACACATCCTTCAAAATACCACGGGGGTATAATGCTACACATTAATGCTTCGGCTTAAAGAGTGCTAGATCAACATACTAACGAGCTATGACTATAATTTTTCGCAATAAAAGATTGTAGAGTGTTACGTGGATGATATTGCAGTTAAAAGCCAAAACAAAAAAAATTACATTAAAGATTTGAAAATAATATTTGACTTAATGAGGACTCATCAATTAAAGATGAAAAAGTCCTTCCTGGGCTATCTAGTGGAAAGTTCCTCAGTTTCATGGTAACGACGATGGTATTCACCTAGATCAAGAGAAAATAAAGGCAAATCAAGATATTGAGCCTCTGAGAAATTTCAAATAACTCCGACAATTGCAAGGACAACTGGCGTACATCCGTCGCTTTATTTCCAATTTAGCTGAAAAATGTCGACCCTTTTCATGGCTTATGAAGAAAGGTGCATCTTTTATCTGGGATGCCGAGTGTCAAAGGGCTTTAGATGACATCAAACGATATCTCATCAGTCCATCGGTACTAACCATCCCGGTGTCCAGTAAACCCTTTCTCCTATATGTAAGAGCCATTAATCATGCCTTGGGGGCTCTAGTTGCTCAAGCCAATGAAAAAGGAGAAAAGCAAGCAATCTATTATCTGAGTTGGACAATGATTGGACCTGAACACAAATACAATCCTGTTGAGAAGGAATGTTTGCTCTCGTATTCACCATTTAGAAAGTAAGACATTACCTGATAGGACAAACAACCCATGTCATATCAGGATAAATCCTTTAATTAATGACTCAATCAGGTTCACTAAATTCAAGTCTCACCAAATGGGCACTACTGCTCTCACAGTATGAAATGAAGTTCATCCCTAAAAAAGGAACCCAAGGGCAGGCCATTGCAGACTTCTTGGTTGATCATCCAGTACCTGAGAGTTATAAGCTGTATGAAGCCATGCTCGATGAAATGATCGAAAGCTACACAACTTTGAAAGATGGTGTGTGTGTGGCAAATGTTCTTCAATGGAGCCGAAAGAATGGGCCAAAGAGGAAAAATTATTGTAGGAGCTGGGAGTTGTCTTTATTTTGCTGAAGGTGATGCACTACCTTATGCATACTCATTGATAAAGCCGTGCTTGAATAATGTAGCTGAGTAAACACTCTCTTCATCAGACTACAAATAGCCGAGGAAATGGGGGTGAAATATTTGGAAGCATATGGCAATTCAAAATTAATCATCAATCATGTCAAAAATGAGTATGAGTTAAGGCATGAAGATTTAATTCCCTATCATCGAGCTGCTATTGCCTGGGTAGAGAAATTTAAGGTGTTCTACATTGACTATTTACTCCGAAAGGACAATACGCATGCTAATGCTTTGGCCTCTCAAGCAGCCGGTCTAGCGCTACCGCCCAAGGTAGAGCAAAAAATATTGGTTGCTAGCCAAAACTTGTATTATGCATAACACACTCTAGAAATCAATAAAGTTGCTAAACAAGTTGCAAAGACCAAAATAGTCTGCAAATCATCATCAAGTGTGGAACCTAGATATTGACGATTCTCATTTGTGGATTTTATACTCTATGGTATTCTTCCTAAAGATCCCAAAGAAGCCACTTTCATTAAATGGAGGGCAATTCGGTTCTTCTACAATGCG
This sequence comes from Dracaena cambodiana, assembly GCA_036321105.1. Taxonomy (NCBI): domain Eukaryota; kingdom Viridiplantae; phylum Streptophyta; class Magnoliopsida; order Asparagales; family Asparagaceae; genus Dracaena; species Dracaena cambodiana. Next base: position 25,752,107 of record JAYEPQ010000010.1, read on the forward strand.
GTCACCAAACAATTATACCAAAGATCCTATTATGGAATCTTGCTTCAGTGTTTATCATGCGAAGAAGCACAAACCACACTACAAGAAACCCATGATGGCATGTGCGGTGCTCACCAATCCGGACCCAAGCTCTGGGAAAGGTTACGAAGAATGGGCTACTATTGGCTAAGGATGGTCATCGATGCCATAGCCTATGCAAAAGACGTCACACATGCCAAACCTTCACAATATTTACACCCCATGGCTGCATTGTCGCCATTTGAAGCATGGGGTATCTATGTGGTAGGACCTATCACTCCCTCTTACTCTAAAGGTCATCGGTACATATTTCGCAGTGAACGATTACTTTTTTAAATAGTCAGAAGCCATAGCACTAAAGGAAGTTAAAGTTTTTGACATGATAAAATTCATATAGAACCACGTTATCTACCAGTTTTGTGTTCCTTAGAGGATAATTCATGATAATGAACCGCAGTTCATCAGTCAGGCACTTTATAAACTATGCGACAAATTTAAAATCAAAAGTGTAGCATCAAAGGCCTATAATTCCGCTGCAATTGGCTTGGTCGAAGCAATCAACAAAACAATAATCAAGATACTAAATAAGCTCGTTAAAAAGAAATAAACGAGATTGGCATGAGAAGCTCGGCGAGTATCTCTGGGCCATTTTCTGTGTGTAAACAATAATAAAGATACTACCGTGTGCACACCACCAATACCATGCCATTTTCTCTAGCATACAGCTGTGGAGCCATTTTGCCTTTGGAAATTCAATTACCGTCTCTCCACACAGCGTTAGCTTTGAAGATGATAACCAAAGACAACCACAAACTACATTTTCAAGAGATAGAGGCGCTAGATGTGAGAAAACTCCAAGATCAACAGCGTATAGAGTTTTATCAAGCAAAGATTTTCCAGGCTTTCAACAAGAAGGTGAAGCAATGGATATTTAAGCCGGGTGACTTTGCCTTAACAATAAAGTGTCCTATGATAGTAACTCATAAATCTAGAGGAGAATTTCAACTGAAGTGGGAGGGACTGTGATAGAATCTGTCTACTCCAATGGAGCTTATAAGTTAGCCAAGCCAGATGGTGAAGTTCTAAGTACGCCCATCAATGGTAAGTTCCTAAAAAAGTATCATCCTTAGAAATTTCCGATTGGAAGTAATAATAAGAAAAAGGGAGGTTTGGTTTGGATTTATGGATCAACACTCTAATACCGAACATAAAAAGAAATTTAACTGTATAGGTTTGGACTTGCAAATCAACACTCCAATACCGAATTAAAAAAAACTAAGTCTAAAGCCTTTGCAACAGAGGACAGAGAGAAATTTTGGCTTTTAATCGCAAAAGAAACTCTTTCTAACTCATCACGTCGAGGGAAATGATATGGCTAACCCAACTTAAATGGTTGTTAGTAAAGACATCTCAAACCCATTGATAGCTGAGGATTTGCTAAAAATCCTAAAACAAAATTGATGTAAAGCAGTGCACAAAAAAAAAAAAGAGATAAGTAAACCTCGTGTATTGATAAATAAAATTCTTATATTGATCTTTACATACAGGCTTTACATCCAAAGTTCGATTCAATCTACATCAGCTGGTCTGAGCATTACAATGAATTCATATGTTCTAAATGTTATAATGAGTTCATATATTCTGAGCATTACATTGAATCCATAATTCAATTTGTTTAACGAAAGTCGTACAAGGAAAAAAGGATTCAAGGAGTTCAAGCAGACTACGGACTCAGCATGGTCCACAGCGTGAACTTGAAAATGCGAACCATTTTCTCAAATGAATTGTTCTCGGGAGAGCCTCGGTGCGCCCTCCTAAATGCCTGCCTTCCAGTAATTAACAAGGCAGAGGCCATCCAGAAGGGTGCTATGACCTTTGAGGGTCCATAAACTCAAGCTGAAGGTTTTGCTGGTGAGAAAGTTATAGCTACTGACCAGTGATACTGCCTTGAATGCGGAAATGAAGCTTGAAGGCACTTATCCTGCCGTGCCATGCCATGGCAGTACTATTGGCTAGTCTGTACGTTAGAAAGAAACTCGTCACTTCCTGACGATCTAAAGCCTGGAGTTGCACTGCAAAGCAAAAAAGCATACAAAGTCAGAAAGGACATAAAAATAAAAAGAAAAGAAAGAGATGTGAGAGAAGCCTTATTCCATTGATGCATATACAGAGCTTGATCCATAGATCTTTGTTCAAAGTTTAAGGTTTCATCCCCCTCATCATCGACCGGAGGGTCCATGGATCACTCCTTTGCAGTAAGAACAAGGCTAGCCAGTGTTCTTCGTCCAAAACAACAAGAAAAGCCAAAGCCAAGAAATTGAAAGAGAAAAGAAAGCTTGATTGTGGAAGTATTAGATCCCCTCGGGGATATTTATATCTGCAGAAGGGAAGATTCAGAAGCCATGATGCCGGATCTCATAGGTGTGACCTATGAAGGGATGCCATTAATATCAAGTCATTTCCAAAGCAGAATTTTGGTGCTTGATTCTTCAGATCTTGAAAAGACTGCAGTTGATTCGATTATTTAGTATCTAAAAAAAAAGAGAAAGAGAAGTCAGCCGCAGCTTCACCAAGTAAAGATGAAGTAAGCTTGGTATCCCGAGGATTGGAAGAGTTAGAAGAAGGGGGCAAGGAATCCAAAGTCATGAAATTTAGGAAAGCTACCATTTTCTCTCTCGTAGCGATATTAGCTTGTGTCGCTTCCTCCAAAGTCTTATCCATACTTGGTTGAGTGGCTGTAGAAATCCTCTCGGATGCCGCAATTATAACCGACATGGAAGGTAACTGAAGGACCTGACCTGATGCACGAGTCGTTCATTTCTTTTTTGGATGTGGTGATGGCAAAACTGCAACAGCCATGACCATCGAAGCTTGCAATAAAGGTTGAACCGAAGATGGCGAAGTAAGGCCAACACTATCGGTAACCCGGGTTACATTGCCAGTGAGAACTGGGGGTATGTCTCCAACAACGACAATCAAAGAGGGTGGATCACTGAGGTCATCAACTCTCACATTCCTCTTTCGGATGGCGAAACACACTAGAGAAGCATTATCAAGGTCTTCTTCTAGTGCATCATCTCCCCATCCTTGTTGAACTGTGGAGACTGGATTCTCACCCTTAGGTGTTTCCTCTTATTCTTCCCCCTCACTGGAAGAAACATCTTTAAGCAGTTTAAGATAGGGTAAATTTCTGAAATATTCCTTGAACCTCATAATTTTAGAACCTTTAGATTTAGTTGCAGTCTCAGCGAAATGCCTGTGAATATGCACAAATATAGTATGGATAAGATCATACTCTTTCTTGGTGATATTACTTTGACAATACCACTAGCAGAAAGCCACAGTAGTCAATAGTGGAGGATCTCTGTTGGCATTTGGAAAGTACCACCAATGGAAGATATGATAAAATGCCTCCAAACTCTGGCACTATCGATCAAATTGTCACTATCTGCTAAGGCCTTGTAGAGATTGCCTACATACAACTGGTCATAGCTAAATTGCCTAGCAAATCTACTAGAAAAAATATGGAGCCAACTTATAAATAGGGCTGCTGCGGTACAACAAATGTGAAGGGTGGATACCTTGTAGCCCAAAAATCCTAACAGGCAACGAACCTGTGTCACAGAAGATGCCCCAAGATCAATTGCTTCCAAATCGGTAAAGGATTGGAAAAATCTGTAAGTGCTATACCATTCTACAACCCCCTTGGCAGCCTTGAAACAATCCACATCTCATGGAGTCAAACACCAAACTTGTCATTATGTGTGAAGAAAGTACTGGAAGATGGAGCATATATCTCTAGCAAAGTAAAGAACTGTGCAGGATTGTTACTAATCCCATATTGAGGAGCCCTTATGGCTCAGTACAATCCCACTTCATGCAATTTGGTCGTGTACTTGTCCAAAATAAAGCTAGCAAGGCACACCCCCAATCGGTTTTACTAGTGTTAATCCACCTAGGTGTGCAAAAATTTGATGCCGGATAATTACTCCTTGATTTGGTTGGTTCATTCTTAAAGTTGCTAACCATCACTAGTTCTATAGTCACCGATATATAATGGTAATTACTATTGGGAGTAAACCTATCACCTTGACCATAGGACCACTTTGAACAAATTCACACTCCCCTTTGGTGAATTGCCTGATCGAAAGGGAATCTTGCTTCGGTGTAGATCCCATCTCATCAGTCGGTGTGAGATCCCATCTCATTAGTTGTTGCTCCTTGCAAGTCCCAAAATATGATAAAGAGTGGTGGCTTTCTAAAGAACGAGAGTGTAAATCATCCCTTCTCAGTCATAATACCAAGGAGCTGACTCGATGCCCTTGGTATCTTCAAATTTAACTGCATCACCAAAAATAAACTGAGGATTATGCAATCTTCTGCCATTGGAACTGGTGAACATCATGATAGTGATGATTTGGCACAGAGTCACGGGATCACCCTATCAAATCAAGTTGATTCTATCTGTATCATCGGGGTCTTTATATAAGGATACATCCCCTTCAAACCATAATCCAACGGTGTAGCTTGAGCTAGCAAGAGCCCTAACAGGTCATTGCACCGAGAAAGTTTTCCCAACTTGGCAAACTACAATAGGAAAAGAAAATCCAAAAAATGGTTTTTAAAAAAACATTTAGTTGATTCAATAAATTGATACAATGAAAGGAAACCAAAACACTTACTAGTAGAAAGTTGAAGAGTAGCGAGCATATATGTATCAACGACTTGCTTGGCTTGAAGATCCCTTTCGGCGCCATAAAAATAGAAGACCAAAATTTATGAAAAGCTTCAAAAAGTTGAAGAAGAATAGTGGCCAAGAAATTCTAACTCCAAGTAAAGAGAAAACACAGTCACCACTTAGGGTTCTTATACTTTTTGAACAAGATTTAAAAAGGAAATCATCTCCCATGGCAGCCGAGATGATCACATTAAATACAGAATAATTTTTAAAGTTAAGACCATTGTCATTTCCCATCAAAAGAGGAACGGCATTTGAAGCGTCTCTTCTCAACCAAGAACAGCGATCTGAAGCTCGGAGAGAAGATGAGGCTCACAAAAACAGAAATTTTAAAAAATTTTAAAATCTCAATTAGAAATCCCATAAAAATAAAAAAGTATGAGATTCAAAGTATTTCAAAAGACAGCAAATTTCATACCTTTCAAAAACTTTGAATTGGGTCTTGTAGAGGTAAAATTTGTCCATTGTTAAGATAAGACCAACCAAAACATGACACGTCATCATTCTGAGTTGGTAAAGATACAATCAGAGCAATGACTATCCTCGTCACATAAAAGATCTCAGTCTCGCAAAACAAGAAAAACTTCTCTACCAAATCGAGAAATTCTAACTTCGCCAAATGAAGTAACATTCCTTGCAAACCAAGACAAGTCTAAAAACCTAAAAACAGCCAAGAGACAAAGTCCACTATGTCAGTGAAGACATCCCATCCTTGCCAGACCGAAGGAAAGAAACAAACCCGAAAGGTTGTCAAATGACCAAACTTAACTCTCCGAAGGAAGACATTCCAATCTCACCAACCAAAGAAGTCAGCTCTGCCAACTAAAACATCCCAGTCATTAGTAGGCGGTTATATAAACTAATCAAATTGTGATGCAGTCGCACCACGTTCCCTCAAATCAAATCGTGGTATAGTTCCACCACGATCTTCCGCAAGTTAAGAGACAATTATAACCATTCAAGCTACAAAATCACTCCTAGTACTTAGATAACAGAAGATCAGAAAATTAATTCCAAGAGATTATACAGATAGAATTCTAATTCAATAAAGATCGTTCACCGGATAGTCAATGGAAGTAAAAATGGTCGCTCCAATCATACTTCCATCATCACATACTCCCTAGAAATCTCAATTGTAATTCTCATGATTAGTAAAGAACATCCTAAGAGTTATAATTTTCAAATCTCAAAAAATCCAAATTTTATTTTGTTTTCGCAATAGCCGCATTCTCAGCTAATGTTGCAAACGCCGAAGACATTATCATGTCATGTCTGATTAAAGTTATGTATAGCTCAAAATTTACCAAAAATCAAATAAATATAGCAATATTGGTACACATGATCCAATAATGAACTGTTAATGATATCATTGATGATAGAAAAATGCATGTATATGTGAATGAATGAATCATGTCAGGATGTCATTATAAGTCATATGTACCCTGTATCATGAACTTGGGGATAGAGAGAAGCTATATGGTGGATAAGAGCCATATCATATAAAGATTAATAAAATATTAGGACCAAGAATCTTTTACTGCAGTGATCTGAGTGATACTAAATTACCGATTGATGATTAGTATCCAGTGTGGTATGTCCGTTACTGTAAAGTAGTATTTGGTGTGATTTGAATACATAGCGGTATGGCATGGTTCAATGCCATGCGACAAGACCCGAGTATGTATGTGCACTTATACGATAATGAAAAATAGTACTATCTTATCTATTAGTACAGTTTCTATACTAACTTGGATGATGACTGAGTCTTATAGAATACATGATCAAGATATATAAAATAATTGTTTTATCATGCTTTTTTATTTATTTGTTCATCTATTTATTTATACTTGCTTACATGCTAAATTTTTATATTCACGACCAACACTAACATGAGCATGTCCACGTACACTAATACTCCTGTACTATAATAGTATTACACTTAAGTTTCTTTAAGTGTTACTTATTGGGTTTAATCTCTGGTGCTCTGAACCTAGGTTTTGTGGGTGCGGAAGGAGAGCTAGCATCAGTCAAAGATCCATACTTTGTTGATCAAATCAAATGTTTGTAAGAGGTAAATCAACTATCACAATATTGTATATACTATTCATATTTTATTTTGTTGGGCACTATTCTTTCTTTCAATCCTTTTGTTGTACATATATAGAAAAGTGTGTCTTTTTTGTAATCAACATTGTATTTTATAAATGTAGTTTTAATTTTAGACATATTATTGATTCATCTATTATGGCAGTGTTACAGTTATGCCAAGATCCTGCAACTGCTGGATAATATAGTGTAGTTTTAAAGTAGCATTCTCCGTTTTGAGAAGTAGCCAAAAAATGGGGGCGTTATAGGGTGGTATCAGAGTCTAGGTTTAGGTGGAAAACCATATGACTACTGTCATATAAGAACATGTCTATGACTCATTCTTTATGATTGTTCATTATTCTTTGATATCTATTTGATATACTATTGTGACTATCCTATTGTATCCTATTTGTTTGAAATATCTATCTTGGAATCTTTTTATTAACTCCTATATGGTCTATTACAGAATGATGTTGATCCAATCTTCTGTGAGTGCGAGTGCGAATGCGAGGGATGTGACTACGGAAGTAAGAAACTTGGTGCAAGGAGTAGCACGTACACAACATACCATGACAATGTTGCTAGAAAGAATGATTTAGTCTAAGGAACAGAAAGGATTGGGATGGTATTGGATTTTCCAATATTGCAGCTATCGGTATTTTCAAAAACGGAAGGATCATTGAAGGTTGAGCAATGGATTATGAATATGGAAAACCTTATGAAGGCAACGAGAATCCCAAAGGAGAGTTAGGTGGAGATGGTGTATTTAGTTGACCGATATGGCTAGGACCTAGTGGCTGGTTGACAGGTAAGGCACCAGGAACCTCTAACTTGGTAGAAATTTTTGGAGGCATTCCATGCCAGGTATTTCCATGTATCGGCGAAGCGGGAAATGAGGAAGAAGTTCCTAGAGCTGCAATAAGGAGATCAGTGGATGCATGTGCGCTAAGTTTGTGAGACTCCATCATTTTGCCCTGACCCCGGCAGCAGATGAAGAGGAGCAAGCACATATGTTCCAATAAGAATTGAGATATCATCTAAGAGAGCATCTAGCAGGTCATAACTATAAGACCTGCTAAGAAATATTCGAAGCAACATGTCGCCTAGAGCAAGTAACAAGAAAGGGAGGGCGACGATATTCAATAGGTCATTTAATCAAGGGGCAGGTTCTTCCTAGAGGTTTGGAGGCCCTTTGGGAAAGAGTTAAGTACTGGCTAACAAAGGAGGTCCGCTAGTATGCAATTTTTGTAATATGTTGAGACATGTTTGGAAAGAATGTAGGAGAACTCTAGGACTGTATCTGATATGCGGGTGGGTCATTGGATCATCAAGTAACTAATTTTCCAAGAGCATAGTCAAGGCAACAACTAGCATACGTAATTTCTTATCAGCAGGTACCAAGACCGGTTGCAACAGGACCATAAGTTCGAAGGATTGAAGGACCATACTAGACAAGACCATTGAGACACAACAACAAGCTTGTGCCAGAGCCCAAGAGGGGGCAGGTAGGTTAAACTAATAAATGTTGAGGAAGTTCCGACCACTGGAGGAGTTGTAGTAGGTAGCATTAATTGGCAATATACCAGCAACTATTTTATTTGACCCTGGAGCTTCGCATTGTTTTATCTCTATTACATTCCTTTCTCACAATTACGTTGATTTCGTTATCTTACTTGCGGGGTGGGATATTAAGACTCAAAACGATAGTATCATGACTAATAAGGAGTGTGGATTATGTTCCTTGATGATTAATGGTAGAGAGTTTTATGCCAATTTACTAGTTATCAATGGAGGAGGATATGATATTATCTTAGGTATTGATTGGTGAGTACCTTCAATGCAGTGATAGATTGTAGGATAAGAAGATTAATATTTTAGAATTTTGGTCGTTCAGAGTTTGAATTTGTTGGTAGAAGCCAGTTTCTAGAACTAGCCAAATCTAAGGTGTCCCAAAAGGAAGGAGTTTTGGAAGCTATGGAAATAGAAGATGGAATGATTTCAGTAGTATCTGAATTTTTGATATATTTCAGGAAGAGATACATGGACTATCACAAATAAGGACAGTAGAATTTACTTTTGATATTATCCTTGGAGCTGAACCAGTTTGTAAGCCACCTTACCGAGTGAAAATTATAGAATTAAATGAAATTAAGAGACAAGTAGTGACCTATTAAAGTTGGGTTTGTAAGACCTAGTATTTCACCTTGGGGAGCTCCGGTACTATTAACAAGAAAGGAGGATGGGAGTCATAAATCATTGTGAACTATAGAGGATTGAATGCAGTAACAATCAAGAATTAATATACATTACCGAGGATAATTAATCTGTTTGATCAATTGGGAGGAGTAAAAGCATTCTTAAAGATAGATCTTTGTTTGGGGTTCCATCAAGTAAGGGTCCAAATAGAAAATATTTCAAAGACTGCATTTAGAAACATACATGGCCATTATGAATATTTGGTGATATCATTTGGAGTAACTAATACTTCAACGGTATTTTTGAATTTGATGAATCATATTTGTACTTGGTATCTAGATAAATTTGTGGTGGTATTTATTGATGATATCTTGATCTATTTCGGGAATAAAAAGAGCATGCCGAGTAAGTCAGGATAGTTTTGCAGACTCTAAAAGAGTAAAAGTCTTATGGAAAACTAAGTAAATATAAATTTTGGTTAGATAAAGTTATTTTCTTAGATCATATAGTTTCTTGAGATGGTATATCAGCAGATCCATAGTAAATAGAAACTATGATGGATTGGCCCATGTTAAAATCAGTGTCAGAGATTCAAAGTTTTTTTGGGATGGCTGGGTATTACAGAAGATTTATACAGGAACCTAAAATTGCATTCTCCTTAACTAAACTAACTAGGAAAGAAGTGGAATACGTGGGGAGAGAGGAGTGTAATAAGGAATTTGAAGAATTAAAACAGAGGTTGACAACAACACCAGTGCTAGCAATTCTAGACAACTCTAGAGGAATGAAAGTTTATAATGACGCTTCAAGTCAGGGATTAGAATTGGTATTGACACCGAATGGAAGAGTAATTGAGTTTGCATCAAGACTATTGAGACCTCATGAGAGAAATTATCCAACTCATGACTTGGAGTTAGCAGTGGTAATTTGTGTTTTGAAGCTTTTGAGACACTACTTACTAGGAAAAGAGTAGAGGTATACACTGATCATAAAAATTTGGAGTATATTTTCACTCAATGAATTGAATATGAGGTAAAGATGATGGTTAGAGTTAGTAGCTGACTATAACTTCAAAACTAAGTATCACCCAATAAGAATTAATGTTGTACCAGATGCACTAAGTAGGAGGCCTGCAATAGAGAGATTGATTCAGCAGAAGGAGCGTTTAGCGGAGATAAAAAGAATAGAATTGGAAGTAATTTTAATGGGAGTGACACACAACTTATGGAGATACGATTACAATCACCATGGATAAAGCAGATTAGGCAAGTTTAAGTTGGAGAAAGTTAAATAATAAAATAGAAGTAGGCAAGGGATCAGAAATGAAGGCAAGGGATCATATATGAAGATATACTCAGATGGAGCTATTAGATTCAAAGAAAGATTATAGGTCCCTAAAGAAGAGATAAGAGATAAAGTTTTAGAAGAAAATCCTAAATCAGTATATTATATTCATTCCGGAAGTAATAAGATATATAAGGATATGAAGAAGTGTAATGACCCTAAACCTTATGACCATCTGTTGATTTATTCTGTATCATCCGTATCAGCTCGGAAACCCGGAATACTGATACAGGCAGATACTAAGCAAATTTAGTTATATTTTTTAATCTAATCTTTAATTTCAAATTTCATAGAGTGGTAACTTTTTATCTTATTATTTTAGATTTTTTTATATTTTTATTGAATTATTCCGAATTGGTTGATTTTCAGGCAAATACCCAATTAGAATAATAAAATTAAATCAAAAATTCTAATTTTACCCTTCCACCAACTCTAAATTTTTCTTCATAAGCCCTGCAGCCTTTGTTGACCAAGTTTGAGTTAAAATTAACCAATGACAAACTTGTAATAATGGTGAAGTTGAAGGATTTTTAACAAGGCATAATAAGAAATTTCCACCAGCTGTTTAACCCCAACAATAAATTTAGAAAAATTTGAATGTAATCAAGCTTCTTACTCACATTCTCCTATTCATTTTTCTTTAGACCACAAACTCTAATGCCCTCTCCATTTTTCTCAAGTAAATCGCTAAATATTCAGCCTGAGAGTGGGTTGAAAATCCACAAAATTACTATATTAGCTTTGTCCTCGAGTTTAACCTCTCCAAATCAACTCTAAATTTGTCTACCAATATGGGAAAACCTTCTCTAGCTCCTACCCTTGTTCCCTTGAGTGATTCTTAGGGAATTTCTCCACTTTTGATGAGCAATCATTTCCATATCGGTTTATTTCCGATTCGAGTTCAACAAGAGGCAAGAATATACACTCAAACCCTTTAAACTTACAATTTCTTGATGTAATTTTCTTTCATTTGATTTCAGATTTATTATTACTAAATTTTATGATTATGAATTTTCAAACTTTCATGTAGCTTGAGTTTCATTGCCCATGTTACCCTCTGCATGTTATGCATGCACATAATGTATCATTACCCAGACCTATATAACAGTCCATTTTAGAACTGTCATAACTTTTATATTTTAACTCTGATTGACCATATTCTAATGCTATTAGAAAGATGATTCACTAATTTATATTTTATCCAACTATAGCGGATCCCAATTTAGCTATTTACCTAACCAAAAATAATCTGGAATGTCACTACTTGGTACTATTCTAATTAGCACCGCAACATTAGCAAGCCATAGTAAATTGGCCATAATTTTTGTTCTAAAACTCTGATTGAGCTCATTCAAGTTTTATTAGATAACTAATTAAATTATTTAGGACTGATAAAAATTTTAGACTCTAAACTTAATGTTATCTAGGTCAAATCACATCTGGAAATCAATACTGTACCAGGTCCACAACAGCAACACCATGCCTATAGTTAAATGATCATAAGTTTTGCTCTAGAACTCCAATTGAGTTTATTCAAATTTCATTAGAAACCTAATTTAATTCTTTACAAATACCATATCTTAGGCTCTGCTTTGTACTAGTTAAACAGGACCTAAAAAATCTAACTGCCCACTAAGTTTTGTTTTTGTACTAGGTCCATAGCAATAGATCCATGGTAAATAAATCATAACTTTTGTTCTAGAAGTTAAATTAAGCTCATTTAAAATTTGTTTAAAAGATAAGTGAGTTATCTATAATTGTACAAAATCTTACCATCTAATTTCATTTTTCGCAGGTCAAACAAGACATTTAATCTGACATATCCACTGAGTTGCAGTAACGTAAGTCCATATATCTTGTTCGTGCATATACCTCTTCATTTATAATATGATACCCATGTACACATATTCAATCACTCTTATTATTACTTGTATATATTCATTTCAGACCTGTCCTACCTTATATCTTAGTATATATTTCATGTTTGTACATATAAAATTTAATTTAAGATATGATATACAGGCAAATATGTATATTCATGTATGCTATTACATGTACATGCTATTCTTACTCAGAAATGATAATGTAAGTATGTTTCATAACTCTTGTGTTTACCAGTATTAATATGCATACATACTCACAAAACTATTGATATATTTGGGTTCTGACCCTTGGTATTATCACACTCCAGGTCTACCAGCTGAGACAGCAGTAGCAAAGGAGGAGGACCCACTCCTCGAAGATCCACATTTTCAGGAGTAGGCCGAGTACTAGTATCTAGCTTCTTGTTAGATCCTCATCCTTTTGTGCATATTTTATTTTAGTTTGTGTGTACATATATATCTTATTTACTAGTTCTGTCCGTGGTATCTAAACACTTATATGTATATTCAGCACTTGAGTTGCTCTATTCTGTTACTGTACTTGACTCTACAAGAGCAGCCCTTGGTGTACATATTTCTTATCTATTCCACTATACTTGTTTTTGGATATTGTTGTATTCATGCTTGTGATGTTGTGGTAGATAGATTTAAATATGTGGGATATATATAATATTTATGCGCTTCCATATCTCTTACTTGCATTTGTTTGAGAAAAAAAATAGATTTATGCACTCCGGTATTAAAAGTGCCCGCCGATGACACCCAATTCCATTTTTGGACATACGCTCGGGCCCACCTGTGTGGTTTAGAGGTATCTGTAACAACCACTTTTTTTTATTATGCATTTATTTATTTTTACTTTCTTCTAAAAATAATATTTAGTTAAAAGAAAGATTTTCATATGATTGAAATCTAATGGGAAGAGGATTTAGAAAAAAAGTGGTTGAATCTAAACCAAATTCTTAGATTTACCCTTATTTAGGAGTTAGTTATTTCAATCTCCAACTAAAAAGACCCTATCTTAAGTATCTAATCTCCTATAATTAAATAAAAACGAAATCCTCTCCTCTCTTCGAAACGTAGAGAAATATAGAACGTACGTGAGGAAGAGAGAAAAGGAAGGAAGAAGGAAAAAAAAAGAGGAAAAAAGAAAATTCAGACAAAGGTGAGTTCTTTAACTCACTATAACATGCTATAATTATGTTTATTTCTATATAATTATGGTGTTTATTTCTCTTCTTTGTATTATTATCTATCTGAATTGCAGTTGTTAAAAAAAGACTTTTTCTAGCTTGTCCTTTCTAATTAATTTTGTATTTTATTGTGATACTATGTGCTTACTACGTGGCAAATTCAAGCAATGAGATTATTTATTCTCTAAGCAGTGTCACTACTCTTGTGGACAACGCATGTTTAGAGAGGTAGTGTCTGATTGTTAAAAAAAGATGAAGATTGAACTATGTTCCTATAGCTTGTTAATTGTACAACATGAATATATATATATATATATATATATATATATATATATAAACACTTAAAGGGCTCCAACTTTAGAAATTCAAGAAACTGCCCTACAAGGGCTGCTTGTAACCCCTCAATTCCATTCTCTTCCCCATAACTTCAACTTTGATTTCCAACCATAGCCAAATGCTCAGTGCCCTGTTGGTTGGAGACTCTTATGTCCATGTACAGTGGATCTATACCAAATTAGCATTACAATTTCGTAAAAAAAAAAAATTGTATAGATGAAACTCCAATTGGTCAGTAAGCAATTGAACATAGATTCTAATTTCTTATGTCCTGGTGTATTGATGTGGCAAAGTAGTGCAATGTGTAGCCAGTCCTTTGACAAATGTTGCTTCATCTCATCTCAAGAGTCATAATGCTCTAATATACCTTTATCTAATTGCTATGTTACGCAGCAAAATACGGCAGGGTATAAAGGTTTACTAAGTGAGATTAGTATTGTAACATTCTATAATAATAGATAGCTAAGATGAGGTGAAATTTCATTCTAAAGCCTTACACCCAAATTAGATCTAAGTGGGAACTTCAGTTTTAGTTTGTTTGTATACAAAAATCTAATTTTATAGAACTTAAGCTAAATTTCAATTTCCAGCAATAACTTTTTTCTTCTCTTCACTCCTGAGTAGGTCTAAATCAATTTTAGTTGATCATTATCCATTGTCATACATATATCCTTTTCTATTTGGACATGAGACATATTTGTTGAGTACTCATATATTTGTTTCCCTGTAAGGAAAGTGTACCACTTATATTGATTGTCTGTCAGGCGGTGATGTATTGGGAGGTTTATGATTTAAGATTTAAGAAAAAATTGAAAAAAAAAAAATTATACATGCTCTGTTAGTTATACTTTACCTACTAGGTACTTGTGAAATTTAATTTAAGGGATGTCAACACATTTATATTATTATCCATCACTCTTCTTTTCAACAATAAAATTCTTTTTGTTCCCTTTGGTGTTTTTGTGCTTAAATAGCTTTTACATGCATTCTTCTTGATATATATATATATATATATATATATATCGTACATTTTAGTAGGATTGTCCGTGAAGACTTGTCACCTATTCACTATCCTTTTTTGTGGTCGTTCTAAGCTAACATAATGAAACTTTAACCACTAAAGAGAGAAAAAAAGAAAATAAATAGTGAAACGAGATATGATAAGACACTAACTGAATATAAGTTGCTATCATTAGTGATTGATAATTGATTATTAACTACTGTGTTGTACATTGTTCTTTTAATGATATCGTTACTGCTATTAAATACTGAAATTTAATAATGACTACCAATCCATTGAACTAAACTTGAATAACCAATACTGAACTGATACAAACCAGAGTTTTGGGGGAATATTTAGAGTTTATATGAATTTGATGACTGGACGTAATTGTGCCACTGTTTCCCGTTTTAGGAGGATCGAGATAGGCTCCAATTGCAACTATGCCATTGTTTTCTATTTTGTGAGGATCGGGATAAGTTCCGACCATAACTATGCCACTGTTTTCTGTTTTGGGAGGATCAGAATAATCTCCGATCAATATTATTGTTCTATTTTTCTGGGGGTAGACGGGGATGCGTTCAGACCAGCTATATTCATATTTTCCTGAATTTTTAAATATCATAATTAAAAGACGCTAATTAATAAAAAAACTATGATAGCTACATAAAATATTCAAATATGAGATTGCCCACCTTTCATTTGCATATGACTATTCACGATATTGAGACATTATTGTTATTTTTTTGTTTTACTATTTATCACTGGATCGCTTTACTAACGATCTTGCTTATGCATGACCAGATGCAGATATTTTTCAAGAGGTAAATTCACCAGAAACAGAACAGGATATGACATATTTTTAGGAACTTGCAGATATATAGGAGTGATGAACTCTTTTTAGTTGACTGCTTCCATATTAGGAAAATGTAATAAGTGCATATGGCACATCACCTAATTTTATTTGAGATATTTTTTTTTGTTTAGAGACAATTTTTTCGTAGTTACATTTTATTGGATTTATTTAAAGAAACTTATTATTATTTTTGTTGGAAAAAAATTATCGTTTATTGTTATTTGCTATTCATATTTTGTTGGGGTGTGACTGTAATATTATTGAGGCTTATCGAGTTATCATTAGACGGCGAGCGTCCTATCTATCCATACTACGGAGTGGGGCATTATACGTGGTATCAGAGTCCAGGCTATTTAAGTCAGTTCAAGTAATTTGAATGTGAGGAAAGAAATGGAATCGGTGTTGTTATCACCAGAAGGAGTGGACTTGAATATCATTCCAGTTAACAAAAAAAATGAAATCAGCTTAATTTTATTAGACCATTTAAGGTTCATTACTGCTATATATATACATAAATATGATTTTTCTATGTATATGTATTTACTTTCATTATTATTACTATTATTTAAATGATGTTTATTTTATCCTATTTCCTCAGAAAGATGGTTCATCGAGCTAATAGGAAGGGAGCAAATTCCAGTTTGACCTCGAACACCATTGATGCCAATGAAATGTTGGGATTGCTTGGTAGGATGGCCGACGAGCAACAACAACAGGCCGAAGTTTTTCGAGCAGGTGTGATGGCGACCTTTGATCATGTGGCAGAACCGAGGGACCAACATCCTGGAGGAGTATCTAATTTTAGGCGTATTCATCCATCTACTTTCTCAGGGACTGTAGGAGCATTGGAAGTTGAGCAGTGGCTCATGCAGATGGAAGACTTATTAAAAGCAGCTCGGATTCCAGATGCTGGCAAAGTAAATGTCATCAAAATTCAATTGACGAATATAGCAATGACTTGGTGGCAATTAGAGGAGAACAGACTACCCCAACCAATCTCGTGGGATGCTTTCACAATGAGTTTCCTTATAAGGTTCTTTCCTAGAGCAGCCAGAAGAGAGATAGAGCAACAATTCATTAACTTGAGGCAGGCCGGAATGACAATAGAAGAGTATGCATCAGAGTTCGTCTGAGTTAATTTGCGCCATACATGGTATCAGATGAGGTAGACCGTGCACATCGCTTCCAACAGGAATTGAGATTAGATATCCAGAAGTATTTGGTAACCTCCAGAATGGAGACCTATGCAAGTCATTGATGTAGCTCGGAATGTAGAGCAAGTAGTGAATAAGGAAAAGAGGGTTCAGTTTTCTGCACCTAAGAGGTCAGCCAGTCAAATATTGGGAGGAACTTCATCTAGGAATACTGAGAAGCGTCTAATCATTTCTTTGCAATAGAAGATCACTTGCATACATTGTTAGAAGTCTGGACATACTATCAAGGAGTATCGGTATGCCAACAACTTATGCCTAGCACATGGATCAAGTGAGCACAGGATTGGAGATTATCCACAAAGGAGAAACATGGGACCAACGCCTTGCCTTCCAATGTCTCAACAACAACAGCAGACACAAATGAATCAGAATGGCAATCAGAATAAGCGACCACTTCCACCTCAAAATAGGGCATATGAGAAGGCTAAGAAGAATAAGGTAGTGGACAAGGGACATGGACAAGCATATAATCTAACCATAGAGCAAGCAGATAAGTTAGATAACATGGTGGCAGGTATGATACTAGTCAATCATATACCCGCATCAGTTTTATTTGATTCAGGAGCATCATATTGCTTTATTTCTTCTACGTTTGTAACACTACATGCCATACCTTATGAGAACCTAAACATTAAATAGATAAGTACGGGTAATGGGGGTATTATTTCTAGTCAAATGTGTAGATTGTGTCCTATAACAATTTGCAAGAGGGAATTTTATGCTAATTTCCTAATTATCGAAACTCAAGAATTTCATGTGATATTGGGAATGGATTGGTTAAGTACCTTTCATGCAATTATTGATTGTCGGAGGAGAAGTGTTGTCTTCAAGATCCCGAATCACCTAGAGTTCAAGTTCATTGGGGGCAGCAGTACCAAGGAACCTGCAAAATTTAGAGCTTGACCTATGGAGGGATTAATAGTCCAATTGGATGCCATACCAGCTGATACTCTAGTGGTGTCGGAGTTTCTGGATATTTTTGAGGATTTCTCAGGATTACCACCATACAGGGCAGTGGTGTTCGCTATTGACCTTACCTATCTCTCAAGCACCATATCGAATGGGTCTTGTAGAGCTAAAGGAAGTGAAGGTACAATTAGATGAATTAAAAGCTAAAGGCTTCATTAGACTAAGTACTTCCCCTTGGGAGCACCAGTACTTTTGACTGAGAAGAAAGATGGAGGCAAAAGATTATGTATTGATTACAGGGGATTAAATGAGGTCACTATAAAAAATCGATACCCACTACCGAGGATTGATGATTTGTTCGATCATCTTGGTGGTGTTAGGGTATTTTCCAAGTTAGATCTTAAGTTTGGGTATCACCAAGTAAAAGTGAAGGAGTCAGACATTCCTAAAATAGCATTTCGAACTCGATATGGGCATTTTGAATTCTTAGTAATCCATTCGGATTGACTAATTCACCTGCAATTTTTATGAACTTAATGACTCGAATTTTTCTTCCATATTTGGATAAATGAGTTGTGGTGTTCATAGATGACATATTGGTGTATTACAAGACTGAAGTGGATCACACTAAGCACTTAAGGATAGTTTTAGAGATATTAAGAAAAGAGAAATTATATGGAAAGTTCAGTAAATGCAAATTTTGGCTGAAGAGTGTTTTATTTTTGTGACGCATTGTTTCTCAAGATGGAAACTCAGTCGATCCTGGCAAGATCTTAGCAGTGAAGGATTGGCCGATCCAAAAATATGTTTCAGAGGTGAGAGCTTTCTCGGATTAGCAGGTTATTACCGAAAGTTCGTCCAAGACTTTTCTAAGATTGCAAGATCTCTGACCAAGCTCATGAGAAAAGGAGAGAGATGTGACTGGACAGTTGAATGTGATGCAGTTTCAATGAGTTGAAAAGGAGGCTCATAACAGTACCAGTGTTAGTCGTACCGAAATGAACCAAAGGAATGGTTGTATATAGTGATGCGTTTGACAGAGGGTTAGGTTGTGTGTTGATGCAATGAAGACGAGTAATAGCTTATGCTTCTTAACAATTGAGACCGCATGAGAATAACATCCCACACATGATTTGGAGCTTGCAGCTATGGTTTTTGCATTAAAGATTTGAAGGCATTATTTATTGGGTAGCAGAGTGGAGATTTGCATGAACAATAAGAGTCTTAAGTATATCTTCATACAGAAAAAACTTAATATGAGACAGAGAAGGTGGCTCGAATTGATGGTAGATTATGACATCAATTTACAATACCAACCTGGTAAGATCAATGTGGTTCCAGATGCCTTGTGAAGGAAGCCTATGGCAATGTTTCTACCTCAACAGAAAGAGCTACTTGAGGAAATCATACAGTTAGAATTAGAGATCATCTTATTCGGTGCTGAGATGCAAATGTTGGCCTTACAACTCCAACCTCCATTTGTAGAGAAGATTAAAGAAGCCCAGAAAAATGATTCTAAGTTACAAAGGTTCAGAAGACAAGTAGAAGAAAGACAGAGGACAGATTTATGTATCAACACAGATAGATCTCTTCAATTTGGCAATAGGTTGTGTGTGCCCAAAGGTGAAATTCGGCAGGAAGTACTATCAGAGGCTCATAGTTCAGTCTATTCTATTCATCCCGGAGGAACAAAGATGTATCAAGATTTGAAGTAATATTTTTGTGGTATGGAATGAAGCGTGAAATTGCCAAGTTTGTATCCAAGTACTTGGTTTGTCAACAAGTTAAAGCAGAACATCAAAAAATGCCATGACTTCTTCAACCTTTACCCATACCCGAGTAGAAATGGGAAAGAGTTACTATGGATTTTGTTACCGCATTGCCACGCAGTTCCAAGGATAATAATGCAATTTGGGTAATTGTGGACTGCCTCACTAAAGTAGCACATTTCATACCATTTCGTGTGGGACAATCTGCCAAAATTTTGACAGAGAAGTATATGTGTGAAGTAGTAAAATTACATTATGTGCCAGTTAGTATTGTATCAGATCGAGATGCCCGTTTCACATCCCAGTTTTGGAAGAAACTTCAAGATAGTCTAAGATCTAAATTAGAGTTGAGCACAGTATATCACCCAGAAATAGATGGCCATACAGAACGGACTATCTAGACCTTGGAGGATATATTTAGGGCTTGTATGCTTAATTTCGGAGGATCGTGGGAGGATTACCTATATCTGGTAAAATTTGCCTACAATTATAACTACCAATAAGCATCAAAATGACACCATTTGAGACTCTATATGGGAGAAAATGTAAATCACCATTATATTGGAATGATAATGGAGAAAGAAAGCTACGTGGGCTAGAGATGATTACCCAGATAGTGGAAAAGATTAACTTAATACGGCAACACTTGAAACCAACTCAAGATCAACAGAAGAAATGGGCACCCAACGGATGGCGGTTTCTAAAATTTAAAGTAGAAGATTAAGTTTTATTGAAGGTTTCGCCTACGCGTGGAGTCATTCGTTTTGGCAACCGTGGGAAGTTAAGCCTGAGATTCATTGGACCCTTCAAAATCTTGGAGCGAATCAACAAAGTCTCCTATCACCTAGCATTAGCACCCACATGGAACAAGTACATAACGTTTTTCACATCTCACAACTAAAACAATATGTACATGATGAGAGGCACATCGTGGACTATTCAAAGCTGGAGATCGGACCCGACCTCACTTATCCAAAAGAACCGGTCGCCATAGTTGATCGTATAGAGAAGACTTTGAAGAATAAAGTAATCCGCTTGTGTTGGTTTCTTGGAATCAACTTTCAAGTTGGGAGATGACTTGGGAGTGAGGGGAAGACATTCGGGAGTGATTTCCACATTTATTTGAGTAAAGGTATAACCATTTTAATCATTTGATTTTTAAGAAATTTCGAGGACAACATTTTTATTTAAGGAGGGTAGAATGCAACCACCAATTTTTTTTATTATGCATTTATTTTTTTTACTTTCTTCTAAAAATATTATTTGGTTAAAAGAAAATTTTTTATATGATTCAAATCTAATGGAATGAGGATTTAGAAAAAAGTTGTTGAATCTAAACCAAATTCTTAAACTTACCCTTATCGAAGAGTTAGTTGTTTAAATCTCCAACTTAAAAAACCCTATCTTAAGTATCTAATCTCCTATAATTAAATAAAAATAAAATCCTCTCCTCTCTTCGAAACGTAGAGAAATACAGAACGTACGTATGGAAGGGAGAAAAAAAGAAGAAGAGGAAAGTAGAAAATTCAGGCAAATGTGAGTTCTTTAACTCACTATAACCTGCTATAATTATGTTTATTTCTATATAATTATGGTGTTTATTTCTCTTCTTTGTTTTATTTTCTATCTGAATTGCAGTTGTTAAATTAAGACTTTTTTTAAGCTTGTCCTTTCTAATTAATTTTGTATTTTTTTGTTATACTATGTGTTTACTACATGGTAAATTTCAGCAATGAGATTATTTATTCTCTAAGCAGTGTCCCTGCTCTTGTGGATAACGCATGTTTAGAGAGGTAGCATCTGATTGTTAAAAAAAAAGATTGAACTGTGTTCATAGCTTGTTAATTGTACAGCATGAATATATATATATATATATATATATATATATATATATATATATATATATATATATATATAGACACACACACTTAAAGGGCTCCAACTTTAGGAATTCGAGAAACTGCCCTACAAGGGCTGCTTGTAACCCCTCAACTCCATTCTCTTTCCCATAACTTCAACTTTTATTTCTAAGCATAGCCAAATGCTCAGTGCCCTGTTGGTTGGAGACTCTTATGTCCATGTACAGTGGATCTATACCAAATTAGCATTACAGTTTCGCAAAAAAAAAAAAAAAAAATTGTATAGATGTAACTCCAATTGGTCTGTAAGCAATTGAACATAGATTCTAATTTCTTATGTCCTGGTGTATTGATGTGGCAAAGTAGAGCAATGTGTAGCCAGTCCTTTGACAAATGTTGCTTCATCTCATCTCAAGAGTCATAATGCTCTAATATACCTTTAATCTAATTGCTAGTGTTAGGCAGCAAAATACGGCAGGCGGCAATCAATTAGGCCTAGTTTGGGTATAAAGGTCTACTAAGTGAGATTAGTATTGTAAAGTTCTATAATAATAGATAGGTATGATGAGGTGAAATTTCATTATGAAACCTTATAGCCAAATTAGATCTAAGTGGGAACTTCAGTTTTAGTTTGTTTGTATACAAAACTATAATTTTATAGAACTTAAGCTAAACTTCAATTTCCAGCAATAGCTTCTTCCCTCTCTTCACTCCTGAGAAGGTTTAAGTCAATTTTAGTTGATCATTATCCATTGTCATGCATATACCCTTTTCTATTTGGACATGATACATATTTGTTGAGTACTCATATATTTGTTTCCCTGTAAAGAAAGTGTACCACTTATATCAATTGTCTGTCAGGCGGTGATGTATTAGGAGGTTTATGATTTAAGATTTAAGAAAAAACATAAAAAAAACTATACATGCTCTGTTTGTAATACTTTACCTACTAGGTACTTGTGAAATTTAATTTAAGGGATGTAACACATTTATATTATTATCCATCACTCTTCTTTTCAACAATAAAACTCTTTTTGTTCCCTTTGGTGTTTTTGTTCATAAATAGCTTTTACATGCATTCTTCTTGATATATATATATATATCACATTTTGGTAGTATTGTCCATGAAGATCTATCACCTATTCACTATACTTTTTTGTGATCGTTCTAAGCCAACATAAGGAAACTTTAACCACTAAAGAGAGAAAATAAAACGAAAATAAACAGTGAAATGAGATATGATAAAACACTGACTGAATATAAGTTGCTATCATATGTGATTGGTAATTGATTATTAACTACTGTGTTGTACATTATTCTTTTAATGATACCATTACTGCTGTTGAATAATGAAATTTAATAATGATTATCAATCCATTGAACTAAACTTGAACAACCAATACTGAACTGATACACACCGGGGTTTTAGGAGAAAATTTAGAGTTTCTATGAATTTGATGACTGGACATAACAGTATCACTGTTTCCCATTTTGGGAGGATCAGATAGACTTCGATCAAAACTGCAACACTATTTTCCGTTTTGGAAAGATCGGGATAGGCTCCAATTAATAGTACTATTCTGTTTTTCTGGAGGTAAACGGGGATGCGTTCAGACATGCTATATTCATATTTTTTTGAATTTTCAAATAGCATAATTAAAAGACGCTAATTAATAAAAAACTAATGATGACCACATAAAACGTTCAAATATGAGATTGCCCACATTTTATTTGCATATGACAGTTCACGATATTGAGACATTATTGTTATTTTTATGTTTTATTATTTATCACTAGATCATTTTATTGACGATCCTTATTGTACATGACCAGATGCAGACATTTATCAAGAGGTAGATCCACCAGAAACAGAGCAGAGTATAACATATTTTAAGGAACTTGCAGATATACAAGAGTGATAAACTCTTTTTAGTTGACTACTTCTATATTAGAAAAATGTAATAAGTGATATGGCACATCACCTAATTTTATTTGAGATATTTTCTTTGTTTAGAGACAATTTTATCGTAGTTATATTTTATTGGATTTATTTAAAGAAACTTATTATTATTTTGGTTGGAAAAAATTATTGTTTATTGTTATTTGCCATTCATATTTTGTTGGGGTGTGACTGCAATGCTATTGAGGCTTGTCGAGTTATCATTCGATACCGAACGTCCTATCTATCTACACTACGGAAGTGGGGTGTTACAGTATCATAGAGTGGTACCCGAGCAACCATTATTTTTATCATTTAACTTGTGACCTTAGGATTCTGCAGTATACATGCAAGTAATATCCAATGACATTTTCTTATTCCCTTATCTTGCTTGGTATTATATCCTTTGTTTTTTATCCTGATTCCGTCCTTATCCTTTTATTTTTAGAAAAATGTCTCCTCATCGTCAAGAGAAGACAACTCCTAAGCGTGAGGAGGCTCCTTAGGGGAGTGTGATCAGATGCGGAACCTTATGCATGCCATGATGGAGCAGAATGCATTACTCAACGTAGAACTTGTGGCAGCACAAGATGTGACAGTAGCAGCTCAAAGGACAATAACTGTAATAGCTGAAAGAATGTTTGCACCACTAGTGCAGAATAGAGCAAGCAATATTGCAGACTTCTAGAGGCATCATCTGACAATTTTCTCTAGGACTGGAACTTCGCTGGGGGCAAAAGAATTGTTAAATAACATGAGAGCCTTTTGGAGGTGGCTCGTATACCACCGGAGAGCCAGGTTGATATTGTGAAGATTAACTCACACAAGTTGTTACGACTTGGTGGAAGTCTGAGGAGGCCCGATTAGAGATGCCGATTGCATAGATGGTTTTATCAGATGGGTTTTATGTGAGATTCTTTCTATTGACAGCCCATGATAATATGGAATGGAAGTTTATAGAGTTAAGGTAGGAACGTGGGACAGTTGATGCATATGCTGCCGAGTTTTTGAGACGTAGCAGATTTGCTCCTACCCTAGTGTCTGAGGAGAGAGATAGGGCACGTAGATTCCAACAGGACTTTAGTTTAAAGATACAAGAGCACAAGGCCATGATAGTTATGAGGACTTATGCAGAAGTCCTCGAGGCAGCCTGATGTCAGCAACAAGCCATTGGGAGGAGAAAGAAGAGTTGGGGACATAGAAGCATTTAGTAGACCAAATGTCTGGGGCATCGAGCAGTGGAGTTCCCCCCAATAAACTTCAGGTGACTCTTATAATTAGGTCAACAATAGTTTATGGATATTGCCAGGTGCCTGGGCACACCGAGAGTATATGCAGGAGAGCTCTTGGGGTGCGTTTAAGATGTGGTGCTGCGGATCATCAGGTTGGGGCATGTCCGCAAAGGAGGTTTTCCAGATATCGGGGACAAACAGTGTAGACTCAGAGGCCTCCACAGTAACTTCACTATCAACAAAGGGTTGTGCCACCTCAGCAGCAATAGCAAGGACCAGCAGTAAGACATATCGAATCAACTTCGAGGAGGTTATTGGCACAACAACAATAGGCCTAATGTGGAGCTCAAGCATAGAGAGCTCCACTATGCAGATGGGGTTAGGCTTACGCCTTGACGGCAGAGGAAGCTCGTGCTTCCAGGAAAGTGATGACATATACTATTTTAATTAGTTATGTACCTGCTTGTGTGTTATTTGACTCTGGTGCATCACACTGCTTCACGTTATCTACATTCATCATCCAACATACCGTACGATATATTACCTTTGATTCAGGATTGGATATTAACACTAGAAATGGGATAACTGTGTCTAATAAACTAGATAAATATTGCCCAGTAGTGGTACGTAATAGAAAATTTTGTCAATCTATAGTCATAGATCATTATGGCTTTGATGTGATCTTAGGGATGAATTGGCTAAATGCCTCTCATGTAGTAATTTATTGCCATAGGGGAGCCATGGAATTTAAATCTCTAATCAGTCTCTCTTAGGGTAATTACCCTCCCGGCTAGTGGCATCGGAGCAAAAGGGCGACATTCGGGAGAGACATCTATATCTGTTCCAATGATATTCCGGTACTTATTTAAATTTATTATTAAATCAGTAATTCTCAACTTACCTTAATTGTTATCTTTCATTTTGATTTAATTTTCAAGGAAAAAATTTATTTGTTAGATGGATAGAATGTAACGATCTTGATCCTTATGCCCATCTATCGATTTAATGTGTATCATCCGTATTAGCTCGGGAACCCGGATATTGATACGGCCAGATACTGAGTAAACTGAGTTACATATTTGAATCTAATCTTCAATTCAAATTTTACATAGTGGAAAGTTCTTATCACATTATTTTAGATTTTTTCATATTTTTCTTGAATTATTCTGAATCAGACGATTTTTTAGCAAATACCTAATTAAAATAATCAAATTAAATTAAAATTTCAATTTTACCCTTCACTAACTCCAAATTTATCTTCAGAATTCTTACAGCCTTTGTTGACCGAGTTTGAGCTGAAATTGATCCAATGGAAAACTTGTGGCAAACTTATAATAAAGGTGAAGTTTAAGGGTTTTTAACAAAGCAATGTAAGCAACTTCCACCAGCCGTTTGACCTTCAAGATAAATTCAGAAAAATTTTAAAAAAATTAAATTTGTTTCTCACATTCTCCTCTTCATTTTCTCTTTAGACCATAAACCATAATTTTCTCTCCATTTTCTTTAAATAAATCGTTAAATATTCAGCTTGAGAGCGGGCTGAAAATCCACAAAATTGCTATATTAGCCTTTTTCTTGAGTATAACCTTTCCAAATCAACTCTAAATTTGTCCACCAGCATGGCAAAACCTTCTCTAGCTCCTGCCTTTGTTCCCTTGAGTGATTCTTGGGGAATTTCTCTACTTTTGGGGAGCAATCACGTTCATATTGGTTTGCTCCTAATTCGGGTCCAACAAGAGGTAAGAATACACTCTCAAACCCTTCAAACTTGCAATTTAATGATATTTTTCTTTTATTTAATTTCAGATTTATTATTAACTAAATTTCATGATTATGAATATCTAAATTTGCATGTAGCTTGAGTTTTATTGCCCATGTTACCCGTGCATGTTATGCATGAACAAAACTTATCATGTTTGCTATACAACTGTTTATTTTAGAACTGCCATAACTTTTGCATTTTAACTCTGATTGATCTTAATCTAGTGCCACTAGAAAGATGATTTACTATATATTTTGTCCAATTATAGTAGATCCTAATTTAGTCATTTACCTAGCCAAAAATAGTGTGGAAGTTCATTACTTGGTACTATTCTGATTAGCAACACAACAAGATATAGTAAGTTGGCCATAACTTTTGTTCTAGAAATCCGATTGAGCTCATTTAAGCTTCATTGGATAGCTAATTGAATTATAGAGAATTGAAAAAAATTTAGACTCTAAATTTAATATTATCTAGGTCAAATCAAATTTGAAAGTCAAGACTGTACCAGGTGGACACCAACTATATCATGCCCATAGTAAAATGACCATAATTTTTGCGTTAGAATTCCAATGAGCTCATTCATAATTCATTGGAAAGTTAATTGAATTATCTATAATTAAACTAAATCTTAGCCTCTAATTCTATTTTGTGCTAGTTAAACATGACCTGGAAAGTCTGTCTGCCCACTAAGTTCTATTTCTGTACCAGGTCCACAGCAACAGGTTCATGGTAAATAAATCATAACTCTTATTCTATAAATCCAATTAAACTTATTTAAGATTCTTTAGAAAGATAATTGAGTTCTCTATAACTGTACAAAGTATTTTCTTCTAATTCCATTTTCTGCTAGTTAAACAAGATCTATAAATCTTACATATCCATTGAATTGCAGCAACGTAAATCCATATATCATGTCCGTAAATATACCTCTTGATTTATGATATGCTACTCATATACATATGTTCAATAACTCTTGTTAATACCTGTACATGTTTAGAGACCCAAATTTTAATACATGCATTCATATCAAAATAAGAGGAATAGAACTTCATGCAGAAGAAAAATGGGGCCAAGACTTCACAACTTTGTGGCTATTTGGCGGCATTTACTGCCATTTGGCGGCTCAATAGGCCCCAATCTGGATGAAATTTTTATGAGGTCTTCCATGTAATTTTGTAGTTACTCACTTATACTCAGATTAGGGTTTGGTTCTCCGAAGCCTATATATTGGCTATATCCTTGTAATCTAGATTTTTTTGGATGTGATTTTATACTCGTTATTATAAAGAAAATTAGGATTTTGCCGAAGGGGTTACGACCACTATACCGAACTCTAGAGGTATATTTTGTTGGTTGATGTGTTATATTTACTGCAAGCGCACAGTATCGTTGTAGCGCTGTACAGGTCGTCTCACAGGGATCTAGAGTGTTTCTACGTTCTTACTTTCTCTATAGTTCAACGGACTAACCAAAGATTCTAGATTGAGGTCGGATTAATCTAAGTAGCCTAGAATATAGAATCCACTAATTTCCAGCCATGTTCTTACTTCTACTATTTTCTTCTATCATAAAAATTTAATCTTTTTAGTTTAATTTTTACTTAAAGTGCCCTAAGTATGAGCTATCAAGTGTTGTGCAAGTATAGCTCATCAAAAGATGCTACTTCATTTAAAAATAAACTAATTCTTTTAGATAATTCAAATAAAATGACAAAACCAGCAACCCCAATCTCTAACTAAGCATAGATTATCAAGAATCATAATTCAAGTATAACCTATCAAAGTTCTAAACTTCGGGTCCTTATATTTTAATCTTTCATTTGAAAAATCATAGCTTTTATTAATTTTATTTAAGAAGAAAAATATTAGAAAATAAGGACATGGTGGATCTTAGCTTCATCTACATCCTAGAGCTGATCTAATTAGCTACTCATGATTTTTGCTAAGAAAGATCAAATTTTAATTCATACAATGATAAACACTAATCTAGAAAACAGTAAACCCTAATCTAGAAAGCAGTAAAATTTATGCAGAACGAAAATAAGAATATCAAGAGCAATGGGTTACCTCTGATCACGGTGTTGTGCCGTCAACCTTCAGTAAAAATCCCAAATTTATTGAACAGAAAAATCGCGTACAAAAATAATTCCAGCGTTCAGAATCTCCGTCAAAATACAAGGGTTAGCCAATAAATAGGCATTGGAAACCAAACCCTATTTATATCCGAACCTAAAAGTGAAACAAATTATAACAAAGCCACAGGAAAAATCCCGGCGCATGGGACCCAAAATGGACCGCTAAATAGCGGTAAAAACCGCTAAATAGCGGCTAAAATTTGAGATAAATTCATGAAAATTTGTATACATGTAAATCTTGTCTTCTAGCTTTAATATTCCTTATTTTATTCGACTTTTAGTCTCTACAGAATCATATTCTCGTAGTCTTGCCCACTTTAGTAACTTTTCGGACTCTGATTTCCGACTCCGACTCTTATTTCATGCCTTCTCCTTGTATAATTCGGATTACCTGTAAAAGACACTAAAAATACCCGAGTAGCATTTATTTATATACAAAAATAGATAAAGTATGAGAGGAAAAATACAATATATGTTATTCATCACACTCCCACACCTATCTTTTGCTAGTCCTCGAGCAAAACCTAAATCTAAAAAGAAAACAAAAAGAAAACAAAAACAAAAGTCCTAACTCACTTTCGCAGGAATCGCGATTACACTTAGCACGTGCAACAAGCCTTTAAACCCCTAGGTTACCCTAGTGGACGAGTGTTGTCTCGTGAGGGTTTGCAGTGAATATACCCACAAAATTCGTGAAGCAGATAGATTAAGGAATAAAGAAATGAAAAATAAGGATAACCAAAAATCAAGAAAAATAAAAATTTTATACAAAAGAAAGAAGAATCTTTTTTTTTTAATCATGTTTTCATCAATTAATCTCACTAATATACAAACTCAAGAACGCATCTAGATTATTAATTTTCAAATTGAGCGTCATATCAGATACACTTATCATTTTAATCAAAAATTTAAATCCTATCTTTCAATACTCACTAACATATAATCCATTGGCTCCTATACATCTACGTACACGTGTGATAGTCTACTTCGGTTTTGGACTCGAACTCTAACTCATGATTCATCTCCTCTCTCATAACATTTTTTTTCTTTTTTTTTCCTTTTTTTTTTTTAAGAATATTTCACTTTTCATGCGAATATTCACGCTTACTTAGGCGCAAAGTACCCGATTACTTGGATCATACTCTTTTTTCACTCTTGAGGCTATTGCCTTAATACCAGGCGCACCCCATTATTTTATCACTCTCGAGGCTATTGCCTTAATACCAGGCTCACCCCATTATTTTATTCTCACCTTTTTTTTTTCATTTATTTTTTATTTATTTTTTATTTTTTTTAGAGAGAGAAAACTTACTCAATCGTTATCATCTTTGTCCTTAACCTAATAAACTATTGTGAAGTGAAAAATAGATGTATACTTGCCTCAAAACTACTGTTAGCAATATTTATTTTTCAGATTTTGATCTTTTTCATAAATTTCAAAGTGTATCATCCAATCTACTCTCCTATCCAATTTCAAATCTAAATTTATCCATTTATCTGTAATTAGTTTGGTCTATTGATGAAAAATATAATTTTTCTTTTTAAAAAATTTTTTCATTTTTTTTTAAAATTTTTTAAATTAGTTACCCTAAAACTACCCAAAGTGTAAAATAAAGAAACCCAAAATACTAAAAAAAAATAAAATAAATAAAGTCCTAAAAATAAAAATCTCCTAAAAACTACTCCCCCACACCTAAACTTGTGTATGCCCTCATACACAAACCAAGTGTGGTAAAACAAAATGTGAAAACTATTATACAAATACTATACAAATAATGAGAGTCGTAAAAGTTACGATCTCAATATCATCACCCTATTAACGCATGAAAAGCAGTTACGACCTCTCGATCGCTTCCCAGTTTCATAGTGTGTGCGTTTTAAACGTGAAGTGGGTGCATTATTATATTTCATCAACCTCTTACAAGTCACGAGATTACCTGTCTGCTTCTTATGTCGTCCTCGCTTTTTCTTTGTCCACATGTAAGCATTAACAATTGGGTTAAAGAATTCTTTATTATAAACCTGCCAATCATCGTTAGCAACAAGCATACATGTAGAAATATCATGAGGTGAGAAGAGTCTAATATGATTAAATGAATGTGGTGGTGGCTCTTCTAACTCATGAAGTAATGCGAGCTCCTCTGCAAACAAATCCTCAAAAGTTTGCTCATAATTCAATGGCACATTTGCACAAGTATCATCATATATAAAATCAGTATGTGCCAATTCTTCTAATAGTATGAGCTCATCTTTGAACATTTGCTCAAATAAAGGTTCATCATCAGTGGAAGAGGTCGAATGAGAGTGCAAACTATGAATCATATTGACCTCAATGAGAGAGCTCGTTGCGTGCTCATCCATATTAAATATGTTCAATGCCACAGTCATATTTCCAAACGATAACTTCATGAGACCACTCCTACAATCAATCAATGCATTTGATGTTGCAAGGAATGGTCTACCCAAGATAATGGGAATTTGATTCCGTGGATTGGAGATTGGCTCAGTTTCTAAAACAATAAAGTCTACAGGAAAAATAAACTCGCCAATCTTAATGAGCACATCTTCAACCATACCAAGAGGTCTCTTAATTGAACGATCAGCTAGCTGTAATGTGACCTTGGTAGGTTGAAGTTTTCCTAACCCCAGTTGCTGATAAACAGTGTAAGGAAGCAAATTGACACTTGCTCCTAAATCAAGCAACGCCCTATCAAATGTAGTGTTCCCAATGGTGCATGAGATTGTAGGGGAACCTGGATCTTTGTACTTGATAGGCAAGGAGTTAGAGAGGATATGTGATATATTTGCAGCAAGAAAAACTTTCTCAGGAACGTTTCTTGCTCGTTTCTTACTGCACAAATCCTTGAGGAACTTAGCATAAGTAGGAACCTGTTGTATCATGTCAAGGAGTGGAATATTAACCTTCACTTGCTGAAATGTTTCAAGAATCTTTTCTACTTGCGGTGAAGGCTTCCTAAGCCGATTTGGATATGGTGCTTTCGGCTCAGGAACAGGTTCTTCCAAATGAGTACGTGACGGTGATGGAGGTGATGGAGATGATTGTGGAGAAACGGGTAGAAGAGATGATGTAGCCTGCGAGATAGTAGGAGTGGGATCAGGGGGCACGGCTACACTATTATCCACTTGCTTGCCAGATCTAAGCGTGTGAATGGCATTGCATTGGTGGACGTGCGACTGATTGGAGTTTGAGGAACTGGCGTTAGGATTTGTTATGGGTTGACTTGGAAAAGTGCCCTTGCCACGTTCACTCATTTGATTAGCTAGTTGTCCAACCTGCTGCTCTACATTCTTAATAGATTGAGAGTTCACGAGCAGGTGCTGATCTGTTCTTTGAATAAAATCAGTTGACACTTTCATAAGATTCTGCATGTATGTGTCAAGGTTGGACTGAGACTTGAGAAGATTTTCAACGTGCTTCTCAAGTGACTGAAGTCGCTTTTCTTGTTCATTATTAGACCCCTGTTGTGGATATGAGTGGTTTGGTACAGGTGGTCTATTCTGGTTGTTCCCATGGTTTGAAATATTTGGGTGTTGATAAGTACCCATATTTGGTCTTGGAAACTGACCAGTGGCTGGAGGTTGCATGTTAGGGTTAGGGCCCCCCTGATATTGCCCTTGACCCCATGATAGATTTGGATGATTTCTCCAGCCAGGATTGTATGTAGGAGCGTAAGGATTGTTCATGTGTTGTTGTTGATATAAGGCGTTAGCCTGCTCAAGTGTGCGACCCATGGAATTCATTAACAATGGACACTCCTCCATAACGTGATTGAGAGTTCCGCAATTAAAGCATGTGGGACTTTGGAGTTGATTCACTTGACCCACTGGTGGAGACTGAGCACTAGGAGTCTCCAGTGCCTCAATTCTTCTCATAAGGGCTGCGATCTTTGCTTCAGCAGCTATAGAGCTGTCGACGCTATGGATCCCACTCTTATGAGCAGAAATTGATATACTGGGCTTCTCAGTGGAACTCTCCCATTGCATAGTCTTCCATGATAAGTCCTCAAGAAAGTCCCATGCTTCATCCTCGTTTTTCTTCATAAACTCCCCTTGACACATAGATTCCAGAAGAGTTTTGGATATGTAATCAAGTCCTTCGTATATGATTTGACACAACCGCCACTTTTCTATCGCATGGTGGGGGCACTGAGCTAATAAATCCTTGAACCGTTCTAAGTATTTCCAGAAAGGTTCTCCCGACACTTGACGGAATTGATTAATTTGATTTCTGATTCTTGCCGTCTTGTGCGTGGGATAATATTTCTTGAGAAACACTGTAACGAATTCATCCCAAGTAGTGATTGAATCAGAAAGCATACTATACAACCACTTCTTGGCATTATCCTTAAGTGCAAAAGGGATGAAGCGGAGCTTAACTGCGTCCTCCGATAAGTTTTGCAGTTTTATCATTACGCATACTTCTTGAAATTCACTGATAAAGAGATATGCATCTTCTGAATCAGAACCAGTGAATTTGGGAAGCATACTAATGTACTGCGGTTTTAATTCATAGTGATTACCCGCTACGTGTGGAAGTTTGATGCATGATGGTAATGATGTACGCAACGGGTAACATCGATCCTGAAGGATCGGGATCGGCTGGTCCATCCTGTCTCCCATGAACAAATCTGATCTTACAAGTCGACCAAATTGATCACGAGTCCAATGTGGCATGAACCAGCGACCGTGAGTGTATGCGTGAACTTCCTAAACTAATACAAGAAGTGGGGTATGGTGGAGAGATAAAACGGGTGAATAGATATGATCAAATAAAAATGTTAATTCTACTGTTCCTAATTTTTGTAATTTTTTTTTTTAAAATTTTTCTACAGAATTAGGAAGAAAAACTACAGAAACAGAGAAAATTCAGGTTCAGAACGTACCTGTTTCACCGCTAAATAGCGGTTCTAGCCGCTGAATAGCGGCTAGACTGATGAATTTGACTTCGAGCTTTTTTCTGCTTGGTTAAGAGGCTATTCCAATCCTTTAAATTTTCCTGTCTCTGCAATTTCTATTTCCTGCACACTCACACACACTGTTAACCCGTAAAATGCTAGAAAAAGCAAGAAAAACACCGTAGATCCCCCGGCAACGGCGCCAAAAACTTGATGTGTTATATTTACTGCAAGCGCACAGTATCGTTGTAGCGCTGTACAGGTCGTCTCACAGGGATCTAGAGTGTTTCTGCGTTCTTACTTTCTCTATAGTTCAACGGACTAACCAAAGATTCTAGATTGAGGTCGGATTAATCTAAGTAGCCTAGAATATAGAATCCACTAATTTCCAGCCATGTTCTTACTTCTACTATTTTCTTCTATCATAAAAATTTAATCTTTTTAGTTTAATTTTTACTTAAAGTGCCCTAAGTATGAGCTATCAAGTGTTGTGCAAGTATACCTCATCAAAAGATGCTACTTCATATAAAAATAAACTAATTCTTTTAGATAATTCAAATAAAATGACAAAACCAGCAACCCCAATCTCTAACTAAGCATAGATTATCAAGAATCATAATTCAAGTATAACCTATCAAAGTTCTAAACTTCGGGTCCTTATATTTTAATCTTTCATTTGAAAAATTATTGCTTTTATTAATTTTATTTAAGAAGAAAAATATTAGAAAATAAGGACATGGTGGATCTTAGCTTCATCTACATCCTAGAGCTGATCTAATTAGCTACTCATGATTTTTGCTAAGAAAGATCAAATTTTAATTCATACAATGATAAACCCTAATCTAGAAAGCAGTAAACCCTAATCTAGAAAGCAGTAAAATTTATGCAGAACAAAAATAAGAATATCAAGAGCAATGGGTTACCTCTGATCACGGTGTTGTGCCGTCAACCTTCAGTAAAAATCCCAAATTTATTGAACAGAAAAATCGCGTACAAAAATAATTCCAGCGTTCAGAATTCCCGTCAAAATACAAGGGTTAGCCAATAAATAGGCATCGGAAACCAAACCCTATTTCTATCCGAACCTAAAAGTGAAACAAATTACAATGAAGCCATAGGAAAAATCTCGGCGCATGGGACCCAAAGTGGGCCGCAAATAGCGGTAAAAACCGCTAAATAGCGGCTAAAATTTGAGATAAATTCATAAAATTTTGTACACATGTAAATCTTGTCTTCTAGCTTTAATATTCCTGACTGTATTCGACTTTTAGTCTCTACAGAATCATATTCTCGTAGTCTTGCCCACTTTAGTAACTTTTCGGACTCTGATTTCCGACTCCGACTCTTATTTCATGCCTTCTCCTTGTATAATTCGGATTACCTGTAAAAGACACTAAAAATACCCGAGTAGCATTTATTTATATACAAAAATAGATAAAGTATGAGAGGAAAAATACAATATATGTTATTCATCACAGGTCATCATTGTTCTTAGATAATTTTCATTTATTTTCTTTTTAGTTTAATTTAATCTCATTTTCTAGATTAGATTTTCTTGCTTTCATGAATAAAATTATGATTTTGATAGTTAGAACTAAGAGTAGCTAAGTTAGTTTAGCTCTAGAATATAGATGAAATTAGGAATAAACCATATAAATTGCTCTTTATTGTTTTTTTTCCCCAAAACTAAAAATAAAAAAGATATGATATTTTTCATGAAAAGATTAAAATATAAGAACTAGAAAATTAATACTTTGATAGGTTATACTTGAGTTAAATTTCATGATAGTTATACTTAGTTAGGATTTGGGTTGTTGGTTTTCATCTTCTTCATCGAATTATCTAATGATTTAGTTTGTTTTTATGCAAAGTAGTTTTTTTGATGAGTTATGCTTGCACATCACTTGATATCTCATGCTTAGAATTCTTAAAATAGAGATTAAAACTAAAAAATTAATTTTTATGATAGAAAAAAGATAATAGAAGTAATACATGTTAGTGAACTAGTGAAATCTATAAACTAGGCTAATTAGAATAACTCAAATTCAACTTAGAATCCTTTGTTAGTCCATTAGAATAATAGGATTAGTGAAAATGCAAAACACATTAGATCCTCGTGGGAAAGACCTACTCGCACTACAATTGACATTGTGCGCTTGCAGTAAATTTATCACATTATGTTTTTGGCGCCGTTGCCAGAGACCGACGGTGTTTTCTTACGTTTTTTAACGTTTTATGGGTTAATAGTATGTGTTAAGTGTGCAGAGACCAAAAAGTGCAGATACAGAAAGGAAAAAAAAAGATCAGAAGAGCTTCAGAGTTGTGTAGCAGAAACCAGAGAGAAAATCTCTTGGCGGCAAAAACCGCCAAATAGCGACAGCTTAGGTGAATCCTGACCCTACTTTCTTTCCAGTTTTATATTTTGGTTCTCTTGTTTTGTTATAAAAAAAATTAAAAACTGTAGGACAATAAGAATCACATCTTTTCTTTGATCATATGTCTTCCACCATTTTATCTTCACCACACCTTACTTCTTTCATTAGTTTAGGAAACTCATGCATCCACTCACAGTCACTAGTTCATGCCACATTTGACCCGTGATCAATTTAGTTAACTAGTGAGATCAGATTTGTTCATGGAAGACAATATGGACCAACTGATCCCGATCCTCTAGGATCGATGTTATCCGTTGTGCACATCACTGCCGTCATGCATCAAACTCTCACATGCAGTGGGTAATCATTATGAACTAAAACCACAGTACATTAGCATGCTCTCCAAATTCACTGGTTCTGATTCTGAAGATACTTATCTCTTGATAAGTGAATTTCAGGAAGTGTGCATGATGATTAAACTGCAACACTTATCGGAGGACACAATTAAGCTTTGGTTCATTCCATTCGCTCTAACAAATAATGCCAAGAAGTGGTTGTACAGTATGTCTACTAATTCAATTACTACTTGGGATGAATTCGTCACGGTGTTTCTTAAGAAGTATTATCCCACGCACAAGATGGCAAAAATTTGAAATCAAATTAATCAATTCCGTTAAGTGCCGAGAGAACCTTTCTGGAAATATTTAAAATGGTTTAAAGATTTATTAGCTCAATGCTCCTACCATGCGATAGAAAAGTGGTGGTTGTGTCAAATCGTATATGAAGGACTCGATTATACATCCAAAACTCTTGTTGAGTCCATGTGTCAGGAGGAGTTTATGAGAAAGAATGAGGATGAAGTTTGGGACTTTCTTGAGGACTCTCATGGAAAACCATGCAGTGGGAGAGTCCCGCAGAGAAATCCAACACATCAACTTCTATACAAAAGGGTGAGATCCATAGCATCGACAGCGATAACTGCCGAAACTAAGATTGCAGCCCTTATACAGAGAATTGAGGCGTTGGAGACTCCTAGTGCTCCACTAGTGGGTCAAGTAAATCAAATACAAGGTCCCACATATTTTAATTGCAGAACTCTAAATCATGTTATAGAGGAGTGTCCACTATTAGTGAATCCCATGGGTCCAATACTTGAGCAGGCAAACGCCTTATATCCGAGACCCATGAAAAATCCATACGCTCCTACATACAATCCTGGGTAGAGCCTCCAATCCAAATATGCATCCTCTAGTTAATGGTTAGTTTCCAAGACCAAAAGTGGGTGCTTATCAATACCCAAATATTTCAAATCAAGGGAACAACCAAAATAGGCTACCAGCGCATAATCAATCATATCCACAATATGGGTCTAACAATGATTATAATAGACGCTAACGATACTTGAAAGGAATGTAGAGAAGCTTTTCAAGACGACGTCCAATTTAGACACACAAATGCAAAATTTAATAAAAGTGTCTACTGATTTTATACAACGAACCGACCAACAACTTCTTGCAAATTCTCAGTCGATTAAGAATATAGAGTAGCAGGTTGGACAATTAGCCACACAGCTAAGTGAGCAGGGGCCAGGTACCTTTCCGAGCCAACCAAGTTCACTAATGAATCGCAACTTTAACTTATCTCAGTCTGTTTCATTCCATGTTCACTAATGCAATGTCATTCACACGCTCAGATCTGGCAAGCAAGTGGACAATAATGTAGCCATGCCCCTGATCTCACTCCTATTATTTCGCAGACTACACCATCTTTTCCATCTCTTTCTCCACATCTATCTCCATCACTTCCATTACCATCACATGCTTATTTGGAAGAATATGTTCCTAAGCCGAAAGCACCATATCCCAATCGGCTTAGAAAGCCTTCACCACAAGTAAAGAAGATTCTTGAAATATTTCCGCAGGTGAAGGTTAATATTCCATTCCTTGATATTATACAACAGGTTCATACTTAAGCCAAGTTTCTCAGAGATTTGTGTATTAAGAAACGAGTAAGAAACGTTTCTGAGAAAGTTTTTCTTACTACAAATATATCGCAAATCCTCTCTAATTTCTTACCTATCAAATACGAAGATTTAGGATCCCCACAATCTCATGCACCCTTGGGAACACTACATTTGATGGGGAATTGCTTGATCTAGGGACAAGTGTCAACTTACTTCCTTATACTATTTTCAGCAACTGAGATTAGAAAAACTTCAACCTACCAATGTCACATTACAGCTAGCTGATTGTTCGATCAAGAAACCATTTGGTATGGTTGAAAATGTGTTCATTAAAGTCGGCAAGTTTATCTTTCTATTAGACTTCATTGTCTTAAAAACTGAGCTGATTTTCAATCTACGGAATCAAATTTCCGTTATCTTGAATAGACCACTCCTTGTAATTTCAAATGTATTAATTGATTGTAGGAGTGGCCTCATGAAGCTATCATTTGAGAATATGACTATAGCATTTAACATATTTAATATGGATGAGCACACAATGAGCTCTCTTATTGAGATAAATATAATTCACAGTTTGCACTCTTATTCTACCTCTTGTGCTAATGATGAACTCTCATTTGAGTAAATTTTCGAAGATAAGCTCATATTATTAGATTAATTGGCATATACTATTCTATGTATGATAACACTTGTGCAAATATGCCATTCATTTATGAGCAAATTTTTGAGGATTTGTTTGCAGAGGAGATTGCATTACTTCGTGAGTTAGAAGGGCCACCACCGCACTTCACAGTTAGTTCACTTGATCATGTTGCTCTCTTCTCACCTCACGATATTTCTACATGTGTGCTTATTACTAATGATAATTGGCAGGTTTATATTGAAGAACTCTTTAACCCAATTAGTAATACTTACATGTGGATAAAGAAAAAATGATGGCGGCATAAGAAACAGACATGTAATTTCGTGACTTGTAGGAGGATGATGAGATACAATAATGCACCCACTTCACGTTTGAAATATACACACTATGAAAGTGGGAAGCGATAAAAAGTATTAATAGGGTGACGATATTGAGATCGTGACTTTTTATGACTCTCATTATTTGTATAATATTTGTACAATAGTTTTCATATTTATTGTACCACCCTTGGTTCGTGTATGAGGGCATACACGAGTTTAGGTGTGGGGGAGTGGGTTATGGTATTTTTTCATATTTTTCTAGGATTTTTAGATTTTTTTTAAAAAAAATTTATTTTACTTTTAGATTTTTGGATTTATTTATTTTACACTTTAGGTAGTTTTTAGGATAATTTTTTTTTAAAAATATAAAAAAATTAAAAGAAATCTGAAAAGAAGTAAAGAATACAAATATTTTTTTTAATAAATCAACCTAATTACAAATAAAATATTAAATTTAGATTTGAAATTTGATTGGAGAGTAGATTAGATAATACACTTAGAATTTTATGAAAAAAATAAATACTGCTAATAGTAATTTTGAGGTAAATATATATTTATTTTTCTCTTTACAATAGTTTATTAGGTTAAGAACAAAGATGATATTGACTAAGTAGTCTTCTCTTTCTAAACAAGAAAGAAAACAAAACAAAATAAAAAAGTGATGAGCGTGGTATTTAAGGCAATAATTCTAAAAAAAGTTAAAAAAAAAGGTGAGCCTAATATTTAAGGTAATAATTCTTTAGAAATAAAAAAAAAATAAAAGTATGATCCGAGTAATCGGATACTTTGTGCCTAGGAAAGCGTGAATATTTGCATAAAATGTGAAATATTCGCAAAAAAGATAGTATGATCCGAGTAATCGGGTATTTTGTGCCTAAGCAAGCATGAATATTCGCATGAAAAGTAAAATATTCGCAAAAAAAGAGAAAAAAAGAAAAAAAAAATTATTTAGAGAGATGAGATGAATCATGAGTTAGAATTTGAGTTCAAAACCGAAGTAGACTATCACATGTGCACGCAGATGTATAAGAGCCAATGAATTATCTAATAGTGGGTATTAAAAGATAGAATTTGAATTTTTGATTAAAATGATAGGTGTATTTGATATGATACTTGACTTGAAAATTGATAATCTAAATGTGTTTATGAGTTTGTATATTAGTGAGATTAATTGAAGAAAATATTAAAAAATTTTTTTTTCTTTCTTTTGTATAAATTTCTTTTATTTTTCTTAATTTTTTGTTATCTTTTCTTATTTCCTTAATCTAACTTCTTTACGAATTTTGTGGTATATTCACTGCAAAAGCTCACGAGACACAACTCGTCCACTAGGATAACCTAGGAGTTTAATGGCTTGTTACACATGCTAAGTGCAATCGCGATTCTTGCAAAAGTGAGTTAGAATTTTTTTCTTTTTCTTTTTAGGTCTAAGTTTTGTTTGAGGACTAATAAAAGATAGGTGTGGGGATATGATGAGTACCATATATTGCATATTTATAGCTGCCATATTATCTATTTTTGCATACAAATAATGTTATTCAGATATTTTTAGTGTGTTTTTCAGATAAACCTATTCCTACAAGGAGATGGCATAAACTCAGAGCCGAATTAGGAAACCAAGTTCTGAAAAGAGTTAAAAGTGAGCAAAACTATAGGATTATGAAGTTGTAGAGACCCATCTTCAATACAGCCATTCATATCAAAAGAAGAGGGACAGAACTTCATGCAGAAGAAAAATGGGGCCAAGACTTCACAACTTTGCCGCTATTTGGCAGTGTAATGGGCCCCAATCTGGAAGAGATGTTTACGAGATTTTCGATGTAATTTTGTAGTTACTCACTTGTACTTATATTAGGGTTTGGTTCTCTGAGACCTATATATTTGCCATATCCTTGTAATCTAGGATTTTTTGGATGTAATTTTGTACTCGTAATTATAAATAAAATTAGGATTTTGCCGAATGGGTGATGGCCACTATATCGAAGTCCAGAGGTATTTTTTACTTCTCATCATTGTTCTTAGGTAATTTTCTTTTATTTGCTTTATAGTTTAATTTAATCTTGCTTTCTAGATTACATTTTCTTGCTTTCATAGTTAATCATAATTTTATTCAAACTACAGGATTATGATTTTGATAGTTAGAACTATGAGTAGCTAAGTTAGTTTAGCTCTAGGATATAGATGAAACTAGGAATCAACCATGTAAATTGCTCTTTATTGTTTTCTTCCTAAAGTAAAAATAAAAAAAGATATGATTTTTCCATGAAAAGATTAAAATATAAGAACTCAGAAATTAATACTTTGATAGGTTATACTTGAGTTAAATTTCTTGATAGCCTATACTTAGTTAGGATTTGGGGTTATTAGTTTTCATCTTCTTCATTAAATTATCTAATGATTTAGTTTGTTATTATGCAAAGAGTATTTTTGATGAGTTATTTTTGCACATTACTTGATCTCTCATGTTTAGAATACTTAAAATAAACATTAAAACTAAAAGATCAATTTTTATGATAGAAAAAAATAATAGAAATAATGCATGATTGTAAACTAGTGGAATCTATATCCTAGACTAATTAGAATAACTCAAATTCAACTTAGAATCCTTTGTTAGTCCGTTAGAGTAATAGGATTAGCGAGAATACAAAAACACTTTAAATTCTCGTGAGAACGACCTGTTAGCGCTACAACCGACACTGTGCACTTGCAGTAGATTTATCACATCAAGTCACCTCTAGAATTCGATGCCAAAATATTATAGGATTAAGTATCACATGGAACTAAGTACTATCGAAGCAAAGTACCACACAGAAAGTGAGGGTTATCTCTTGAATCAATGGGAAATACCTCTAGAATCCATGAGGTCATCTCTAAAATCCGATATTAAGTTTGTATGGAACTAAGTGACACATGGAATTAAGTGCTACACGAAACAAACTAACACACTGAAAGTAGAGGCTACCTCTTGAATCCGTGGGAGACACTTTAAAAGCTTATGAGGGTCACCTCTACAATCCAACATCTCCTTATAGCCTGATACTAGCCAAATTTGTACGGATTTAAGTGTCACAATGGAACTAAGTATTATATGGAATAAAATACCACAAGAAAAGTTGTGGTCACCTCTTGAATTCATGTGAGCCACCTCTAGAATCCATTCGGGCCACATCTAGAATCCGACGTTGCTTGATGGCATGCTATACTTACTTGATTTTGTTTTCTTAAGCATACCATGCACCTCATGATTCTTATTATATTTGGTATATCTTGTTACTTGATCATATCATACTATACATACCATGTACTGTATGATTCATGTTATATTATGCATACTATATATTTCATAATTCACAAGTATACAACTTTTTTATTGTTTCTACTAGCATACCACATTGATATGGTTCCTATAGAATGGCATGAGATAGTGTTTATATTCTTGTTTTGGTTCTGACTCCAAGTATTATCACATCCCAGGTCTGCCACTAAGACAACAGTAGTAGAGGAGGAGCACCCACTCCTCGAAATTCAACATTTCCAAGAGTTGACCGAGTGCCAATATCCAACTTCTTGTAGGATTCTTATCTTTTTGTGTATATTTCATTTTGGTTTATATGTGCACATATATCCTATTTTCTAATTCTATCCGTGGTATCTGAACATTCATGTACATATTCAGTACATGAGTTACTTTATTCTAATAATGTCATGAGCAACTTTTGGTGTACATAGTGCTTATCTATTCCAGTATACTTATTTTTAGATATTATTATATTCATGCTTGTGATGCTGAGATAGATTCAGACCTGTGGGATATATCTCATATTTATGTGCTTTCATATCTCTTACTTGCATTTGTTAAAAAAATGGCATCGTGCACCACGGTGTTGAGAGTGCTCGCTGCTAACACCTTACCTCTTTATTAGGACACGCATTCGAGCCCACCTATGTGGTTTAGAAGCATCAGAAGAAGTATTTCTGGTGGTCATGCATGATGAAGATTGTTAGATATGTGTCTAGGTGTTCTATTTGCCAACAAGTAAAGGATGAATATCAGATAATGACTAGATTGCTCCAACTACTAGCAATACTAGAGTGAAACTTGGATAAGATATCGATGGATTTTGTGACAAGCCCTTGGGGCACCAGAAATAATAATGCAATTGAATAGTTATGGATTGGCTGACAAGTCAGCTCATTTCATTCCATTTAGAGTTGGTTTGTCAACAAAGTGTTAGCAAGAAGATTCGTGCAGAAGGTGGTTGATGTGATATATTTACTGCAAGCGCACAGTATCGTTGTAGCGCTGTACAGGTCGTCTCATAGGGATCTAAGGTATTTCTACGTTCCTTACTCTTTCCTTAGTCTAACGGACTAACCAAAAATTCTAGCTTAAACTTGAATTAATCTAAATAGCCTAGGATTTAGAATCCACTAATTTCCAACCAAGTTCTTATTTCTATTATTTTCTTCTATCATAAAAATTTGATCTTTTTAGTTTAATTTTTACTTAAAGTGCTCTAAGCATGAGCTATCAAGTGTTGTGCAAGTATAACTCATCAAAAATACTACTTCTTATAAAAACAAACTAAATCTTTTAGATAAATTCAAAGAAAAAGATAAAACCAGCAACCCCAAACCCTAACTAAGCATAGATTATCAAGAAACCTACTTAAAGTATAATCTATCAAAGTCCTAATCTTCGAGTCCTTGTATTTTAATATTTTTATTGAAAAATCATGTTTTTATTAATTTTATTTAAAAAGAAAAATATTAGAAAATAATTACATGATGGATCTTAGCTTCATCTACATACTAGAGCTAATCTAATTAGCTACTCATATTTTTACTAAGGAAAATCAATTTTTTATTCATGAAATGATAAACCCTAATCTAGAAAGCAGTAAAACCTAAATTAGAAAGGGATAAACTCTATCTAGAAAGCAAGTAAAAATCTCAAGAACAATGGTTTACCTCTGGAACACGGTGTTGTGGCCGTCAACCTTCAGCAAAAACCCTAACTTTATTAATCAGAAAACGAGTACAAAAATTCCAGAATCCCCTCAAAATACAAGGATTAGCCAATATATAGGCCTCGGAAACCAAACCCTATTTCTAGCAGAACAAAAAAAAAACTACAAATTTACAATTAAGCTCTCGAAGAAAATTTCTGTGGAATGGCCATTGTTTGGCCGCTATTTGGCGGTAGAAACCACCAATTAGCGGCTAAACAAAGCCCAATTGGCCTGATATTTCTTCTATAGGAGTATCTTGTCTTGTACTCATTATTTGCTTGACTGTTTTTTACTTTTACTTCCTACAATAATTTGATCTTATAGTCTCGCCCACTTTAGAAACTTTTCGGCCTTTGATTTCCTAGTCCAACTCTGATTTCATGCCATCTCCTTGTATAAATCGGATTACCTGTAAAAGGCACTAAAAATACCAGAGTAGTATTTATTTATATACAAAAATAGATAAAATATGGGAGGAAAAATACAGTATAT
Source organism: Dracaena cambodiana (assembly GCA_036321105.1). NCBI lineage: Eukaryota > Viridiplantae > Streptophyta > Magnoliopsida > Asparagales > Asparagaceae > Dracaena > Dracaena cambodiana. Next base: position 25,796,301 of record JAYEPQ010000010.1, read on the forward strand.
GATACTCATCACACCTCCACACCTATCTTTTGCTAGTTCTCGAGCAAAATCTAAACCTAAAAAGAAAAACAAAAATCCTAACTCACTTTCGCAAGAATCGCGATTGCACTTAGCACGTGCAACAAGTCTTTAAACCCCTAGGTTACCCTAGTGGACGAGTTGTGTCTTGTGAGGGTTTGCAGTGAATATACCCACAAAATTCAAGAAGAAAATAGATTAAGGAGTAAAGAAAAGAAAAATAAGGATAACTGAAAAATCAAGAAAAATAAAAATTTATACAAAAGAAAGAAAAATCATCCTTTTTTTTATAATATTTTCATCAATTAATCTCACTAATATACAAACTCAAGAACGCATTTAGATTATCAATTTTTAAATCGAGCGCCATATCAGATACACTTATCATTTTAATCAAAAATTTAAATCTTATCTTTCAATACCTACTAACAGATAATCTATTGGCTCCTATACATCTATGTTCATGTGTGATAGTCTATTTTGGTTTTGGACTCCAACTCTAACTCATGATTCATCTCCTCTCTCATAACAATTTTTTTTCTCTTTTTTTTTTCTTTTTTTTAAGAATATTTCACCTTTCATGCGAATATTTACGCTTTCTTAGGCGCAACATACCCGATTACTCATTTCATACTCTTTTCTTTTCTTTTTTTTTAGAATATTTCACCTTTCATGCGAATATTTATGCTTACTTAGGCGCAAAATACCCGATTACTTGGATCATACTCTTTTTTTCACTCTTGAAGCTATTACTTTAATACCAGGCGCACCCCATTATTTTATTCTCACTTCTTTTTTTTTGTTTGTTTAGAGAGAGAAGACTTACTCATTCGTTATCATCTTTATTCTTAACCTAATAAACTATTGTGAAGTGAAAAATAGATGTATACTTATCTCAAAACTACTGTTAGTGATATTTATTTTTCGGATTTTAATCTTTTTTCATAAAATTCAAAGTGTATCATCCAATCTACTCTCATATCCAATTTCAAATCTAAATTTATTCCTTTATCTGTAATTAGTTTGATCTATTGATGAAAATAAATTTTTTTTTCATCATTTTTTTGTTGGTCACCCTAAAAACTACCCAAAGTGTAAAATAAAAAAAACCCAAAAACCTAAAAATAAAAATAAAAATAAAATCCTAAAAATTCTAAAAAAATAAAAATCTCCCAATACACTCCCCCACACCTAAACTTGTGTATACCCTCATACACAAATCATTGGTGCCGTCCTCTTTGCCTTTACTAGACTCACCGGGTGCAGGACGTGCTCGTGCTGTAGAAGACTCACTCCTATCAATTTGTTTCAACCGGTGCCAAATTTTTCCAAGACCATGCCAGACAACATTGATTTGCTCAGTGGGATCAGCTGGCAAGTCTTGGTCAAAGAAGGCATCATCTTCCTCCTCTTGTGTCAAGTCAGTGGCATATATATTCTCGTTATCAGCATGTTTGTTCCAATCTTCTGAAACAGCAGCATGATATGTCACTGAAATATGTTTGGTAGCAATAAACACGCGTGAGGGTGCGTATGCGTCAAATTCGGCACTAGATATAAACTTGCGACACAACTGTGTAATTAAACACGGCAGAGGCAAACTAGTCATCGACCGCATCTTAGCATCAATAATAGTGTCGAGTAGCTGTATGCACATACAGAAGTGAGTATCTTGACGCATAATACAATCAACAACATAAAGTGTAGGCGTGTAAAAAGATGATATGTGTGTAATGCCCATAACATTAGTGTTGACCCAGCGGCAAGTTGCGTGAATATTGCGATAGAGTGTCTTGCTACTGATCCCTTTATTACGTATTATTTTGCAGTTTGGGCCCATCCGTGTAAGATAATCCTCAATCCTACCGGGAGTGTGATTCCCGGAGTGAAGGAGGATACCCGTAGAAGCCGAGATGGCCGCTGCGTGCATTTCATATAATTGGCCGCGCCAATGGAGGTTTATGGTTTTGCGATCGTCCGAAATGTCGGATTTTGCAAAACTCGCACAAAATTCCTCCACCAACTCTGGGATGTAGAATGCATTAGGTGAATAAATGAGGTAATTCTAACCCAGAGTTTCGATCGCAGAGCAAAATAAACACTAAATGCAGCAAAAATTTCTCCGAAAAACTTCTCACAAGCAAATCTACCCATTATATCGTACTGTAATTATAAATTTGAAATCTGATCAAACCAGTAAATGGAGAAGAGAATAAGAGTACCTGTCCTGAAGTTTCAGGGAAAAAATCCAAGAAATGGCCGCTGAATGGCGGTGAAAGCCGCTATTTGGCAGCTTTATCTTCACAGTTGGCCGAGAGCTTTGGGAAGAGTATCTATTCTGGTGAGATAAATCTTTGGAGCACTACTGGTCAGAGAAAATATTGAAGATCCTACATTGTACTGCAAAGAGAGAAGCAAAAGCCAAATGAGGAAGTGGGGAAGGGAGGGGGGCAGCTAGGGTTTTGGAAGAATGGATTTGGGGAAGAAGAGGGCTGCTTGGGTTTATATAGGGATGGAAAATTATAGTCAGCTCCTCATCTTTCCCTAATTTTGCTTTAAAACCCTGCATCATGTTAGTAACATAATATACATGCTATTATACACATGACTACATGCCTTTACGCATAAATTGGATCGTGAAGTGTCACGACCTCCACGTTATTGTTGGCAGTGAAAATTTCTAAGTTAAAAGGATTTTCCAAAATAGAACGCGGAGCCAATTTAATAGCCCCGCATTTGGTAATATTAACCCACCCGTTTGAACAAAACGCGGAGATGTTTAATAGCTCCGCGTTGATTCCGCAGTCTGGCTTGTATTAGCCTCGCGTTTGAGTAAAACGCAGAGATGATCAATAGCTCCGCGTTAGCTCCGCGTTTTGGTTATTTAGCGCCGCGTTTTGATGCGATTAAAACTCCGCGTAAGCAGATAACCAGAATCTCAAATTGATTGAGATTATGATTTTGGGTTTATCCAAATACCAAATCAAATCTAATCAGAATTCCATCAAAACTAAGATATTTGATTGGAATCCCTGATAATGACGAGTACTATTTAAATAGAAACTCTTGTATTAACCTGGGGCTATAAATACCTTCCTGGTGAAACCCTAGGGGTCTTCTTTTTTGGCATCGAAAGTCATCTATCGATCCTTTGGCAATTCAAGTACGCGAGAGAGCCTTGAAGCCTTTGCTGATCATCTTCTTTTCGGCAGTTGAGATATTTTTCTGAAATCTTGGAGAATTCGAGATACGCACAGAGCCTTGAGTTCGTGAAGATCAGAGAAAATCACCATCTTCTTTCTGGAGTTCTTGAGAAGTTCGAGTTACGCGAAAGAGCCTTGAACAAATCAAAACCAGAGAAGATCGTCTATAGTTGGCGTATATCTTCAAGAGAGAGGATTTCAACGTACCGATCGTCCACGGGAACTACTATAGATCCCATCGCCACAGATCCCACAATATTGTAAAAGAGAGAGATTGAAATATAAGATCCTCTCGTTTGTTCTCTTTATATCTTGTTCACTTCTATTGTAATCTAAGATGTATTCAATGGAAGGAAGCGAAGGAACCTTTGCGACGAACAAACTGGCGACCACAGTGGGAGCCATCTCTTTCACTGATGAAGAGATAGTGGCGCAATCGGACGTTGACTTGATCGGATCCGAAATAGGCACGCTGGTCGTTGAAATCGATCAGCAGAAGTACGAGGAGTTCCTCTCCTCCGGATCAGGTGACTTGGATGAGACACGGCACTATCGTCGCATGTACTCCAATGCCCGAGTGACGGGTAGAAAGGTATCCACCGAGAGACGGGGATCCTTGGAGACTGCGGCTATAGAGCCGGAGTTCACACAAAAATCCTAGCCGAGGATGAACTTCCAACTGCCGAAGAAGATCTAGGGACTGGACTGACCAGGACCCAACTCCGGAACAGGAACCGGAGAGCGAGGCGTAGAACCCTCAAAGCCCGTCTTGGACGCGGAGCTAACTCTAGAGGACGCGAGGCTATGGTCCCTCGCAAACTGGCTCGCGCTACCTGCGAGACCAGTCTCTACCGCGTTAAACGCGAAGATACAACTTGCCTTAAAAGCAAGGAAAAGCCAGCGTGTGATTTTCTACGCGAGGCTATTACTGAGCCTAGCGAGAGACGCGAAGCCAGTAAGGGTTGCGCTAGTCGCAGAATACCCAACACTCGCGAGTTACGCGAGTATAAAAATTCTTCAAAGCCAGCGTGTGATTTTCCACGCGAGGCTATTACTGAGCCTAGCGAGAGACGCGAAGCCAGTAAGGGTTGCGCTAGTCGCAAAATACCCGACACTCGCGAGTTACCCGAGTATAAAAATTCTTTAAAACCAGCGTGTGATTTTCCACGCGAGGCTATTACTGAGCCCAGCGAGAGACGCGAAGCCAGTAAGGGTTGCGCTAGTCGCAGAATACCCGACACTCGCGAGTTACGTGAGTATAAAAATCCTTCAAAGCCAGCGTGTGATTCTCCACGCAAGGCTATTACTGAGCATAGCGAGAGACGCAAAGCCAGTAATACTTGCAATAAACGCAAGACTTCTGATACCCGCGAGGAACGTGAGGATGATTGGCAAATAGTTGTCAGTCGTAAAAATCGTGCTAGGCGCGAAGCTATGATTTGCGTTAATCGCAAATATAAGCCAGCGTGTAAAACCTTCCCTTCACGCGGGGCTATTATTCCAGAAGCTAAACTTCTAAAGACATACCAAGCCAGCGAGAGACGCGAGGCTAGTGTGGATAAGCGCGGAGCTATTCTTCAGGCCCGCAATGTGAAACGCGAGGCTATTCCGAAGCCACGCGAGGATCGGTCCAACCCCAGAGTCAGGATTGATCAGACAAAGAAGCTTCAGTGGGTTCCCAGATCTTCTCAAGAGTTGAATGGACCTCTTGACTCTATGACTAAAGGCGCTGATCTCAGGGAATATCTCTCTAAGAAGAGAGGCATAGACCAACTTCAGGTTGAGCCTGTCTGTCATTGCCAGCAACTGGTGACTGCAGTATCAGCCGTAATGGACAATTGTGGCTGCAGCAAGAACAGGATATCTGTGTTCGACCGATTAAACGAGTCAAACCAGAATCCTGCTAAGAAGACAAGAACCACTTCCCTGAAGCAAGGGAGAGCTGTAACCTCCAACATGGTAAGAAAAGGGAAGAAAATTATAGAGACGGATGATAATTCAGAATCGAGCGATGAAGAACCTCATCGTGTTACTCGACTTAAATCAGGAGCCGTCCCGCCTCGAAATTATAAGAGGCTCGCAGGGGGTTTTTACGATGAGGACAGTGATAATTCAGCTATAGCCTCACCTCGTTCCTCTGCATCGTCTCGACTACAGAAGCCAGCATCTCACATGGCAGATAAATCTGATGATATCAATCAGAGATTTGAAGCTCAAGAAAGAATGATTCGAGAGCAGCAAAAGATGATTGAAGGTCTTAAAGTCATGCTATCGAGATTTGTTGAAGATAATGTCAAAAAGGGCAAGGAAAATCCAAATGAAGAAGAACAGGAGGAGAAAGCCCACTCGATGCATGAGGAAGAAGATAGATTTTCTTTCCATGATCTGCATGAAGAAAAGCTTGAAGAATTACATAATCAACTCGAAGATTTAATGCGTAAAAAGGAGTTGAAAGAGTCAGGGGTCTCAAGATCGTATCCTCCTGAATGGGATACGATACCATACCCACAGAAGTATAAACCGCTCAAGTTAGAGCCTTATGACGGGAAGAGATCGCCCAGTCAGCACATCTATTATTTCTTGTCCCAAGCAGGACATCTGTTGAGTAATGACCCAATTATGACCAAAGTATTCGCGAGTACTTTGCTATGGCCTGTCTTTACTTGGTTTATGCAGTTGCCCCCAGGATCCATTAATGCCTGGCTTGATGTCGAGAAATTATTTCTCTCATGATTCTTTGAGGATGATACCGAGATTACGGTTCATTCCCTCCTTGCAACTAGACAACGAGAACAAGAAACGGTTAAAGATTTCATAGAAAGGTTCCAGGAGAAGTCCGTACATTGCAAACACGGAATGATCCAGGAAACTCTAGTAGAGACCTGTCGACACAATCTTAAGACAATGTGCTCCTCAAAATGGGGGTCGTAGAGTCCAAAACGTGGAGGGACCTACTCAAACAAGGAGAGCAAGCAGAAGACTTGATTCGCCGAGTTGAAGAGTCCCGCGGGCCAAGAAATGCTGGGGGTAATAAGTCATATACCCAAAACAACAGCAATAAAAATAAAGGGAAAGTAGTAATATCGTCAGAAGCTGCTCCTCAGAAAACCAGTCCTCCGCCAGAGCCGAAATCTCAAGGTCAGCGAGGGTCAAGGCAAATTAGACCGCAGCAAGAAAGGAATTACACTTTCAAAACTGAACAGACACCTGTCCTCTTTCACTTGCTCCAGAAAAAGGGAATGCTAAAACTTCCGGAGAATAAGAAGCCAGAAGACGCTGGTAAGACTAAAGATCCCAACTACTGTCTCTATCACCGGAATGTTGGGCACCCTACCAGGGATTGTTTTCCCCTTAAGAACAGAATCCAAGCACTAATAGAAGCTGGGGTTCTAACACTTAAGGAAGAGCAGAAGAAGGTCACTGCCAATATGGCAACTATAGTGGTTGGAACCCACGAGTTCCCCGCAGGAGTGACCCCAATCCCAAAGGGTGAGGCAGTCACAAAGAATCTTGATCCTTACAACAAAGCCCAAGAAGGACTTGTTCCTGTGATGACCCAAAGAGGGGAAGTTATGTGGGTTCACCCCGATCTGATAGAAGACGAGCAGTGGACAAACACAGCGGGTCACAAGAAAAAGCGGACTAGCAATGCTATCTCCGCGGAAATAAAGGATGAATATATTGCAGGAATACCCACAGACTTTGAAGAGGAGCCCGAAGCCACGGCCACTCATCAAGATGGGGCAGGCCGTTCCGGCACTCGGTCTGGAAAAACATATTTTAGAGACTACACCAGGGTAGATCCGAAGGATATATATACGGAAACTACTAATCCTGCAAAGCAAAAAGGTGTTCGTTTCCAGAAGAATCCGCGAAGAGACGAAGGAGTTAAGAATACCTCCTTCCAATTTGATATCATAACTCAGCTGGCAAATATTCCAGCTCGAGTAACGCTATACGAGTTGTTACGATTGTCAAAATCAACTCGTGAGGCGTTAAGGGAAGCTTTGGTAGACTCTGAGTCATTCCTAGCTCAGATTATCGAGCCGGCTAATGAAGGACAGGATTCTTCCCCCGCTGTCATCAAGTGAGGAGGCAGGTCCCACAAATAGTTTTCTCTCCAGAAGACATGCAGGTAAGGAATATAAAGCACAACAGGCCTTTATATTTCTCCGGATGTGTCGGATCCACAAAAGTGGACCGAATTCAAATTGATCCGGGCTCTGCACTAAGTGTCGTACCCAGAAGGTTGATGCAGCTGCTAGGGATCTCCCTCCATCGTCTGACACCAACCAACACGTCAATATATGGGTCAACGCCAATAATAGCAGCCCCCTCGGGAAAATTCGACTCCGATGCCAAATTGGAGATCTAAGGACGGAGGTTACATGCTATGTTATTGATGCAGATACCTCCTACAATATTCTACTAGGACGACCTTGGATCCATGCTTACATGATCGTCCCGTCGACTCTTCACCAATGCATGAAATATTACAATGAGGAAGGAGAAGTCCGGACACTAATTGCAGATAAGCAACCTTTCAAAGGACTGGAGAATTACTTCATAGATACTTCACTCTACAAACCAGCTCATGAAATCTCCAATGATGATCCTAGCAAACCTCCAAAGCCCGAGGACAGTGGCAACGAAGCCGACACTGAGTACGAGCTTCTTGAAGAGGATGATGGGGGTGATTATGAAATTAACCCCAACCTAGATTTTACTCTTAGTTTTGATAATATAGTGAATGTAATAGAGAGTGAATGGGTTAATGAAAATGTAAAGTTAGTCTACGAGCATGCTGTAGCTACTGAGTCTGAACCCTCTTGTACTTCCACTGAAGTGGATGGCCTATCCAAACTTGAAGTTCTGGCGGCATATCATTTGCCACTTAGGTCATCCCTCCTCTCCCAGTCTAAAATAGCTGAAGAAAAAGGTCACTACTTTGAAGTGCCTCCTCGGAGAGGATCCCAAAAGCCGATTATGTTCGGCAAGGTAATTACGTCACCTCGGCGAAAACAAAGCAGTGAAAGTGATGAGCAAACATCACTCCAATTTCATATGTATGAACAAAGATCCCGACAGATGATGGAAAAGATGGGATATAATTTTACCCAGAAGCCGGGATTAAACTTTGGAAAAGGGCGACGGAATCTCATACCCTCATTTAGACCGAGAGGAAAGAGTCCTGATTATTATCAGAAGACCCGCAGGGGGTTGGGCTATGTGTCTACTCCACCCTCATCGCCATCCAAGGGTGAAGAGAGTTCTTCGGCTAAAGAAGAAATATCTTCACCCGACTATGATTCGGATGTAAGTACCAGTGCTTGGTTTCAATCTTTGACAGTCAATATAGTTTCATCCGCACCAGAAAGCGACGAGGAACCAATTGACGTTCAACATGACGCTTGGGCTAGGCATATGGATACTCTCTGGGATGTCCGCTTTGAACAGCGTGACCCGCCCATAGAAGACAAATTAATACAAGTTAACATGGGAACGGAAGAAAATCCGAAACCCATTTTCATAAGCGACACACTAACTCCTTTAGAAAAGGAGGAACTTATATCTCTTATCAAAGAGTATATAGATGTGTTCGCATGGAGTTATGAAGATATGCCTGGGCTTGACCCTCAAATTGCCACACACCGGTTAAATATTAAAGAAGATGCTAAGCCTGTCAAACAACAGCAAAGGCGTTTTCGACCGGAACTGATGGAGGCGATAGGCGCTGAAGTCAACAAGATTATACAATCCGAATTCATCCGAGAAGAGCAGCATCCTGACTGGGTGGCTAACATAGTGCCGGTTCGCAAAAAGAATGGCAAAATCCGAATATGCATCGATTTTCGAGATCTGAACGTTGCATGTCCCAAAGATGAGTTTCCACTCCCCATCATCGATGTGATGATTGATAATACTTGCGGTTATGAGAGGATATCCTTTATGGATGGCTTCTCAGGTTATAACCAAATTAAAATGCACCCGGATGATGAAAAGCATACAGCTTTCAGAACGCCGCTGGGGGTATACTGTTATACGGTGATACCATTCGGATTAAAGAACGCAGGTGCTACCTACCAACGCGCAATGAGTGTCATATTCAAGGAACACCTGCGCAGAACAGTGGAGTGCTATGTGGATGACTTAGCAGTCAAAAGCAAAAACAAAGAAGATCATCTTCATGATTTAAGAGTGGTCTTCGATCTTATGAGGAAACATCATCTAAAGATGAATCCTACCAAGTCATTCATGGGGGTATCCAGCGGGAAATTTCTTGGGTTCATAATCACCTGAAAAGGAATTTTCCTTGACCCTGAAAAGGTAAAAGCGATTAGCGAAATGTCGCCTCCCCGCAATCTTAAGGAATTAAGGGGATTACAGGGAAAGCTCGCCTATATTCGGCGCTTCATTTTCAACCTATCTGGACGATGCCAGCCATTCTCAAAACTTATGAAAAAGGGAGTGTCTTTCGTATGGGATGAGGCATGTCAACAGGCCTTTGACGACCTTAAAGAATACCTCACCAAACCTCATGTTCTTATGGTACCGATCCCCGAGCAGCCCTTCCTCATATATGTGAGGGCCAAGGATAATGCCTTAGGCGCATTACTGGCTCAATATAATGAGCACGGCCATGAACATGCCCTTTATTATCTAAGCAGGATAATGATTGGGGCCGAACAACGGTATACCCCGATTGAAAAGGAATGTTTAGCCCTAGTGTTCGCCATTCAGAAAATGCGACACTATCTTTCTGGGCAAACGATTCATGTCATATCACGGGTTAATCCCCTGAAGATTCTGATGAGAAAACCAGGGGCTTTAATTGGCAGGTTGGCGAAATGGGCATTACTACTGTCGCCCTATGACATACACCTCGTTCCTCAAAAGGCGACGAAGGGACAGACAATTGCCGATTTTCTTGCAGACCACCCAATTCGGTCTAATACCAAACAGATGTCAGGGGTCAACACAGTTAGCAAAGAGAAACCATGGTAAATGTTCTTTGATGGTGCTGCCAGACGATCTGCTGCTGGAGCGGGGGTTGTGCTAATATCCCCACATAAACATATATTGCCTAACGGTTACTCATTAACAGAACCGTGCACGAATAATGTAGCGGAGTACAACGCTCTCATTATCAGCTTAAAAATAGCTCTGCAACTGGGGGTGAACCATCTAGAGGCATATGGAGACTCTAAGCTCATCGTCAATCAGATGACAGGTGAGTATGAAGTCAGACATGAAGCCCTCATCCCCTATCATCAGCTAGCTATTGAGCTAGCAGGATATTTTAAATAATTCTACATATATCACGTATCTCAAAATGAGAACGTTTATGCAGATACTCTTGCCGCGTTAGACGCAACACTGGCAATCCCGCCAGGTGAAGTTAAAAGCATCACCAAGGAAAGCAGAGAGCTCCTTCATCCAGATGCTCTTCTTCAAAATAAAGAAGTGTGCCAAGTAGGCCTAAACCTGGAGCCCAGTGATTGGCGATTTCCATTTGTGGATTACGCTTTACATGGGATATTATCAGAAGATCCTAAGGAAGCCACCTCTATAAAGAGGAATGCCCAAAGATTTTATTATGACTATAAACTTCAGACTTTATATAGAAAGTCAAGAGATGGTCTGCTACTACGCTGCATATCAAAAGCGGAAGCAGAAGAAGTGCTGAGAGAAACACACGATGGAATATGTGGAGCTCATCAGCCCGGTCCTAAACTTGGAGACCGTATAAGAAGGTTAGGATACTACTGGCCAAACATGATCACGGAAGCAATGGCATACGCTAAACGATGTCATGCATGCCAAGTTCATGCTAATTTTATTCATCAACCCCAAGAATACTTGCACAATACCGTTGCAAGTTGGCCATTTGAGGCATGGGGATGGATATTATGGGTCCTATAACTCCCCCGTCATCCAAAAGACACCGGTTTATTCTTGCAATAACCGATTATTTTTCAAAGTGGGCTGAAGCCGTGCCCATGAAAGAGGTGAAAACGACAGATGTGATCAAGTTTATCAAGCATCATGTCATTTACCGTTTCGGCGTCGCTCGACGGATCATTCATGATAATGGTCCGCAATTCATTAGTCAGGGATTCTCCAGATTCTGCAATAAGTTCAGAATCAAAGATATCGCTTCTACACCATATAACCCTACAGCTAACGGGTTAGCGGAAGCTTTCAACAAGACGATCATCAAACTCCTTCGGAAGTTCGTGATGAAAAGTTGGGAGAATGTTTGTGGGCTTATCGCACCACCATTCGCACCCCGACCAAAACTACCCCGTTCTCTTTGGTTTATGGAAGTGAGGCTGTCTTGCCTCTTGAAATCCAGATACCATCATTAAGAGTGGCTTTAGCCACAAGGATGACGACAGAAGAGCGCCATCAGCAAAGATTGCAAGAACTAGAGGCGTTAGATGAAAAACGTCTCAGGGCTCAACAACAATTTGAGTTGTATCAAGCCCGAATATCTCAAACGTTCAATAAGAACGTCAAACCAAGGACCTTTAAGTAAGGAGACTTGGTTCTGACTGTTAAAAGGCCAATGGTGCTAACCCACAAGACTAAGGGTAAGTTTGAACCCAAGTGGGAAGGACCGTTTATTGTGGAGACAGTATATTCCAGTGGAGCCTATCGCTTAATGAATCAAGACGGCGACAGGATGATGATGCCAATCAATGGAAAATTTCTGAAGAAATACTATTCTTAGTACCCTTGGAGATACGTGTCTTCTTTTTCTTAGGCATGCGCAGTTTGGCACCTCTGACCTAAACCTGGTGTGTTTGGAGTGCCCAGTTCAAGTTACGCGAGAGAGCCTTGAACCGCCCCCAGTTTGGTTCTCAAGTTTGAACCACCATCAGTCTTTTCTTGGGCATGCGCAGTTTGGCGCCTCTGACCTAAACATGGTGTGTTTGGTTCTCAAGTTTGAACCACCTCCAGTCTTTTCTTAGGCATGCGCAGTTTGGCGCCTCTGACCTAAACCTAGTGCGTTTGGTTCTCAAGTTTGAACCACCTCCAGTCTTTTCTTAGGCATGCGCAGTTTGGCGCCTCTGACCTAAACCTGGTGTGTTTGGTTCTCAAGTTTGAACCACCTCCAGTCTTTTCTTAGACACGCGCAGTTTGGCGCCTCTGACCTAAACGTGGTGTGTTTGGAGTGCCAAGTTCAAGTTACGCGAGAGAGCCTTGAACCGCCTCCAGTTTGGTTCTCAAGTTTGAACCACCATCAGTGTTTTCTTGGGCATGCGCAGTTTGGCGCCTCTGACCCAAACCTGGTGTGCTCAGTTCTCAAGTTTGAACAGCCCCCAATCTTTCTTTTAGGCATGTGTAATCAAGCGCCTCTGACCTAAAAGATATGAATTGCCCAACGCCGACTAGGCAATGGGAAGAGAACCAGTTTCTCGCCAACCCATCATACTGGGGTAAAAGTATGAATTGCCCAACGCCGATTAGGCAATGGGAAGAGAACCAATTTCTCGCCAACCCATCATACTGGGGTAAAAGTATGAATTGCCTAACGCCGACTAGGCAATGGGAAGAGAACCAATTTCTCGCCAACCCATCGTACTGGGGTAAAAGTATGAATTGCCCAACGCCGACTAGGCAATGGGAAGAGAACGAATTTCTCGCCAACCCATCATACTGGGGTAAAAGTATGAATTGCCCAACGCCGACTAGGCAATGGGAAGAGAACCAGTTTCTCGCCAACCCATCATGCTGGGATAAAAGTATGAATTGCCCAACGCCGACTAGGCAATGGGAAGAGATCAAATTTCTCACCAACCCATCATACTGGGGTAAAAGTATGAATTGCCCAATGCCCACTAGGCAATGGGAAGAGAACCAGTTTCTCGCCAACCCATCATACTGGGGTAAAAGTATGAATTGCCCAACGCCGACTAGGCAATGGGAAGAGAACAAATTTCTCGCCAACCCTATCATACTGGGGGTAAGAGTATGAGATTAACTACCCAATGCTGATTAAAGGCAAAAAAGGGGAGAGGAGATCAATTTCTCGACAACTCACCATGATGAGGGGAATAACATGGCTAGCCCAACTCAAACGGTAGTTGGTAAAGGCCAATCAAACCCGTTGATAGCTAGGGATTTGCTAAAAATCCCATTAAACCTGTCATGTTAAATTCTTACCTCTGACAGTACTCCCTAAAATGCGGAGTAGATAATCCCACGTGGTGAAATTGAAAATGCGAAGTCACTTAGCTTCGCGCAATTCTGTGCAAACCACTCAGAGCGCGAAGTTATTTAACTCCGCGAAACGCGAGGATAACTTGGTATTTTAGCTTCGCGTTCTCATGAAAAACTTGAATTTTTGGCTAAGTTAAAGATGATCAGCAGCCGATCAAATTGGTATTAATGATCTAAGTTACGCAAAAGAGCCTTAGATTATTTTACCAAAATTATTGACCATCTGTTTGTTGTGCAAGCAAAATCATTGAAGCCAACAGATAGAGAGGAAAATAATTTGCCTTTATTCATGAAGCAAGAGATTACAAAGAAGGAGTTATAGCTCTCCCAAAAAGCTTCTACATGATCATCAATACATCGACTCATCAATAACTTAACAGTAAGATTTCTCTACGGGGTGTTGAAGCTCAGTTCCCTGGTTCACATGCAAAAGAACAGTAAGATTTCTCTACGGGGTGTTGAAGCTCAGTTCCCTGGTTCACATGCAAAAGATCTCCTCTGCAAATGTCAATTAGGATCTGTCATCCGAAATGAAGTACGAGAGGAAAGGAAAGTGCTGCATTGAAGCACAATTCTGAACTGCAAGTGCTGCAGCTCCCTATTTACAGCCCCTTCAAGAGTTTATCTCTAGGAGCCAGAGTTTGAAACCTGCAACTATGTTGTAAAGCATATGCTTCTGACTTCCTTAGAGTTACTTTTGCTGATGAAGATCGATGGACCCGCATACATTCCTCTTCAGAAAGGATTGGACTTACTGCAAAGGGAACAGAGTTTCCAAAAGAGTGAAAACGCGAAGCTAAGCTAACTTCGCGCACAGTTGAAGAAATAGCCTCGCGCTTTAAACGCAGAGGATGATGCGATAACTTCGCGTAAAGGGGGACAAGATTTCTTTCCGCTCTTTCCTTCTCTTTCAAATTCAAATTCATCACGACTGCTAATCAAAGATAGCCTCGCAATTCATCGTGACTGCTAATCAAAGATAGCCTCGCAATTCATCGAGACTGCTAATCAAAGATAGCCTCGCAATTCATCACGACTGCTAATCAAAGATAACCTCGCAATTCATCGCGACTGCTAATCAAAGATAGCCTCACAATTCATCGCGACTGCTAATCAAAGATAGCTTCGCAATTCATCGCGACTGCTAATCAAAGATAGCCTCGCAGATTCATCGAGACCACTAGTCAGATAAGCCCCGCGTTTCAAGCGCAGGGGATGACGCGATAACTTCGCGGAGAACGGCTATCTCGCCGGTAAAATAAACAGTTGTCTGGATTAAACCAAGCCGAAACATCTCAAGAATGGTTCTTAGAAGCTCAAGAGTTAAGGTTTTTACCTTCGGAAGACGCTGCATAGACTGGTTCGCCGTCGCGTCTACCTTCATGGCTGCTGCCATTAACGCCGACCAATTTGCGCGGTGTCGCACTCTTCCTAGATGGCATCCTAGTGATGAAGATCTATGGAAAGGAAAAAGAAGTTCGGCTGGAGATCATTCTTTCAAAATAAGAAGCCTGAGTCACCTGCTCTAAAGCCCTAAGATTCTTCGGATGAGATGAAGAAGAAGATGAGCCGGGAGCTCGATTTAAACAGAATTTCCGTCGCTTGGTATTCGGCGTAGAAATTCAGGGTAATTAATGACATAATTACTCATTTCACTGAAGACGAAGTGAAGCTGATTAGCTCTGCGTGAGTGAGCATAACGCGAGATAGACTTGGTATTCTAACTCCGCGTTTCAGTTAAAAAAAAAATCCAAAGTATTTCAAAATCTGCTGAAGTCTAAGCCATTTTGAAAACTTTGGAGGGGGTTCTGTTGGCAGTGAAAATTTCTAAGTTAAAAGGATTTTCCACAACAGAACGCGGAGCCAATTTAATAGCCCTGCGTTTGGTAATATTAACCCTGTGTTTGAATAAAACGCAGAGATGTTTAATAGCTCCGCGTTGATTCCGCAGTCTAGCTTGTATTAGCCTCGCGTTTGAGTAAAACGCGGAGATGATCAATAGCTCCGCGTTTTGGTTATTTAGCGCCGCATTTTGATGCAATTAAAGCTCCGCGTAAGCAGATAACCAGAATCTCAAATTGATCGAGATTATGATTTTGGGTTTATCCAAATACCAAATTAAATCTAATCAGAATTCCATCAAAACTAAGATATTTGATTGGAATCCCTGATAATGACGAGTTCTATTTAGATAGAAACTCTTGTATTAACTTGGGGCTATAAATACCTTCCTGGTGAAACCCTAGGGGTCTTCTTTTTTGGCATCGGAAGTCATCTATCGATCCTTTGGCAATTCAAGTACGCGAGAGAGCCTTGAAGCCTATGCTGATCATCTTCTTTTCGGCAGTTGAGATATTTTTCTGAAATCTTGGAGAATTTGAGATACGCACAGAGCCTTGAGTTCGTAAAGATCAGAGAAAATCACCATCTTCTTTCTGGAGTTCTTGAGAAGTTCGAGTTACGCGAGAGAGTCTTGAACAAATCAAAACCAGAGAAGATCGTCTATAGTCGGCGTATATCTTCAAGAGAGAGGATTTCAACGTACCGATCGTCCACGGGAACTACTATAGATCCCATCGCCACAGATCCCACAATATTGTAAAAGAGAGAGATTGAAATATAAGATCCTCTCGTTTGTTCTCTTTATATCTTGTTCACTTCTATTGTAATCTAAGATGTATTCAATGGAAGGAAGCGAAGGAACCTTTGCGACGAACAGTTATCGCTTACTTGAGGTTCTAAAAATGGTTTTAATCGGTGACCTTTTACTTTGAATAAACTACTATTTTTAGGATCCTCGAGATCAATTGCACCGTGATGGTGCACCATTTGTACTATGTACGGTCTACTCCATCTCGACCTCAATTTTTCGGAAAATAAATGTAGCCTCGAATTATATAGGAGAACTTTTTGTCCAGGTGCAAATGACTTGCGAATGATCGCTTTCTCATGAAACACTTTAGTTTTCTCTTTATAAATCTTAGCACTCTCGTATGCATATCGTCTAATCACATCAAGCTCATTAATTTGTAATCTCCGCTGCTCGCCAGCTTTTTCGAGCTCAAAATTTAGAAATTTGATTGCCCATAAAACTTTATGCTCAAGCTCCACCGGTAAATGACACGCTTTTCCAAATATCAAACGATATGGAGATATGCCTAGATTAGTCTTGTAAGCGGTACGGTAGGCCCATAATGCATCCGCTAGTTTACAAGACCAATCTTTTTTATTGTGATTTACTGTCTTCTCCAAAATCAGTTTGATTTGGCGATTGGAAACTTCCACTTGCCCACTAGTTTGCGGATGATACGGTGTAGCAATTTGTGGGTAATGGAATATTTCCGCATAAGCGCCTCAAATGACCGGTTGGTAAAATGGGTACCGTTATCACTAATAATAGCTCGAGGAATGCCAAATCGAGAAAAGATATTCTCTTTCAAGAACTTGACAACGACTTTATTGTCATTCGATTTTGCGGCTATTGCCTCTGCCCATTTGGAAACATAATCGACAGCGACTAATATGTATTGGTTTCCAAACGAGTTGGGTAACGGTCCCATAAAATCTATACATCAAAGATTTCGACCTCAAGGATGGGTTGCAGAGACATCATATTGCGCCGTGAAATTTTGCCTACGAATTGGCATCGTGTGCATGCTTTGCAATATTCCACGGCGTCTTTGAAAAGAGTTGGCCAATAGAAACCACTCTGCAATACCTTTTCAGCCATTTTCCTGGGACCAAAGTGTCCTCCACAAGCTAAATCATGACAAAAAGAGAGGACACTTTGTATCTCATCGTTAGGTATGCATCGACGTATGATCTGGTCTAAACAATATTTGAACAGATATATTCATCCCAGTAAAAGAATTTTACTTGGGACAAGAATCTATATCGATCTTGCTTGGACCAATGGGACGGAATCTCTTTAGTCACAAGATAGTTCACAATGTCAGCAAACCATGGTTCGTGCATCAATGCAAACAGTTGCTCGTCAAGAAATGATTCGTTTATGGGGCACGAATTAGTTGGAGCATTGGGCAGACGAGACAAGTGATCAGCTACTGAATTATCAGCACCTTTCTTGTCTAAATCTCAAGATCAAACTCTTGTAGTAAGAGGATCCATCGAATAAGCCTTGCTTTTGCATCTTTCTTGGTTAACAAGTATTTCAAAGCAGCATGATTAGTGTATACTGTAATTCGTGATCCAATCAAGTAGGAATGAAACTTCTCAAGTGTAAAGACGACTACCAGAAGCTCTTTCTCTGTGGTAGAGTAATTCAACTAGGCGTCATTGAGTGTCCTACTTGCATAATAAATCACATGTGGCTGCTTATTAATACGTTGACCAAGGACGGCACCGATAGCGTAATCGGATGCATCACACATGAGCTCGAAGGGTAAGCTCCAGTCTGGAGCATGAATAATAGGAGTGGTGGTCAGCGCCTTCTTGAGCTGCTCAAATGCTCTTAGACAATTATGTGTGAAATTGAATGGTACTTTCTTGGTTAGTAGATGTATCAAAGGCCTAGCAATTTTGCTAAAGTCTTTGATAAATCTTCTATAAAAACCAGCATAACCAAGGAAGGATCGTATATTTTTCACTGATCACGGAGGTGGCAGATTATTGATGAGGTCTACCTTGGCTTTGTCAACCTCGATACCATTCTTCGAGATGACATGCCCTAGCACTATGCCATTTTTGACCATAAAATAGCATTTTTTCCAATTGAGTATCAAATGCTTCTCATGACAACGCGTGAGAACTAACTCTAAATTATCTAGACACTCTTGGAATGAATCTCCGAAGATAGAAAAATCATCCATGAAAATTTCAAGAAATCGTTCAATTATGTCAGAGAAAATACTTACCATGCACCTTTGGAACGTGGCAGGTGTATTGCATAACCCAAAGGGCATGCGTCTGTATGCAAAGGTGCCGAATAGACATGTGAACGTGGTCTTTTCTTGATCCTCTGGAGTGATGGGAATTTGGTTGTAGCCAGAGTATCTATCTAGAAAATAATAGAACTCATGTCAGACCAACCGTTCTAACATCTGATCAATAAATGGTAAGGGGAAATGGTCCTTCCTAGTTGCAGCAATAAGCTTTTTATAATCAATGCTGACTCGCTATACCGTCTGTAAACGTATCGGGATAAGCTCATTTGCATCGTTCTTAACTACAGTGATTCCGGACTTCTTAGGCACTACTTGAACTGGGCTTACCCATGCACTATCAGAGATATGATAGATGATCCCATTGTCAAGACACTTAAGAATATCCTTCCTCACAGCTTCTTTCATTACCGGATTCAACCTACGCTGAGGATCTCTTGTAGGTCGTGCATTGTCTAGTAAATGAATTCTATGCTGTACTATAGAAGGACTTATCCCCTTAATATCGGCCATACTCCAGCCTATTGCTTCCCTATGTGCTTTCAACACTGATATGAGTTTTTCCTCCTAAGCGTCAGTCAATTCTGCAAAGATAATGACTGGTAGTGTGTCGTGTTTACCTAAAAAAGCATACTTGAGATGACTCGGAAGGGTCTTCATCTCAAACTCAGGTGAACACTCAATAGATGGT
Organism: Dracaena cambodiana; assembly: GCA_036321105.1. NCBI lineage: Eukaryota > Viridiplantae > Streptophyta > Magnoliopsida > Asparagales > Asparagaceae > Dracaena > Dracaena cambodiana. The sequence continues at coordinate 25,815,341 of JAYEPQ010000010.1, forward strand.
CGTAACTGAACTCGTGGTTCAGTCATCAATGGCTCAAGTGGAAGTTTCTATTGAGTGGAAGACACATAATTAGATGATTCATCGAGCGTCTTTAAGAATACACTCTCATCAACTAAACCATTCAGCTCATCAAAGAATTTCTCCTCTTGGTGTTCACTGGACAACCCTTGGATCATATTCACTTCTAGGGGCTCGTCATGTGGATCACTTGGTTGGCGCCCTAGATTGAATATATTTAAGTCAAGTGTCATATTTCCAAAGGAAAGTCTCATCGATCCACTCTGGCAATTAATAACAGCATTAGAAGTGGCCAAGAATGGACGTCCCAAAATAACTAGGATACAATGGTGTGGATTCACCACAGGTTGAGTCTCGAGGACTATGAAATCAACTGGGAAGATAAACTCCCCAATCTTAATCAAGACATCCTCAATCTCTCCCATAGGTGTCTTCACAGATCTATCAACTAGCTATAACGTAATCCTTGTAAGTCTCAACTCTCCCAGTCCTAACTGCTGGTACACTGAATAAGGAAGCAAGTTGACACTTGCTCCTAGATCTAGTAAAGCCCTTTCAATCACTGTAGTCCCTATAGTGCAAGAGACAGTAGGACTTCCAGGGTCTTTATACTTTACGGGTGCTGACTGAGAGAGGATGCTAGATATGTTAGTAGCTAGGAAGACTTTCTTTGGAATATTGGTTGTTCTCTTCTTTGTGCATAAATCCTTTAAGAATTTTGCATAAGCAGGTACTTGTTGGATTGCATCAAGAAGAGGAATATTGACCTTAAGTTGCTTGAATAACTCAAGAATGTGCTCCACTTGAGGAGAATTTTTCTTCAATTGATTTGGATATGGAGCCTTTGGCTTATAAGTTGGTCAATAGGAGGATCAGAATTAGAAGGATCAGATTCTTCTGTCGTGCCAGTGGGTAGATCGTGGGATGATGATGATGATGAATTATGAGGTAATGATGGAATCGTGGTATCATGGAGTGTAGCTTGCCATGCAATAGGAGTGGAATCAGGTGGCATGGCTACGTGATTGTCAACCAGTTTGCCAGATCGAAGTGTGTGAATGGCATTAATTTGGTTGACAAGCGACTGATTCAAATTTGAGGAACTGGCATTAGGATTTGTTATGGGTTGACTTGGAAAAGTACCCTTGCCACGTTCACTCATTTGATTTGCTAGTTGTCCAATCTGCTGCTCTACATTCTTAATAGATTGAGAGTTCACGAGTAGGTGCTGATCTGTTCTTTGAATAAAATCAGTTGACACTTTCATAAGATTCTGCATGTATCTGTCAAGGTTGGACTGAGACTTGAGAAGATTTTCAACATTCTTCTCAAGTGATCGAAGTCGCTTTTCTTGATCATTATTAGACCCCTGTTGTGGATATGAGTGGTTTTGTACAGGTGGTCTATTCTGCTTGTTCCCATGGTTTGAAGCATTTTGGTGTTGATAAACACCCATATTTGGTCTTGAGAACTGACCAGTAGCTGGAGGCTGCATGTTGGAGTTCGGGGCTCCCTGATATAGCCCTTGACCCCATGAGAGATTTGGATAGCTCCTCCAACCAGGATTGTATGTCGGAGCGTATGGATTATTAACGGGTCTTTGATACATGGCGTTAGCTTGCTCAAGTGTGGGACCCATAGGATTTACTAACAATGGACACTCCTCCATAACGTGATTGGGAGTTCCGCAATTAAAGCATATGGGACTTTGGATTTGATTCACTTGACCCACTGATGGAGTACTAGGAGTCTCCAGTACCTCAATTCTCCTTATAAATGCTGCAATCTTAGCTTCGGCAGCTATAGAGCTATCGACGCTATGGATCCCACTCTTATGAGCAGAAGTTGATATACTGGGTTTCTCAGTGGGACTCTCCCACTGCATAGTCTTCCATGATAAGTCCTCAAGAAAGTCCCATGCTTCATCCTCTTTTTTCCTCATAAACTCCCCTTGACACATGGATTCCAGAAGAGTTTTGGATGTGTAATAAAGTCTTTCATACATGATTTGACACAACCGCCACTTTTCTATCGCATGGTGGGGGCACTGAGCTAATAAATCCTTGAACCGTTCTAAGTATTTCCAGAAGGGTTCTCCCGACACTTGACGGAATTGATTAATTTGATTTCTGATTCTTGCCGTCTTGTTCGTGGGATAATATTTCTTTAGAAACGCTGTAACGAATTCATCCCAAGTAGTGATTGAATCAGTAGGCATACTGTACAACCACTTCTTGGCATTATCCTTAAGTGCAAAAGGGATGAAGCGGAGCTTAATTGCGTCCTCCGATAAATTTTGCAGTTTAATCATTACGCATACTTCTTGAAATTCACTGATAAAGAGATATGCATCTTCTGAATCAGAACCAGTAAATTTAGGAAGTATACTAATATACTGCGATTTCAATTCATAGTGATTACCCGCTACGTGTGGAAGTTTGATGCATGATGGTAATGATGTACGCAACGGGTAACATCGATCCTGAAGGATCGGGATCGGCTGGTCCATCTTGTCTCCCATGAACAAATCTGATCTCACAAGTCGACCAAATTGATCACGGGTCCAATGTGGCATGAACCAGCGACCGTGAGTGTATGCGTGAACTTCCTAAACTAATGCAAGAAGTGGGGTGTGGTGGAGAGATAAAACGGTGGAATAGATATGATCAAATAAAAATGTGATTTCTACTGTTTCTATTTTTTTAATTTTTTTATTTTTATACAAAACCAGGAAACAAAACTACAGAAACAGAGAAATTTTGGGTTCAGAAAGTACCTTTTTGACCGCCAAATAGCGGTATTAGCTGCTGAATAGTGGCTAAACTATCAAATTTGATTTCTGCTTTTTTTCCACTTGGTCCAGAGGCTCTTCCAATCCTTTAAATCTTCCTGTATCTGCAATTTCTATTTCCTACACACTCACACACACTGTTAACCCGTAAAACGCTAGAGAAAGCAAGAAAAACACCGTCGATCCCCGGCAACGGCGCCAAAAACTTGATGTGATATATTTACTGCAAGCGCACGGTATCGTTGTAGAGCTGTATAGGTCGTCTCACAGGGATCTAAGGTGTTTTTGCGTTCCTTACTCTTTCCTTAGTCTAACGGACTAACCAAAAATTCTAGCTTGAACTTGAATTAATCTAAATAGCCTAGGATCTAGAATCCACTAATTTCCAACCATGTTCTTACTTCTATTATTTTCTTCTATCATAAAAATTCAATCTTTTTAGTTTAATTTTTACTTAAAGTGCCCTAAACATGAGCTATCAAGTGTTTTGCAAATATAACTCATCAAAAATGCTACTTCTTATAAAAACAAACTAAATCTTTTAGATAAATTCAAAGAAAAAGATAAAACCAGCAACCCCAAACCCTAACTAAGCATAGATTATCAAGAAACCTAATTCAAGTATAATCTATCAAATTCCTAATCTTCGAGTCCTTGTATTTTAATCTTTTTATTGAAAATCATGTCTTTATTAATTTTATTTAAGAAGAAAAATATTAGAAAATAATTACATGGTGGATTTTAGCTTCATTTACATCTTAGAGCTAATCTAATTAGCTATTCATATTTTTACTAAGGAAGATCAATTTTTTACTCATGAAATGATAAACCCTAATCTAGAAAGCAGTAAAACCTAAACTAGAAAGCGATCAACTCTATCTAGAAAGCAAGTAAAAATCTCAAGAACAATGGTTTACCTCTGGAACATGGTGTTGTGACCGTCAACCTTCAGCAAAAACCCTAACTTTATTAATCAGAAAACGAGTACAAAAATTTCAGAATCCCCTCAAAATACAAGGATTGGCCAATATATAGGCCTCAGAAACCAAACCCTATTTCTAGCAGAACCAAAAAAACTACAAATTTACAATTAAGCCCTCAAAGAAAATTTCTGTGGAACGGCCACTGTTTGGCTGCTATTTGGCGTTAGAAACCACCAATTAGCGGCTAAACAAAGCCCAATTGGCCTGACATTTCTTCTATAGGAGTATCTTGTCTTGTACTCATTATTTGCTTGACTTTTGTTTACTTTTACATCCTGCAATATTTTGATCTTGTAGTCTCGCCCACTTTAGAAACTTTTCGGCCTTTAATTTCCTAGTCCAACTCTGATTTCATACCATCTCCTTGTATAAATCGGATTACCTGCAAAAGACACTAAAAATACCCGAGTAGCATTTATTTATATACAAAAATAGATAAAGTATGGGAGGAAAAATACAATATATGATACTCATCAGTGGTGAGATTATATGGATTCCCAATTAGAGTTGTATCAAATAGAGACACAAGATTCTGATCACACTATCGGGAGAGGTTAATGGATAGTCTGAGAATATATTTGGATTTATTTTCAGCTTACCTTCTACAAACAGACAGTCAGTCAGAACGGACTATGCAAATACTTGATGATATGCTTACGGCAAGCGTATTGGATTTTAGTGAATTTTGAGAGGACTACTTATATATGGTGGAATTTTCTTATAACAAAAATTATCATGAGAGCATGAAAATTGCACCATTCGAATTTTTATATGGTCAGAAGTGTAGATCTCCATTGTATTAGAACGAGTTTGGAGAACGAAGTATTATGGGAATTGAGTTTGGTACTCAGGCTATAGAACAAGTGAAGGTTATCAGAGAACATATGAGGGCGATTCATGACAAACAAAAGAAATAGCAGATCAATGCATGAAACTAATAGAGTTTGAAGTAGGAGATAGAATATTTTTAGGATATACCCAATGAAGAGTATGATCAGATTCGACAAGAAAGGAAAGTTTACTCCAAGATGCATTGGGCCATTTGAGATCACAGAAAAAATTGAAAATCTTATTTATAGATTTTAATTACCACCTGAGATGGAAATCGTTTATGATGTGTTTCGTGTATATCAATTAAGTAAATGCTTAAATGAAAAACACAAAGTAGTAGATTTGTCTGAGATGGATCTAAGATCAGACTTAAAATACGAGAAGCTAGTGATCATTGGCCGGCAAGAAAAAGTCTTGAAGAACAACGATTTATTATTGCTTCTTGTTTTATAAGATACACAATCACCAAGAAATTCTACTTGGAAGGTTGAGAAAGACATCAGGATAAAATATGCATATCTTTTCTCATAATCAGATATGCTAATTTAATTCATTTCTAAATCCATACATACCCATATATACTATCATATCTCTTAATTTGGAATTTCGAGAATGACATTCTTTGGTTAGGTAAGTAGGATATAGTATCCCAAATACTACTCGTGTCTCTTTTTTTGGTCCAAACGTGCTGAATTAGGGTACCGGATGTTAATTTGGATACCAAAATAATTTCCGGTGAGGGTAACTTTAAATCAGTAACTTCAAATGATATTCGGTCTTTATGATTTTTCTAATATTTATAATTTTTAAAAGTTTTTCTGGGAAGCCCGAAAATATTCTCGAATTTCGCTTATAATATTAAATTATTTTTCTAATTATTTCAGAATTTTATTTCTCTTATTCCATATATGAAAATGACAAATAGATAATTTTATAGTATTTCTCTCGTTGAGTACTACACCTTATATTAATTTGGTAATAATTGAATACCGCTACAAGGAACCAAAATTATTAAATTATTAAATTATGAGAAAAAACAAATATAGCAAAAATAAATCAAACGTGAGGCGATTGGTGTGGGTGTGCTGTCAAGTGAAGTAGAGTCAGTGATTTGTTGTTATTTGGAGAATGAGAGTGGCAAGGGGGTGGTGGTAGGTGGCACGAGAATATTAAATGCTAAGTGAAAAGTTTAATTTGTTTACTATATTGCCACACAATGTTATATATATCTTCTTCTTTTTGAAAGGAATCAATTAGAAAAAAAAACCTCTCTTTCTCTCTTTAGGCCTAGAACAACAATGGGCAGACTTGGGAGGTGGTGAAGAATTTCTTTTTCCAAATAAATTGAAGAAGAAGAGAGAAAAAAAAAAAGGAAGATAAGGCAAGTAGAAATATTACTTTTATTTTTCAATTTTATATTTACTCCTAAACGTTGAATATTTTAAGCATTAAATGATGTAGTCAATGATTTGATACCCATGTTTTAAATAATTTATTAGGCAGTTTTTTACCAAATTTTAATTACAGAGCCATAAATGATTCTAGTGCTCCAACCACACCTAAAATTTTATGGCATGGGTTGGATTCAAAAGGGCTATAGTGGGTTGGAAAATAGAAAAAATTAAAATAGAGAAAAATAGAAAATTTGAATTGTCTATTTTTTCAGCCCATTGCAATCAGAAGACTGTTTATTTTTTCTAGCTCATTCAAATTGTAAGAATGAAATGCCTTATTACTGAAGTAGGCCTAAGACTGTCTATTTTTTCAATCCATTCAAATTTAATGTGTTTCACCTAAAATTTAATAGACTACAATGGGCCTTAGTAGAAAACAAAAAGAGAAAATTAAATTGGCCTTGTAAGAAAAAAAAAAAAGAAAAGAAAAGTGATAAGAGTCCATAAGAAGCATTCATGTAAAGTTCTAGTGTATTGACTTTCATGTAGATCCAAAGTATATTTGTTCATTGTTGAGTGGATAATTATTATTGGTTTATGTTGGAAAAAAATCTTTGAAGTTATAATTAAGTTATTTAAAATATATATATGTAATTTCCAAAATTTAGAAAAAAAATATATACATTGTATAGGAAATATTCTCAAGTATTTAGCTTATCAATTAATTAAAAGTAGTCTATCACACAGTCTTGGACATGACTTGTCATGTTCGATTAAAGTTATGTATAGCTCAAAATTTACTAAAAATCAAATAAAATATAGCAATATTGGCATACATGATCCAATAATAAGTTGTTAATGATATCATGGAAGATAGAAATGGACAAGTATGTGTAATTTAACGAATCATGTCATGATGTCATTATAAATCATGCATACCATGTATCATGAAATTGAGGATGGGGAGAACCTATATGTGGATAAGATAGGGTTACGAATTTTTTACTACAGTAGTTTGGGTGATACTGGATTACCGATTGATGACTAGTACCCAATGTGTATGACCGTTACTATAAAATAGTACGGGATGTGAATTGAGTACCTAGAGTATGGCATGGTTCAATGTCATGCGATTGAGATCGGAACCGGATATGTACGGACAATCATACGACAATGAAAAAATAGTATTATCTTATCAATTAATACAGTGTTTACAACTAATTTGGACGATAATTAAGACCAATAGAAAGCACGATCAAAGTACATAAGTTGTTTCATCATGCTTGTTTATTTATTTTTTCATCTTTTTATTTATTTATTTATTTATTTATGCTTGCTTACATGCCAAATTTATATGTTCACGACCAACACTAACATGAGTATGTTCACGTACACTGATACTCCTGTAGTATAGTACACCCTTTTCTTTAATTTAAGTGTTATATGTTGAGTTTAATCTCCTGGGCTCTAAACTAAGGTTTTGAGGGAGCAAAAGGAGAGGCTATACCAATCGAAGATCCATACTTCATTGATCAAGAGAATGTTAGTAAGAGGTGGATCAACTATCTTAATCTTGTATATATTATTCATATTTCATTTTGTCGGGCTTGTTCCTTCTTTTGATTTTTTTGTTGTACATATCTAGAACAGTGTGTTTTTTTTTGTATTCAACCTTGTATTTTATAAATGTAACTTTAGTTTTAGACATATTATTTATTCATCTATTTTAGCAGTAGTTATGCTTATTCCAAGATCCTGCGACTGTTGGTTAATGTAATATAGTTTTAAAGTAGCGTCCTTCATTTTAGGAAACAGCTGAAAAATAAGGTGTTATAACCAGTGATGTTCTTTCTTTTCCTGAAGGCATTGACTTGGCCAACCAACGAATTAACTTGGACCAGTGGCATGATCATTATTTTGCTAAAGATATTGATCATGACCAACCAGGGAATTTGGCCACACAAACTGGGGGTTGTTGGCTCGTGGATTTAAAAAATAGATCTTTTATAGTAAAAAATGCTCGCTATCTCGCTTTTTAATTTTTTTTTATTTGTTTCATGGAAACAAGATAAAAATTAGTGATATGAGAATTTTTGCATGTTTTATGTTGTTTGTTTCATGAATTTGAATAATAAAAAAGATACTGATTTAGAGTAATGATTATCAAATATTATATAAATCAGATTCAATAAATTATTATTAAACAATAATTAAATAACCATCTCTGCCCATTACAATTAATAAAAAAAAAAAAACCTAAAGTGGGGTTTACGTGAAAATTGCAGGGTTTCCGCATCACATCAACTAAGAAATATTGAAACAAATAATAGGTATTGTGGATTTGGTTGTTTTGCTGCATCTCCGATTTTAAACAATAAAACACTCTCCAAACACATAACCAAAATCACCAAACAAATAGGCCCCAGAGGTCTTGGATCGGTGATATGATCATTATATAACCTAATAACAAATATGACTTGACCTGACCAGTGATCCAGGCCAAGGGCAAGAACTTTCCAAGGGTGTTTATTGGCTACGGGCCATCCACTAATACCAACAGGCACTTAGCTTGGACTAGTAAAGTGTGATCTTTATTTTCCTGGAGGCATTGACAATGACCGACTAGTGATTAAGGCCAAGAGTTTCCAAAGATATTTACTGGCTATGGCCCATTCGCTGACACCAACTGTATTCAAATTGACTGGCACCACTATGTGGTTATCTTGCATTTTCAGCTCGTGAGTAGAGTACAGATTGATTGATGTTGGTTGTCTAGGGATGTTACCCAGTTATATTGTAAGTTACATGCTTTAATTGTAGCTACTTTTTGTACTATCATGGTGGGTGTGGTATCCTCCATTCAACGGTAAATTCTATTTGCATACAGCATTTTACTCTTGACGTACGATTTTAAAATTTATAAATAATTATAAATTTGCTATTATTTTTTTGGACTAAGTTACCCTTATAAATTCCAAACTAAAACTTTTTAAAATTTGGAACTATCACTCATCGTTTTCCTCCTCTATTTTCTCTCTAAAACCCTAAATGATTTTTTTTTTCGTATTTAATAAAAATACATCTCCTACAAAATCAGCTATTCGATTTTTTGACTCCATAAAATTTTTTATATTAGTGTTCCTGAAAAGATTAAACGAATTTTAAATTCTCCGATTTCACCGTGACAAGTGAAATTTGAGTTTGGAATTTGCATTTGAGTTTTCTTATGCAAATGAAAAATTCCAATATGTAATTAATGTTAGAGAACAAATCTAAGATACAATTTGAATTTTATTTTAGGTTTTATACGTATTTGTTTGAAATTTATCGTTAATTAATTTTTTTTGGACACTTCGCTTACTAGGCAGGTATTAATACCCGACCAAAATATTTTTTTGCTAAATGGATTTGGACGGTTGAGGAGTTAGAGAAAAAGAGGAGGGTATTTTTAGAAAAAAATTTGGGCGCAAAAAGTAAAATAGCAGTATTTTAAAATATGAGTTTAGTGTAAAGAGGAACCAGACGCCAAGAGTAAAATGCGGTGCGCAAATAGAATTTCCCCCATTCAATGTAAGCTGCTTTCAATTTGTATCTGATGATGAACTTGTCAAGCACAAGGCAAAGTGAGAGCATAAACCTAAAATGCTGCACTGCTAGTGCTCTTGGCTAAGTTTCACAGAAGTCGAAGGCTATGACTGGATAAAGAATAAGAGAAAAGGTGTTTGGGATTGCACTTTTTCCCCTCCTTTTTCTTTTTCCATTTTCCTCTTTTTCTATTTGGTTGCTAATAAGGCCACAGCCTTGTGCAAGCGGAGTTTTGTGTTGCTTGTGCTAATATAGACCAGTATGTTAAAATACAAAATAATTTCGCTCAACTCTTAATACAACTTCAGAGTTTTGATAGAGTGGAAGAGACTTTTAATATGGTATCAGATCAACCCAGTTTCAATTCCTGCAGGGCACGCATTTAATTGCAAATTTTTAAAAAATATATAACGTTGCGCAAAGTCCAAGTTTTTGTTCAAAATGGGCCTTCAACTTGGCGAGGTGCAAAGTCTAAGTTCCTGTCCAAAATGGACCTTCAACTTGCGGGGGCCTAAAGTTCAAGTTTCTTTCTAAAATGAGCCTACAACTTGCGGGGGCGCAAAGTTCAAGTTTCTGTCCAAAATGGGCTTACTTGCGAGGACGCAAAGTTCAAGTTTCTATCCAAAATGGGTATTTAACTTACGAGGACGTGTTAAAATACAAAGTAATTTCTCTAAAATAAACCTTCAACTTGCAGTAAATTCTCCGAACCCTCACTACAACTTCAAAGTTTTGGTGCAGTTTCATACTGATAATCCTTCTCCATTCCTTTGTATTAAGAAATATGCCCTCATTTAAACCACTAGAATCATATCTTTTCGTACTATCTCCATCTATATTTTTTTTGTCTTCTCTAGCACTTTTAATTTGTCCTATATTTTTAAGCTCATCTTGTCGAACTTGTGCATTTGTAAGTTTATATTGCATATGGACAAACTATCGTAAGCGATTTTCTCGCATCTTCTCTTCGATGGAGGCTACATCTAGTTTAGCACAAATATTTTCATTTCTTAATTTATCTTTCTTAGTATTGCCACACATCCTACGAAATATACACATCTCTGTTAAACTAATCTTTTGTGAATGATATTTCTTTATAACCCAGAATTCCATGCCACTATAGACCAATCATACAAACAAAAATTATCTACAGGAGCTACATACAGTAGCGGAATATAAAACTACGAATATTTGGATCATGGTAAATAATGCTATGTTCTACTTGGCTGATTTGTCAGCATGAGCAGCAAAAACACCGGATGATGATAGTACGAGCTTGTGCTACTATAGTATGATCAATGGTGCAAATGAGTTCAGTTGTGAAGCAATCCATGCTAGGTGCTTAACATTCAGAGGCTAAATACTGCATTGTAAAGTTACTGTTATTTGCAGCTTGCCGTTGATATTGGGCAGCATGAAGGGTTCAACATATTGTGTCTCCTTTATTTAGGAAGATTGGGGTCAATTGCTACAGGTTTTTATCATACATAGTATTGAGATAATAGGTGCATCGTAGCTTTGATTACCAACCTCTAGCAAAACTTAAGGGGGCAAAGTCGTAGGTAAGGTTGAAGCCCTCACATCATTTTTTGTGGGAAAACAAATTGCCCATTCTTGTCACTGTGCTTGGTATTATGGGCAATTATGGGAGATGATTTTGCAAAGTTCTTGGTTGGCTTGGTATCTGTTAATTTGGATTGCAGTACAGAACAAGAGCAAATCATATGGATTATCGGCAAAGTAGGGAGATGCAGTCTATTTGACTCTTGGCTTCATCATCCTTTCCTTTCTTCTGGATGTTCCCTCAATTCTAAGAGAGCTTAGGGCCTTCCAACTTGCCTTTTAGGATAGGATTATGGCACGTTTCTCGTCCATAGTTTCCATGAACAGGAAGTTGACACTACTTATGGGAGGGTTGATATTAGTTCGACAGCTAATTGTAGAACTTTGAACCCTTTTTGGAGCCTTACTCTATAGGCATCTCCATCTTGAGGAAACATGCTTAAATGATGATGATGATGGAATGCGGCAAATGTTGGCCATTGGGTATTACTTAGAGACAAAATTTAACAGTAAAAGTCCTACCATACGCCTTACTATACTTGATGCAACCTTTATTATCCTCATAAGTTAAAAAAAAAAAAAATGGATGGGGAAAATGCCATATAGGTTGGCTACATGGATCCTGTATATATTAAGCACTGTTTCTTTATATTAAGCACTGTTTCCATAGTCAAATTCACTACTACAATTTCCTTTTCAATTGTTTTTGTTCATCTTTTTTAGGCCCTATTTCTAATCCTCCTATCTTAATGGATGATGATTATATAATTTTCCCTAATCAGTATTTATAAATGTGTCCATTTCACGTGTCCAAACCATCTCAATTAGTTTTTATCTCATTTCATTCTCAATTAGAAATTTTTCTAGCTTATTGCGGATGCATCATTTTGTACTCTATCTCCTAGCATAATTTTCCCATTCACCGATCATTGCATTCTCATTTCTATTACACTCAACTTTTGGATATGATGTTTCTTAATCAACGAATATTTGAAGGCATAAAGTATATACTTATGGTCTTATAGCTGTCCTTTAGACTTTCCCTTCAACTACACTTGGTATTTTACGATCACATGAAATTCCTAAACACTTTTTAATTTTAAGCATCACGTTTTGATCTTATTTATTATATTTTTCTCATTTTTATCATCTTCTTAAGTGATAGGTTCTAGACATCGAAACTGACTTGCACAAAATATATCATGACCATCAATTTGGACTAAATGCTCACTTCTCCCCAAAAATACGGCTAAAAATATATAAAGTATTTTCCTTTTTAGTTCTACTAATTTTAGAACATTTAGATTCCAAAGTTTCTATTTTTTTGCAATGTCATATCTGACTCGTTCGATAAAAACTGAATTTTTCTATCTGCATCCAACCTGCCTAATCTATTTAAGAACGGTAATTTGTTAGTTTTTTTATAAAAAACAGTTCATAGCATTATTTTTATGTAATCTAAATTTATGTTGTAGTATGTATTTATGGTGGTCTCCATTTGAATGAATATTTCTGTGTGCAATGTTAGCATGAAATTTTGTAGTACCCCAAATCCTATTAAAGCCAAAAAAAAAAATTAATAATAAATACGAGATAATACCCAATCTAAATTTTCAAAAATAAACTAAAAGATAATAATGAATCTTAATCAATAATTATAATTTATCCTAGCAACTTAACTACCCAATTTTAATTAACAATTATATCAAATGGAAACTAAGCAATAATAACCAATCATAATCCTACTTAGCAACTTATCCCCTCTCCCAAATCATTTTTCACATTAAAAGAAAATACAACAGGAGAAAAAAAAAAAAAAAAAAAGGAACACTGCAAACAAAAAAAAAGAGTGAGAGAGAGAGAGAAATAAAAAAAAAGTAAAGGAGAAATGGGAGAAAAAGGAAATCAAATTCGAATCAGATGGAGACTTTTGAGGGAAGCGCTTTGTTCTTATAGTATAAACCTTCTAGGTTCTTTCTTTGTTACCTTCTAAAATTTATTATCAGAAAGATTTCCCTCAAGTTTTATGTGTTGCAATATCACTAGTGCAGCCCCCAAAATTTTTAATTTTTTTTTCGAGAATAAAAACCATAGGTCATGATTTTACTCTAGGTCGTGATTCTATTTAGAATTATTTCACAACAGTTGTTCGTTATTAGTAAATATATTTCAAGGATTGAATTTTCTAGTACGTAGAGTAGTATCGAAGTATGAATGAGGTAGTATATGCTATGAACAAGATTTATAGTAAGAGTTACACTGCATATTCAGATTAAAAAAATTTATCAGGTTTGGTTAAACATTATATTCGGACTTCCAGTACATATTTATAGTTGCATACTCCCAGTGAATGTCATTCAAAATTGTGGAAAATATGTAGAAGACGGAACTAATCATAACTATCTAACCTTTATCTAAGAGGACTCCATTTTATTCCCCTGCCATCAAATGAGGGTCACTTTTAGAGAAACACAAAACCCACGATAAATAATCAAGTAATCCCTTGCAAAAGAACATAATAGGTGAAACTATTATTGATATGAAGGTATAAGTGTATTTTGGATGTGTCCAGTGACAGAAGTTTCACAAATCAGAATGTAGAGTCAAAGCATTGAACCTTGTTGAGCTTAACAATGCAATTTATGCATAATAGGCCACCATGCTACTGATGAACAACTTTATAGTTTTGACTTGACTAGAAGAAAAAATACCGAATGAATGATCTTAGTTACCATACAAATAAATTGGGAAAGTACATGGTTTTTGTCATTGATTTCAATGTACACTGCTTCCATGTAGTATTTAGCTTGTATGTGTTTACTAATATTATGTGAAGATCTGATTAGGACTTGGGAGGAACAGAAGTACCAATATTTAAAAAAAAAAAAATCCTTTATGAGCTAGATATGAAAAGAGGGGAAAATAGTCGACACCGTAGGATCAATGTATTCGGCCTGGACTATCAGATTGAAGTATAATAAATATAAAAAAAAATATTTACCACATAAAGACCTCAAGCCAACCATCACCAGTGATCAACGTCCCCATGACTGAAATAATTAACTGTACCATTCTTGTTAATGCCATTACAGATTAGACGGTCATTGTAGTACCATACTGAGCTATAAGCATTTGTCTGAAACTGTTTAAACAAAAATACCAGTGCAGATATCAGAATTAGAAATTAAACCAGCTGCACTAGGACTCAATCAGAGTCTTAGAAGTCTGACATTGGCACACTGATGTTAAATTGCATGTAATGAACCTGTATTGTTTGGTCCAAACTGGTTCCTTGAAAGTCCCTACTAACAAATATATTGACAAGCTTTCTCCTAAATAGAAAACTAATTAAGTAGATGACTTTCTCAAAATTTTGGCTTGATTCAATTATTAACATAGAAAATAAGATAAAATTTATGGTGTGGGAATTCGAAGAGGCAGCCATACGGAATGTTTTGGGAGGTACATTTCTTGAGGTCGTATAACCTAAGAACTGACCATAGAGATTTCCGATGAATACTTGATCACCATCACTATATTAGGCTGCGCACTTGGAACTTAGAGCTTGGGCTCATCAGATTTCATGTTTCCTTAGTATCTATCTATACATGTTAGAGCAGTACTAGGAAGCATGGCTGTGGTTCCGGTATGCACGGAATACTCGTAAAATATGTGGCACACTATTTCTGACCATTCCAAAAATATTAATGATTGATTATAATAACACATTTCACTTTATTAATTTAATTCATTGTTACTTTTGATATGACCGGTATCCTTATGACATTTATAAAATTTTCTTTTTATTGAGATGATCACTTTGAGTTTCAAGACAAGACATTTTCTAATTATTTTCTATTTTGTATCTTATTCATGTAGTACACATAGTGTGCCTGTGTATATATGTATATCCTTTTATTGTTGCACTTGTTAGATCATTCTATCGACCCTGGTCTGGCATGCTCAGACCCTAATTTACAGGTTATTGAGGAGGAGGAACTACCACAACTAGAACAATATTTCGAGAAGTTAGGAGACTATTAATAGGTGCTTGCTCTATAAGGCTCTTCTTTGGGAATCTTTATTCATTTATTTTATTTTTTTAGTAAAGTAGACAACAATATCATCCACTTTAGTTTATCGTTTTCATGACTCGAAGTTTAAAATTATAATAAGTATTAGTATTCTTTTTTATCCTTTCATATCCTTTGATCGAATTGTCATTTTATTATAATAGAATTATTTTGTGTCTTTCTATTATTCATTCTGTGCATATGTGTATAGATTTTGTGGCAACAGCATTTAATTTATTAATTGTACTTTAAATTTGGCGTATTCATTTATAATATGCCACTGAATGCTATCTATACCTTGAGATGCAGAGTGTTACAGTTGGTATCAGAACCCAGGTTCGACATTGGCCTCTAGTTAGAAGTCTCTATTTAGGATTACTGCCACAATACATATGCATAAATTATAGTTATCTTTGATTCTTGTTCTTGTCATATTTTGTTGGTTCCTTATGTCCTATCATTCCGTTTATCTTCTATTTCCTCATCTAATCCAAATCCTTTGTCTTTCAAAGAAATGGCCAACCCTCGCATCACTTCCTCTAGTACCACTCCCCAAGCCGAAGAACTCAACATGATGGAGTTGCTGAAGGGTCTTATTAAGAACCAGTAGTAACATACTAAGATGTTATGATAGAAGTTGGTGACTGCGAGACAAAGGATGGGCAGTGTGTCAGACTTCAGAAAGTTGAACCCATCACCGTTTTTACGGAACTGAGGAACATATTGGGTGTAGCATGAGCAGCAGATGAAGACCGTGTGGCAGTGATCAAGATTCAATTTATGGACATTGCTCGCACATGGTGGTTGGCCGAGGATAATCAGTTGGCGAAGTCGATAACATAGGAGGTCTTTAAAGAGAGCTTCTATACGAGGTTCTTTCCCCAGATAATATAATGGACTTGGAGCAAATAATTATCCAGTAGAATTTATCAGACTGAATTGGTTTACTCCATTGTTGCCAACTCGAGAAGAAGATATGGCACAAAAGTTCTAGAATGGGTTGAATTTTGAGATTCAGAAGTGCATAGCCACTCCACAGTTCAAAACTTATGCTCTAGCTTTAAATGCTACTAGAATGTAAGAGTAGATAGCAAATAGTAAGAGAAAAATTCATAAGGGGTTCCAGAAGGAGAGTATGGATCAATTGATAGGAAGTTCTGTTAAGAGTACTCTAGCGCCACCACAAAAGCTCAAGTCACACAACATGATCACAATGTGATTTGCAGTTATTGTTTCCGACTGGGACATATTCAAAAGTATTGCAGACAAGCCCGCAACTTGTGCATGTATCTGGCTTGGCGGATCATCATATTAGAGGCTATCCATGGCGAAGGGAGACAGGTGATACTGTTAGAGCACCAACACCATAGCAACAGTAGCATAGGCTTCCAGCACCCCCTCAAAAATAAAAGTTACTAGCACCATCTCAGTGGAGACCTACAAAGCCTACGCCGAGGGGTCCCATACTTGTCACTCGGTAACAGGCTTTCCAAAGAGCCCAAACAGTAGGGAACAAGAGACAGGAACATGCCCTTACCCTGATATAATATCCCAAAATTTGAGCTACTGATATCCCTTTTTTAAGTTCAGTTATACCGAATAAATCCATCAAAATCAGTTTTGGACCTCGAAATTACTTTCGGTAAAATTAACTTTAAATCTGCAATTCTATATGTCATTCGGTTTTTGCGGTTATCAGTTTTCTAATATTTAGGATTCTTAGAAATTTTCTTTGTGAGCCTAAAAATATTTCAAAATTTATAAATTTGATAATATTAAAATTTATCCTTCTACTTAATTCAGAATTTTAGTTCTTTTATTTCAGACATCGAAACAACAAACGAATAATTTTCTAGTACTTTTCTCATTGAATACTACGCCCTATAAAAATTTGGTAGTATTTGAAAAATGTTTCTTGAATCCGTAAATAATAAAATTTTAAATATATTAAAATTTCTTTGCACACACCCTATTTTAACACCATTTTCTAAGGGCACCCCACCCTTTTATGTCGGTGATGTAGTGTCTTCACTAGCATTCTGGTGGCAAATGAGAGTTGAGGTGTCACATGGGGAGGGGTTTAATGTTTGAGGTGTCAAAAGAAAGTAAAGGATACAAAAAAAAAAAATTATTACACCACACTCATTTCTCCCTTCAAACCACCCGAGAGCCACCCGAGAGCTAGAGAAAAAGAAGCTCAGGGGATTTTAATTTGGGAAAAAAAGAAGGAAAACGAAAGAGAAAAAAAAAAGAAGAGAAAAAGAAAGAGAAGGGAAAGAAAAGGGGATTTGAGAAATCGAAGAAAATTAGAAGGAACTCAATGTAAGTAACCCACTTCTCATCTTCTTCTAATACACAAAGAATTGATACTTTTCTTTAATTATATAATTTTTATATTGATTATATTTGTTGTAGAAATGGCTAAATGTTGGTCATTTTGTTAAATTAAGTTTGGGTTCAGATTAACTATACTATTGTAGCAGGAGAGTGATTATGTTCATAATTATATCTATATTGTATATTTTAAGTTTTCTTACAGTAATTTCGTAAATAGGTAAAAATAACACAAAATACAATAACACAAAAAAATGGGCTGGAAAAAAAAAAGAAAAAGAGAGAGGAGTGTTACTTGGACTGCAATTGAAGGAAAAAAAGATAAAAAAAAAAGTTAAAGAAATATATGAGGGATGGGCTGTAGTGGGCCAGTAAAATAAAAGAAAAAGGGACAATGGGCCAGTGGAAATAATTCTTTAGTAGGTTTGGGCTGCAAAAATAATAATAATAATAATAATAATAATAATAATAAATAAATAAATAAATAAATAATTGATGGACTTGGGCTTAAATTGGGCTTGGACTTTAATTAAAAATTAATCAAAGAAAAACATATATATAAATATATATGATTGGGTCTAGAAATAAAATAAGTCCATAAGTTTGGATTTAGAAATAATGCAGTATTATTAAATGATACACTTGGCCCACAATTTGGACTATTGACTGGTATTGAGAACTGAATCAGATTATTGAGTCAATTTTGATGATATAAATGGCGATAGAATTATTACTAATATTATTAAGATGACATTGATATCTAATTGATCATACTATGGTGCTACAAATCATGTGCTATGAAGTTATAAGTCATGTGCAGTTATGGAAATGTAAGCATATTAATATAAATTGAAAAATAATTAAAGAAAGGAAAAGAAAATAAATAAACAAATGTAAAATAAAATAAATCATGTTATGATGTTTATAAGTCAAGTGCATAATGTATTATGAATACGGGAATTGGGAGAAGCTATATGATGGATAAGATCCGTGTCGTATAAGAAATGATTGCAATGTTAAAGCCGAGAATCTTTTACCGCAGCAGCCTGGTGATACTAGATCACAAATTGATAATTGATAGCCAGTGTGGTATATTCGTTACTATAATACAGTACGGGAATTGAACTGAATAATTAGCGGTATGGCATGGTTCAGCGCCCTGTGATTGAGGCCGGGACCCGGGTATGCACTGAACTTATACAACAATGGGGAATAGCGCTATCTTGTCGATTAATACAATTTCTACAATTAATTTGGATGATAACTAAAACCAATATAATACAGGATTAAATAAATAGAGTAATTATTGTCATTTTTATTTATTTATTTATGTATTTATTTATACTTGCTTTCATATTTAATTTATATGTTCACGAACAACACTGACAAAAGCATGCCCATGCACATTGATACTCATGTACTATGATAGTACAAGTTTCTCTTTTTAAAGTGTTACTTGCTGGGTTTAACCCCTAGATTTTGAACAAAGATTTGGAGGGGCGAAGAAGGATAACCAGCCCCAACTGAAGATCTGTACTTCATTGAGCAGATCGAGCGACAATAAAAGAGTGAAGTACTTTCTGAAGAACCTTTGTATATTTTGTTTATATTTACTTTGGTATGGGCACTGCTTTTCTCTTTTGATTCACTTATGTTCATATTTAAAGCAGTACGCCATCTTGTGTAATTAACTCTCGTATGAATGGAATTCTTTCACTTTCAGGCATGTTATTTATACATCTATTGTAGCAGTAGTTACGGTTATTCCAAGATTCTGTGAGTGTTGGGTTGTCTAATATAACTTTTATATAGTGTCCCCCATTTTGGGAAATAATTAAAAAACGGAGGCATTACAGGGTGGTATCAGAATCCTGTTTTAGGTGGAAGACCATAGGATTACTGCCACATAAAAATATGTTTGTGATACATCCTTAATAATTGTTCTTTATTTTTCGATATCTATATGATCTAATATCATGCATGTCATATTATTTCCTATTTGTTTGAAATATCTATCTTGAATTTCTTTTATTGATTCCTATCTGATCCATTTCAGAATAATGTCGATCCAATTTTCTGCGAGTACGAATGCAAGTCCGATAGATGAGACTTTTGATCTTAGGAACTTAGTGCAAAGAGTAGCACAGATGCAAGAGACCACGATGATGATATTAGAAAGAATGTTGCAGTCCAAAGAGCTGGAAAGAACTGAATGGTGTCGGATTTTTGAAAACTACAGCCATCAGTATTTTCTAAGACAAAAGGATCACTGCAGGCTGAACATTGGATTTAGATATGGAGAATTTTCTAGGGGCGGCAAGAATTCCAAAGGAAAATTGAGTAGAGGTAATATGTATTTAGTTGACTGATATAACCAGAACGTGGTGGTTTGCTGAAGAAGTAAAATACCAGGAACCCCTGGCCTGGGAGAAATTTGTAGAGATATTTCTAGTTAGTTTTTTCCATGCCTCAACAAGACAAGAAATAAGGAAGAAATTTCTGGCACTATAATAAGGAGATCGGACTGTACACGCGTATGCTGCAAAATTCATGAGGCTTAGTCGTTTCGTCCCAACCCTTGTAGCTGATGAAGAGGAGCAATAGCATATGTTCCAACAAGAATTGAGGTATCATCTAAGGGAGCATCTAGCAGGTCATAACTACAAGACCTACTTCAAGATATTCGAAGCAACATGTTGCCCGGAGCAAGTAACCAAGGAAGGGAGACTGGCGATATTCAGAAGGCCATTAATCAAGGAGCGAGTTCTTCCTAGAAGTTTGGAGGACCCCCGGCGAAGCGACAAGTAGTGGCTAACATAAGAGGTCCTTTAGTGTGCAGTTTTTGCAATATTCTAGGGCATGTTTGGAAGCAGTGTAGAAGAGCTCTGGGACTATGCCTGATATGTGGGTTAGCGGATCATTGGGTAACTAATTGTCTGAGGGTACAGTCAAGGCAACAACTAGCAGCCGGAGTTCCTTATCAGCAGGCATCAAGGCCAGTTGTAATGGGACCACCGGTTCGGAGGATTGAAGGACTGAACCAAAAAAAATTTTGTAGATACAACAACAAGTCTATGCTAGAGCCCAAAGGGGAGCAGGATAGAGGCAGGGGCAGATTAGACTGATGAATGTTGAGGAAGTTCAGACCACAATAGGAGTCGTAGCAACTATTCTATTCGATTCTGGAGCTTTACACTATTCTATCTCTGTCATGTTTGTTTCCTGCAATTCTATTGATTTTGCAATCTTGCCTGCAAGGTGGGACTTTAAAACTGGAAATGTTAGTATTATGACTAATAAGGAGTGTAGACTATGTCCCTTAGTAATTAATGGAAGAGAATTTTATGCCAACTTGGTAGTTATCAACGGGAGAGGATATGATATTATCTTAGGCATGGATTTGTTGAGTACCTTTCATGCGGTGATAGATTGGAGGAGAAGAAGAGTAATATTTCAGATTCTTGGTTATTCAGAGTTTGAATTTTTGGTGGAAGCCAATCTCCAGAACCAGCTGAATCTAAGGTGTCCCAAAATGGAGGAGTTTTGGAAGTAGGAGAAATAATGATTCTAATAGTATCTGAATTCTTAGATATATTTTCTGAAGAGATACCTGGACTACCACTAGTAAGGACAGTAAAATATACTATTGATATTAACCCTGCAGCTGAACCAGTTTGTAGGCCACTTTATCGAATGGGAGTTACAGAATTAGAGAAAGTTAAGAGACAAGTAGATGAATTATTGAAGTTGGATTTTGTAAGATCTAGCGTTTCACCCATGGAAGCTCTAGTATTATTAGCAATAAATAAGGATGGGAGTTAAAGATTGTGTGTGGCTTATAGGAATTTGAATGCAGTAACAATAAAAAATAAATATCCATTACCCAGGATAACTGATCTGTTTGATCAATTGGGAGGAACAAGGGTATTATCGAGGATAGATCTTCGTTCTGGATTCCATTAAGTAAGGGTTCGAACAGAAGATATGCCAAAAACTACATTTAGAACCAAATATGGTCATTATGAATATTTGGTGATGCCGTTTGGGGTGACTAATACTCCAACAGTATTTATAAATTTGATGAACCATATTTTTTCTCGGTATATAGATAAATTTGTGGTGGTGTTTATTGATGATATATTAATCTAGTTCAAGAATAAAGAAGAGCATGTTGAGCATTTGAGGACAGTTTCGCAGACTCTAAAAAAGCAAAGGTTGTATGGAAAACTGAGTAAATGTGAATTCTGGTTGGATAGGATTGCTTTCTTGGATCACATAGTTTCTGGAGATGGTGTATCAGCCGATCCTAAGAAGATAGAAACTGTAATAGATTGGCCTATACCAAAATCAGTATCGAAGATTCGGAGTTTTCTCGGGATGGCTGGATATTATAGGTAGTTTGCACAAGACTTTGTAAAAATCGCATCCCCTTTGACTAAGTTGACTATGAAAGAAGTGGAATATATCTGGACAGAGGAATGTAATAAGACATTTGAAGAATTAAAATGGAGACTAACAATAGCACCAGTGCTGGCAATTCCAGACAATTCTGGAGGAATGAAATTCTATTGTGATGTTTCAAAACAGGGATTGGAATGTGCGTTGACATAAAATGGAAGAGTAATTCGGCTTGCATTAAGGCAATGGAGACCTCATGAGAAAAATTATTTGACTCATGACTTGGAATTAGTAGTAGTAATTTATACTTTGAAGATTTGGAAACATAACTTACTAGGACAAAGAGTAGAGGTATACACTAATCATAAAAGTTTGAAGTATATTTTCACTCAAAAAGAACTGAATATGAGACAGAAACGATGGTTGGAGTTAGTAGCAGATTATGACTTGGAAATTAAGTATTACCCAGAGAGGATTAATATAGTGTCAGATACACTGAGTTGGAGGCTTAAAGTGAAGAGATTAACTCATCAAAAGAAATTTTTAATGGAGACGCAAAGAATGAAATTGGAAGTAATTTTATCAAGAGTGATAATGCAACTTATAGAGATACAGTTACAGTCACCATTAATAGAGCAAATTAAGCAAGCTCAAGTTGAAAATGAAATTTTTCAGAGACTAAAGAACAAAATAGAAGTAGGCAAGAGACCAGAAATGAAGATACACTCAGATGGAGCTATTAGGCTCAAGGAAAGATTATGGGTGCTAAAGGGGGAGGTAAGAGATAAATTTTTAGAAAAAACTCATAAATCAACATATTCCATTCATCCCGAAAGTAATAAGATGTATAAGAATATGAAAAAGTATTTATGGTGGCCAGGTATGAAGAAAGAGATTGCTAGACATGTATCTAGATATTTCACTTGCCAGCAAGTGAAGGCTGAACATCAGAGGACGGCTAGGTTACTCCAACCACTAGCAATACTGGAGTAAAAGTGGGAACAAATATCAATTGATTTTATTATAGGCTTACCTAGAGGCACCAGAGGCAATAATGCAATTTGGGTAATTGTGGACCGGCTGACCAAGTCAGCTCATTTCATTCCATTTAGAGTTGGTCAGTTAATAGAAATATTAGCCAGAAGGTTCATGCAGGAGGTGGTGAGATTACATAGAGTTCCAGTCCAAATTATATCAGATAGGGATACAAGGTTTATATCACATTATTATGAGAAATTAATGGATAGTCTGAAAACACATTTAGATCTATCTTTAGTTTACCATCCACAAATAGATAGTCAATCGGAATGGACTATCTAAGTACTTGATGATATGCTTAGGGTATGTGTGGTGGATTTCGGTGGATCTTGGGAGGATTATTTATATATGGTGGAATTTCATATAATAAAAGTTATTAGGAGATCATAATGGCACCATTTGAAGTTTTATATGGACGAAAATATAGATCTCCATTGTGTTGGGACGATATTGGAGAACGAAGTATTTTGGGCTCAGAATTGATTACTCAAGCAACAAAATAAATGAAATTTATAAGAGAACATATGAAGGTGATGAGTATCATATATTGTATTTTTCCTCCCATATTTTATCTATTTTTGTATATAAATAAATGTCACTCGGGTATTTTTAGTTTGTTTTTCAGGTAATCCGTTTCGTACAAGGAGATAGCATAAAATTAGAGCCGGATTAGGAAACAAATCCTATAAAAGAGTTCAAAGAAAGTAAAGCTATAAAATTAAAATACTACAGAGAGTCAAAGTCAAATAAAGTCAGGAGAATCAAGTGTACAAGACAAGAGACTCGTGCAGGAGAAAAGCCAGAGGGATTGGACATACTTGAGCAGCCAAATAGCAACCAAAAGGTGGGCCCACGCACTGAACTTTCGTCGGTGGTTTCGTTGTAATTTTGTAGGTTTTTAGTTCTATTAGAATTAGGGTTTGAGTTTCAAAGCCTATATATTGGCTTTTTCCTTGTATTCTAAGTAGAGCCTGTAATTTTTGTACTTGTTTTTTATTAATAAAATTAGGGTTTTGCTGAAGGGGTGATGGCCACAATACCGTGCTCCAGAGGTAAGCCATTGCTTTCAAGTTTTTATTTGCATTTTAGATAGAGTTAATTTCTTTCTAATATAGATTTATTTGCTTTTTAGTTTAGGTTTTATTGCTTTCTAGATTAGGGTTAACCATATTCATGAATAAAAACTTGATTTTGCTTATTAGAAATATGAGTAGCTAATTTAGCTTAGTTATAGGATGTAGATGAAACTAGAATCCACCATATAATTGCTCTCTAATATTTTCTTCTTAAATAAAATAATAAAGATATGATTTTTCCATGAAAAGATTAAAAAACAAGAACTCGTAGATTAATATTTTGATAGGTTATACTTGAGTTAAGTTTCTTAATAGCCTATACTTAGTTAGGGTTTGGAGTTGTTGATTTTTATCTTTTTCATCGAATTATCTAATGATTTAGTTTGTTTTTATAAAAGTAGTATTTTTGATGAGTTATACTTGCACACTACTTACAAGACAGACAAAAGAAATGGGCAGACCAACGTAGAAAACCATTGGAGTTTGAAGTAGGAGATAAGGTTATCATTAAGATATCCCCGATGAAGGGTGTGATCAGATTTGGTAAGAAAGGGAAATTTAGTTCAAAATACATCGGGTCATTTGAGGTCATGCAAAGGATTGAAAATTTGCACATAGATTATCATTACCACCAAAGATGGAAACTATTCATGATGTATTTCATGTATCACAGTAGAGGAAATGTGTGGGTGAAGAAAACAAAATAGTAGATCTGTCCGAGGTGGATTTGAAATCAAACATAAAATATGAGAAGCAGTCTGTAGCAATTATCGGCCGACGGGAGAAAGTTCTAAAGAATAAAGTGATATCATTGGTTCTTATTTTATAGAATACACAATTACCAAGAGATTCCACTTGGGAGCTTGAGAAAGATATCAGGATAAAATACCCATACCATTTCTCATGATAAGATACACTAATTGAATTTATTTTTATCAGTAATATCCATATCTAGTGGTATGTCTTTCAATTTGGAATTTCGAGGACGAAAATTTTTTATTAGGTAGGTAAGATGTAATATCCCAAATTTCGTGCTATATGTATCCTTCTTTTGAGTCCAGTCGTGCCAAATAAATCTATCGAAGTCAATTTTGGGCACCAAAATAACTTTCAGTGAACGTAACTTTAAATCCGCAACTCCAGATGACATTCAGTCTTCGCAGTTATCAGTTTTCTAATATTTAGAATGTTTAGAAATTTTCTTTGCGAGTTCAAAAAATATTTCCAAATTTGCTAATTTGATAATATTAAAATTTATCCTTCTACTTAATTAAGAATTTTAGTTCTTTTATTTCAGATATTGAAACAATAAACGAATAATTTTCTAGTACTTCTCTCGTTGAGTACTACGCCCTATATAAATTTGGTAGCATTTGAAAAATATTTCTCGGATTCGTAAATAATAAAATTTTAAATAAATTAAAATTTCTTTACACACACCCAATTTTAACACCATTATCTAAGGGCACCCCTCCCTTTTATGTCGGTGATGTGGTGTCTTCACCAATGTTCTGGTGGCAAAAGAGAGTTGAGGTGTCACATGGGGAGGGGTTTAATGGTTGTGGTGTTAAAAGAAAGTGAAGGACAAAAAAACATTTATTACACCACACTCATCTCTCCCCTCAAACCACCCGAGAGCTAGAGAAGAAGAAGCTCAGGAGATTTTAATTTGCAAAAAAAAGGAAGGAAAAAAAGAGAGAAAAAAAAGAAGAGAAAAGAAGGACAAGGGGTAAGAAAAGGGGATTCGTGAAATCCAAGAAAATTAAAAGGAACTCAATGTAAGTAAACACACTTCTCCTGTTCTTCTCCTGTTCTTCTAGTACACAGAATTGATAATTTTCTTTAATTATTTAATTTTTATTTTGATTATATTTGTTGTAAAAATGGCTAAATATTGGTCATTTTGTTAAATTAAGTTTGGATTTAAATTAGAGATTTTATTTTTTTTATATAGCCATTTAGCTATACTATTATAGCAGGAGGGTGATCATCTTCATAATTATATCCATATTGTGTATTACAAGTTTTCTTACAGTAATTTTGTAAATAGATAAAAATAACATAAAATAAAATAACTCAAAAAATGGGCTAGAAAAAAAAGGAAAAAGAGAGAGGAGTGTTACTTGGACTGCAATTGAAGGAAAAAAAACAGAGAAAAAAAGTTTAAGAAATATATAAGGGCTGGGCCACAGTGAGCTAGGCTGCAGATAAAGAAAAACAAAAAGAGTTAAAGAAATCTATAATGGGCTGGACTACAGTGGGCTAGTAAAAATTAAAGGGCAGTGGGCCAGTGGATATAATTCTGTAGTGGGCTTGGGCTAGAAAAAATAATAATAATAAAATAAATAAATAATTGAAGGACTAGGACTTTAATTGGACTTGGATTTTAATTGAAAATTAATCATATATATATATATATATATATATATATATATATATATATATATATATATATATATATATATGATTGGGCTTAGAAATGGAATAAGTCCATAGGCTTGGACTTAAAAATAATGTAGTATTATAACATGATGCACTTGGCCCACAATTTGGACTATTGATTGGTATTGAGAACTTAACCAGATTATTAAGTCAATTTTGATAATATATATTATGATATCATTGTGTACTAATATTATTAAGATGACATGGATATCTAATTAATCATGATATGATGCTACAAATCATGTGCTATAATGCTACAAGTCATATGCAGTCGTGGATACGTAAGCATGCTAATATGAATTGAAAAATAATTAAAGAAAGAAAAGAAAATAAACAAATAAATATAAAATAAAATAAATTACATTATGATGTTTATAAGTCATGTGCATAATGTATTACGAACACGGGGATGGAGAGAAGCTATATAATGGATAAGAGCAGTGTCGTATAAGGAATGATTGCAATGTTAAGGACCAAAATATTTTTACTGCAGCGGCCTAGGTGATAGTGGATCACCAATTGATAATTGATACCCAGTGTGGTATGTCCATTAATGTAAGAAAGTATGGGGATTGAATTGAATAACTAGCGATATGGTTTGGTTCAGTGCCATGCGATTGAGGCTGAAATCCGAGTATACACGGGCACTTATACGACAATGGGGAATATCACTATCTTATCAATTTATATCAATTTATACAATTTTTGTTTATTTATTTATGCATTTATATATACTTCTTTCATGTTTAATTTATATATTCACGAACAACACTAATATAAGCATGTCATGCACACTGATACTCCTGTACTATGATAGTACACATTTATCTTTTTAAAGTATTACTTGTAGGTTTAATTCCTTAGGTTTTGAACCCAGATTTGGAGGGCGAAGAAGGAGAAACCAGCCCCAATTAAAAACCCGTACTTTATTGAGCAGACCGAGCGATAGTAAAATAGTGAAGTACTTCATAGAGAACCTTTGTATATTTTATTAATATTTCCTTTAGTCTGTATACTACTTTTCTCTTTTGATTCTTTTGTATTCATATTTAAACCAGTGCACCATTTTGTGTAATTAACTCTCGTATGAATGGATCCTTTCAGTTTTAGACATGTTATTTATTTATCTATTGTGACAGTAATTAGAGTTATTCTAAGATTCTGTGACTGTTGGTTGTCTAGTATAAATTTTACATAGCATCCTCCATTTTGGGAAACAGCTGAAAAACAGGGACTTACACTTGACGTTAGAAAATGCCAGTGAGATTAGTGATGTGATGATATGTACTATCTTAATATATGCTACACCGGCATTTACATTATTTGATTCAGGTTCATCTCATAGTTTTGCATATATGTATTTATTTCCTGTCATTGCATTCCTTGTGATAATTTATCTACGGGTTAGAATATTAATATTGGGAATGGGATGATTTGATCTGGTAAAGAGTTTAAATTGTGTCCTATAGTTATTTGTGTAAGTGAGTTTTATACAAACTTTTTGGTGATTGATTCTGTGGGATTTGATATCATTTTGGGAATGGAATGACTAAATACTTTTCAGGTAGTAATAGATTGCAGAAAGAGAAGTGTAGTATTTAAAATTCCTAGACATTCGAGGTTCAAGTTTCTTGGTGGTAGTAAATATTAGCCATTTATAAGGCAAACCTGATAGGAGTTCTCACAGTCTTGGACACTCAAGATATGCCGACTCTAGTGGTGTGTGAGTACTTGGATGTTTTACTTGAAGAGTTTCCTAGATTACCTCAAGAATGGGAGGTGGAGTTTGCTATAGATCTTATACTTGGTACAGTACCTATTTCTAAGACGCCTTATCGAATGAGGCCTACAGAATTGTTAGAAATAAAAAAGCAATTGGAGCAATTAACGAGTTTGGGTTTCATTCAATCGAGTATGTCACCATGGGGAGCTCCAATCCTCTTGGTAAACAAGAGTGATGGTAGCAAGAGACTTGGCATAGACTACAGAGAGTTGAACCGAGTCACAATCAAGAATTAGCATATGATACCTCGAATTGATGATTTGTTTGATCAACTTAATAGAGCCAAGGTGTTTTCTAAGTTAGACATTAGATCTGGATATCATCAAGCATGTATGACGGTAGCTGATATCTAGAAGACTGCATTCAAAACCCATTATAATCACTATAAATTTTTTGTAATGCCATTCGGTGTGACGAATGCCTAGCGGTGTTTATGGATGTGATGAATAGGGTGTTCGCACCGTATCTTGATCAGTGATAGTTTTTATTAATGATATTTAATTTATTCTAAGACTCGAGAGAATCATAAGAAACATTTGAGGACAGTGTTGCAGACTCAAAGGAAGGAGAGACTTTTTGTAAAATTGAGCAAGTGCAAGTTCTGATTGGACAAAATATCCTTCTTATGATACATTGTTTCCGGAGAAGGAATTTCAGTGGATCTCAAGAGGCAGAGGCAGTGAAGGATTGGCTTATTTCCAAGTCAGTGATGGATATGAGAAGTTTTCATGGATTAGTAGGATATTGTTGGAGATTTGTGCAGAATTTTTTGAAAAGAGCCGGACCTCTAACTAAATTGATGCATAAGAAAGAGAGGTATATCTATACTGATGAGTGCAATAATGAATTTGAGTAGTTGAAGCAGAGATTGACTATTGCACCAGTGTTGATAATATCAGATGGATTAGGAGGGATGGTAGTATATATTGACATATTAGGAAAAGGGTTAGGATGTGTCCTACTACAGCACTGTATGGTGGTTGCTTATGCCTCAAGACAGCTCAAGCCTCATGAAAAAAATTATTCTACCTATGACATGGAATTGGTAGCAGTTATCTTTGTTTTGAATATCTGAAGACACTACTTATATTAGGAGATAAGATGAATATTTACAAGATTCTGAAGTACATATTTATATAGAAGGATATTAATATGAGGCAGAGAAGGTGGTTAGAGGTTATGGCTGACTACAATATTAATTTGCAATATCATCCCAGTAAAATCAATATTGTACCAGATGCAATGACTAGAAGACCAATGGCTATGTATCTTACGAAACAGAAAGAGTTTGTAGAGGATATGATGAGTTTGGACTTGGAAGTGATTATACCTAGGACTTAAAAGTAGTTTATGTGATGCAAATTCAATCTAGTTTAAATGAGGAGGTCAAAACATCACAGGCAAGGGATAGTCAGCTTCAAAATATTCGAAAATAGGCGGAGGCAGGTTTGAGATCAGATTTTCAATTCATGTTGATGGGTCACTTCGATATAGTAATAGATTGTGTGTATCCAAGAAAAATGTTAGACAATAGGTGTTGAAAGAAGCTCACAGTTTGGCACATTCGATACATCCTGAAAGTACCAAATGATCTAAAGCAGCAATTTTAGCGGAACGGAATGAATAGAGAAATAGCTGATTATGTACCAAAATGTCTAGTGTGTCAGCATGTTAAAGCCAAATATCTTAGGGAAGGAAGACTTCTTCAACTACTTCCAATACCAGAATGGAAGTGAGAGAGGGTAACCATGGATTTTGTGACAGTACTTCCTTGTTGCTCAAAAGGAAATAAAGCTATATGGGTTATAGTGGATCGCCTTACTTTTAACACAAAAAATATGATATAGGTCCAAGTTTTAGGTCCAGTCTTCCTTCTAGAGTACAAAATGGGAGCATCCATAAACTACTCAAGTAATTCATATTGGCAACAAATTAGTGTCGAACATTATATATATATATATATATATATATATATATATATATATATATATATATATATATATATATATATATATATATATATATATATATATATATATATATATATATATATATATATATATCTGTGTGTGTGTGTAATATCCCAAATTTTGAGGATGGAATTCTTTTGTTAGATGGGTAAGATGTAATATTCCAAATTTCCATGCTACTCTT
The DNA here is from genome assembly GCA_036321105.1 of Dracaena cambodiana. Lineage (NCBI taxonomy): Eukaryota > Viridiplantae > Streptophyta > Magnoliopsida > Asparagales > Asparagaceae > Dracaena > Dracaena cambodiana. The sequence goes on from JAYEPQ010000010.1 coordinate 25,845,807, forward strand.
AATAACGTTCACTAGTTTATTAAATAAAAAATTATTAAGATTAAAAATTTCTTTATATACACCACCAAACTTAACTTAGTTTCTAAGGGCACCCCCTTGAACTAAGTTGGTTCTTATTTGTAAAAAGAAGAGTGAGGTGGCACTCTAATCGGATACATGTCCTAATATGACAGAGCCTAGGGATAAGGCTAGATGACAAAGTTACCAAATTGCCCTAAGACATATATATAACCTCATTCTCTCAAAAGAGAATTTTAAAAGGGAACAAAATAAAAACCACCTTTTAATCTTGGTTCTTCTGGTTCATTGAGAAAAGGAAGGAGAAATAAGAAGGGAGATTTTGCTAAATCAAAGATGATCAAAGGAAATTAGAGGCAAGTAACACTTTATTTCTTTGATTCTTTCTTGGAATTTTTATTTGATTTGTATTGTGTGCACATGATTCCTTTTTATGGATAATTCTAGATTATTTTGGATCTATTAGTTTTGGGCATGTTAGGTTAAGATTTTAAACATTATTGATCTATATGGATAATTGAAGATTATGGAGTTTATGACATGTAATTACATGGTCTGCAAATTGATTTTAAAGAATTATGTAGTATTAATGCTAAAGTATTAGCCAACTTTCTAACGCTAAAAAAGAAATCTTTTATAAGGGTAAATGCGGATCTATGAGGATCGCGTTTTAGATTAAAACCTTGAGAGCAGAAGGTTATTCCTTTTCATGACTAGATGCGGGTCTGAATAAAAAAGTGTCATTGCTATAGGGACAAAATAAGGATCTTGTTCAAAAGAAATCCGTGCGAGCTAATTGGGTCGTGTTTGAGAAATCCGCTGATGCCCTATAGATGGTTGCATTTTGGGAGAAATGTGAATCTCACCCTATTTCAAATTTAAGGATGCATTTTAGGAAAACGTGGGGCAAGCCACATAGGATCGCGCTGGGCCCACAAGGCTTTGGAATAAATATAAATTATGGGTCTAGTTACAAGGGAGATGTCCCTAATAATTCAAAATGCAGATCTAATTAAGATCCAAGCATAGGGTCACGTTTAGGGAAAACGTGGATCTAGTCAGGGCCAGCCACGTAGGACTATGTTGGGCAAATGAAAACGCAAATCTATATTATTAAGTTAGAGTCGAGAATGAGTCCTGAAAGCTTTTAATTTTGAGTCTTACTCCAAATAAATTGAAACACGGATCAACAGTCATGACGGGATCCATGTTTGTCTTCTAAGCTCATAATTAGAGTTGATTACGACTAAACGCAAGACCCAAAGGGTCGCATTTCTAGTCTAGAATCCTAAAGGATTATCATTCTATTTTTTGACACACAAACGCGAGTCTGGACGTGCCATGCATACTATTACCAGCTAAAACACGGGTCTGATATTACACATGGATCTAATGCTACACGTGGATCTGATGCCACACGTGAATCAAATGCCCCGCACGAGTATAAAGTATAGTTGCGGATTCAGTTCATTCAATTTCTGATATATAATCTTCTACATGGTATTACCCTCAAATTAAGAGGCTAATATTTGGCAAGCCATGATTTTTTTTAATATTGTTTATCTCACGGTAACATGATAATATTTATTTATTTCATGATAACATGACAAGTAAATATCAAACCTGATGCATGAAGGTATGATTATTTATGAGAACATGTTGTCAAGTTTCTTATATCATGAAGTATCCTTGTGATACGTGTGTATACGGTCCTATATCTTGATTCCTAAATTCTTATTTCTCGTGATAAGGATATATACACAATTTAACTTGACAAGTTACGCATTTCTTTAAATTCATGAATATCGTACATCACAGACATGGAGAAATTGGAAAAACTACATAATGGATAAGTACCGTATTGTATAAAGATCTTATTGGCTAACTTCTTGATTTGGTGCTGAGGACCTTTTACTAGCAGCACAGTTGGTACTAGGCCACCAACTGATACATGAGTCAATAAATGGGTGATGCCCATTACTTATTTCATTGAATGGGATTCAACTAGTAAGCAACTAGCGTTGTGCCATGGTTCAGTGCCATGGATTTGAGACCGGGCCCTGGGTATGCATGGGCACTTGTATAATATGGAAAACTATGCACTATCTTATCCATCATGCTAACATGGACTTGACCTAGACTTGTCACTTTTACGTTATTTGTGTCTACTATTTGCATAAATAGTCTTGCTTATTCCATTTTCTTTACTCATATAACATGCTAGTACCAAACAATTTATTTGTACACTTTTACCATTATACTATGATAGCATTCATATTTCTTTCTCTTGTGTTACTTGTTTGGTTTAATCTCATGGATTTTTCTAAGCCTAGATCACAAAGGCGGAGAAGGGGAGATCACTCCAATCAACGATCCTTACTTCACTGAGCAGATCGAGTAAAAGTGATTAACAAAGTTTTTCTAGAGCACTCCGTACATCTTGTTTATACTTTCCTTGCTGGGCACTACACTAACTTTCTTGTAATTTGATTATTTTGTGTAAATACTAGAGTAGTGTGTCATTTTATATAATTAACTCTTTGTATAAATGAAATCCTTTTAGTTTCAGACATGTTATTTATTCATTTGGATGTGACAGTAGTTATGGTTATTCCAAGATCATGTGACTGTCGGGTTGTATCGTAATAGTTAAGTAGCGTTCTCTGTTTTGAAAAGCAGCAGAAAAACGGGAGCGTTACAGAGTTGGTATTAGAGCCTAGGCTTAGGTGGAGGACCATATGACTTATGTCACATTAGAGCATGTTTGTTATATACTTTTGAAATATGTTCTTTATTCCTTGATATCCATCAGATCTAGTATTGTGGTTTCCCATATTGTTTGAATATCTATCTTGAAACTTTATTTAATTGATTTGCTTTGGTCCGTCACAGAACGATGATGAACCAATCTTTTGTTAGCGCAAGCGTAAATCCAACGAGTGAAGAGTTTGAGCTTAGGAATACAGTGCAAAGGGTAGTACAGACGCAACAGAGCATGACGATGATATTAGAAAGAATATTGCAGTCCAGAAAACAAGAAAGAACCAGAATGGTGTCAGATGTTTGGAGACTGCAGCCATCAGTATTTTCGGGATAGAAGGACCATTGAAGGTTGAGCAGTGGAATGTGGATATGAAGAATCTTCTAAGGGTAGTAAGGATTCCAAAAGAAAATCGTGTAGAGGTAGTATGTATTCAGTTGACCGATATAGCTAGAACATGATGGTTTGCTACAGAAATAAAGCATTAGGAACCCCTAACTTGGGAAAGATTTGTGAGGCATTTTTTGCCAGATTTTTCCATACATTAGCAAGGCAAGAAATGAGGAAGAAATTTCTGGGATTGTAACAAAGAGATCAGACTATGTATGCATATGCCACATAATTTGTGATGCCTAGCCATTTCGACCCAACTCTGGTAGCTGATGAGGAGGAAATGCATACTTTTTCTAGAAAGGACTAAGGCCTCATCTAAGATAGCACTTAGTAGGACATAACTACCAATTTATTCAGAGGTATTTGAAGCAGTATGTCGTTTGGCACAAATATTCAAGGAGAATAGGCCGGTGGCGTTTAAAAGGTTATTTGGACAAGGAACAAGCTCATCAGCCAAGAAGTTTGGCGGTCCGCCGACAAAGAAGCAGATGATGCCAAATTGAAATCCAGTAATCTATAACTATTTTCATAAACCAGGACATACCCAGAAAAATGTGTGTAAGAGCTCAAGGATTGTGCTTGGTATGCGGATCCGCTAGTCATTAAGAGATTGCTCAAAGACCTAACAGTCAACGGTATCTAAGATCCTGTTCTAGGCAACAGCGAGGCAAGCAACAATGTCAGCCTAGAGAGTTCCAGAACCGGACTGGAAAGGACCCTTGGAGGCCCAATAACAAGCCTATGCCAGAGTCCAAGGATTAGCAGAACAGAGGCAAGGGCAAGTTAGACTAATGAATGTGGAGAAGATTCAGACTACTGGAGGAGTCGTAGCAGATATGATTCTAGTTAGCAATACACCGGCAACTGTTTTATTTAATTCCAGAGCTTCACACTATTTTTTCTCTAGCATATTTATTTCCCGCAATTCCGTTGATTTTGCTATTTTACTTGTTGTGTGGGACATTAAGACTGGAAGTGGTAGTATCATGACTAATAAGGAGTGTAGACTGTATTCCTTAGTTATTAATGGTAAAGAATTTTATGCCAACATATTAGTTATCAGTTGAGGAGAATATGATATTATCTTAGATATGGATTGATTGAGCACCTTTCATGCGGTAATATATTATAGAAGAAGAAGAGTAATATTCCAAATTCCTGATTGTCCAGAGTTTGAAATTGTTGGAGGAAGCCAATCCCTAGGACTGGCCAAATCTAAGATGTTCCCAAGGAGAGGAGTTTTGGAGGCTAGAGAAGTAGGAGAAGGGATGATCCCAGTAGTATCAGAGTTTTTAAATATATTTCCTGAAGAAATACCTAGACTACCACCAGTAAAAGCAGTAGAATTCACTATTGATATTATCTTTGGAGTTGAACCAGTCTATAAGCCACCTTATCAAATGGGAATCACGAAACTAGAAGAAGTCAAGAGGCAAGTGGGTGAGTTGTTAAAATTGGATTTTGTAAGACCTAGTGTTTCACCTTGGGAAGCTTCGGTATTATTAGCAGGGAAGAAAGACGGGAGTAAAAGATTGTGTGTGGAGTATAGAGGTTTGAATGCTGTAACAATCAAGAACAAATATCCATTACCAAGAATAACTGATCTGTTTGATCAACTTGGAGGAGTAAAAGTATTATCAAGAATAGATTTTCGTTCAGAATTTCATCAAGTAAGAGTCCAAACAGAAGATATTTCAAAAGCTGCATTCAGAACCAGACATGGTTATTATGAATATTTGGTAATGCTGTTTGGGGTAACCAACGCTCCAGCAGTATTTATGAATCTAGTGAACCATATTTTTGCTCAATATTTAGACTAATTTGTGGTGGTGTATATTGATTATATATTGATATACTCTATGAATAGAGAAGAGCATATCAAACATTTAAGGATAGTTTTACAAATTCTAAGGGAATAGAAGTTATATGAAAAACTGAGCAAATATTAAATTTTATAGAAATACAAGATTTAAATCGCAATATTGGGAAAGGTTGATGGATAGTCTGGGAACATATTTGGATTTATCTTCGGCTTATCAACCGCAAATAAATGGTCAATCGAAACGGACTATTCAAGTACTTGAAGATATACTTAGTGCCTGTGTGTTGGATTTTGGAGGATCTTGGGAATATCATTTATATATGACCGAATTTTCTTACAATAATAGTTATCAGGAGAGTATTAAAATGGCACCATTCGAGGTTTTATATGGTAGAAAGTGTAGATCTCCATTGTGTTGTAACAAGGTTGGAGAGCGAAGTATTTTGGGACTTAAATTAATTACTTAAGCAACAGAGCAAGTAAAAGTTATTAAGGAACATATGAAAGCGGCCCAAGATAGACAAAAGAAATAAGCGGAACAATGTAGAAAACCTTTAGAGATTGAAATTGGAGATAAGGTGTTTATCAAGACATCACCAATGAAGGAAGTAATCAGATTCGGCAAGAAGGGAAAGTTTAGTCCAAGATATATTGGACCATTTGAAATCACAGAAAGAATTAGGAATCTTACTTATAGATTATCATTACCTCCTGCGATAGAAACTGTTCATGATGTATTCCATGTGTCACAATTAAGGAAATGCTTGGGTGATGAACGTAAGACTGTAGACTTCTCTGAAGTGGATCTAAAATCTGATCTAAAGAATGAAAAGCAACCTGTAGCAATTATTGGCCGACGGAAGAAAGTCCTGAAGAACAAAGTAATATCGTTGGTTCTTATTTCATGGGATGCACAATCGCCAATGGGACTCTACTTGGGAACGTAAGGATGACATCAAAACAAAGTACCCATACTTATTTTCATGACCGGATATGTCAGTTGAATCTATTCTTATTATTATAATGATACATGCTCATATACACTAGCTTACTTTTGATTGGAATTTGGAGGACAGAATTTTTTTGTTAGGTAGGTAGATGTAATACTCCAAATTTCTATGCTACTCTAAATAACATTCACTAGTTTATTAAATAATAAATTATTAAGATTAAAGATTTTTTTATATACACTTCCAAACTTAACTAAGTTTTTAAGAGCACCCTCTTGAACTAAGTCAGTTGTGACTTGTAAAAAGAAGAGTGAGGTGGCACTCTAATCTGACACATGTCCTAACATAAAAGAGCCTAGGGATAATTTTAGATCATTTTAGATCTATTAGTTTTGGGCATGTTAGGCTAAGATTTTAAGAATTATTGATCTATATGGATAATTGAAGATTATGGAGTTTATGAGATGAAATTACATGATCCGCAAATTGATTTTAAAGAATTATGTAATATTAATGCTAAAGTGTTAGTTAAATTTCTAAGGCTAAGAAAGAAATCTTTTAAAAGGTTAAATGCAGATTTATGATGGTCGCATTTTATGTTTAAAACCTTGAGAGCACAAGGTTATTCCTTTTCATGACTAGACGCGGGTCTGAATAAGCAAGTGTCATTGCTATAGCAACAAAATAAGGATCTTGTTCAAAAGAAATCCACGCGAGCTAATTGGGTCACGTTTGAGAAATCTACAGACGCCCTACAGAAAGTTGCATTTTCGGAGAAACACGAATCTCACCCTATATTTCAACTTTAAGGATACATTTTAGGAAAACATGGGGCAAGCCACATAGGATCACACTGGGGCCCACAAGGCTTTGGAATAAATAGAAACTGCAGGTCTAGTTACAAGGGAGATGTCCCTAAGAATTCAAAACGCGGATCTAATTAGGATCATAGCACAAGATTGCGTTTAGGGAAAATGCGGATCTAGCTAGGGCCAGCCACATAGAACTATGTTGGGCAAACGAAAATGCTGATCTATATTATAAACTTAGAGTCGCGTATGAGTCCTGAAGGCTTTTAATTTTGAGTCTAACTCCAAATAAATGGAAATGCAGATCAGCAGTCATGAGGGAATCTATGTTTGTCTTCTAAGCTCATAATTAGAGCTGATCATGACTAAACGCAATGCCCAAAGGATCGCATTTCTAGTCTAGAATCCTAAAGGATTATCATTCTTTATCGTGAGTCTGAACGTGCCATGCGAGCTGTTACCAACTAAAACACAGGTATGCTGTTTCATGCGGATCTAATGCCACACGTGAATCTGATGCCGCACGTGAATCTGATGCCGCTCGTGAGTATAAAGTATAGTCGCAGATTTCAGTTCATTCAATTTTTGCTATATAATTTTCTACATGGTATTACCCTCAAATTAAGAGGCTAATGTTTGGCAAGCCATGTTTTTTCTTAATATTGTTTATCTTATGGTAACATGATAATATTTATTCATTTTATGATAACATAACAAGTGAATATCAAACATGATGTATGAAGGTATGATTATTTATGAGAACATGATGTGAATTATATCTTGATTTTATGACATGAAATATCCTTATGATACATGTGTACATAGTCCTACATCTTGAATTCTAAATTCTTATTTCTTGTGATAAGGATATTTACACAATTTGACTTGACATGTCACGTGTTTCTATAAATTCACGAATATTGTGTATCACTAACATGGGAAAATTGAAAAAACTATATGACGGATAAGTATCGTATTGTATAAGGATCTTATTGGCTAAATTCTTGATTTGGTGCTGAGAGCCATTTACTAGCAGCACAGGATGGTACTAGGCCACCAACTGATACATGAGTCAGCAAATGGGTGATGCTCATTTCTTGTTTCATTGAACGGGATTTGACTTGTAAGCACCAAGTGATATGCCATGGTTTAGCGCCATGGATTTGAGGCCGCGCTTTGGGTATGCACAAGCATTTGTATAATATGAGAAACTGCGCGCTATCTTATCCATCATACTAATATGGACTTGACCTAGACTTGTCACTTTTATATGATTTGTGTCTACTATTTGCATAAATAGTCTTGCTTATTCCATTTTCTTTACTCACATAACATGCTAGTACCAAACAATTTATTTGTATACTTTTACAATTATTCTATGATAGCATCCATATTTATTTTCTTATGTTACTTGCTAGGTTTAATTCTCTGGATTTTTCTAAACCCAGATCATTAAAGCGAAGAAGGAGAGATCTCTCCAACCAACGATCCTTAGTTCACTGAGCAGATCGAGTAAAAGTGATTAGCAAAGTATTTTTTGAGCACTCCACAACACTTCTTGTTTATACTTTCCTTGCTGGGCAATGCATTAACTCTCTTGTATTTTGATTCTTTCGTGTAAATAATATAGTAGTGTGTCATTTTATATAATCAGCTTTTTGTATAAATGAGATTTTTTTCAGTTTTAGACATGTTATTTATTTATCTGGATGTGACAGTAGTTATGGTTATTTTAAGATCCTGTGACTGTCGGGTTGCATCATAATAGTTAAGTAGCGTTCTCTGTTTTGGAAAACAGTAGAAAAATGGGGCATTACAATATATGTATATATACACATACATACGAACATACATACATATATATACACATGTAAGCGCGCGCACACACAACACACACGTGTGTGTGTGTGTTAGAGCTTAATCAGAAATTTCACTGATTGAAACCAGTATACTGCTATTCATACAAGTATTTATCACTTCGTAAATCTCATAATTCTGACCAGTAGGTATTTACGGAGTTTCTGAATTAGATTACCTACCTACCTGGACCGAGCTGGTCCAAAGCAAAGCGCCTGAAGATGGATATGAACGGGTTTCAAGATCCCAATTATCGACTTCTGAGAAAACGAGGTGGCAATCATCTACGAGATTAGCATGTCCATCAAGGTATTGAGTTAGTTGTCTCATGGTTGGCCTGGCTTCTGGGACTGACTGGCAGCACAGAAGTCCCAGTTTTAGTACTAGCTCCACCTCCTCTCTAACATACGATTCCCCCAATCTCCGATCCAAAACTTCCAGCAACTGTCCCTTCATCATGCTTTCCCTGACAAAATCCAACAGAAGCAGCCCCGACGGAGGGGCACTAGGCTCTATGGGCCTCCTCCCACACACAACCTCTAAGAGCAATGTCCCGTATGCAAAAACATCAGTGCTGGTAGTTGCTTTGCCAGTTCTTGTCAGCTCTGGTGCAAGATACCCTACGGTACCCACTACACGAGTCGTTTGCAGATTTGATCCACGCTCGTAAAACCTGGCCAGTCCAAAATCTCCCAATCTCCCATTCATATCTTCATCTAGTAACACATTGCTGGCCTTGACGTCTCTGTGGACAACCACTTGCTGCCACTCTTCATGCAGGTAAAGGAGCCCGAAAGCAATGTCTTTGACGATCTTGAAGCGCTGCTCCCAATTCAAGAGCCCGCTCTTTGCGTGATCGAACAGGAAAGTGTCGAGACTGCCATTGTGCATGTACTCATATATTAGGATGAGATCTTCGTTCCGCTTGCACCATCCTTGCAGCCGCACTAGGTTCCGGTGTCTGAGCTGTCCCAAGCTTGCGATCTCAGCTACAAACTCCTTGACTCCTTGCCTTGAACTGTTTGAGATCCTCTTTATGGCAACTTCTTCTCCGCTTTTCGGTAGTACACCCTTGTACACGTGACCAAAGCCGCCTGAGCCGAGAAGTTCTGTCTCCTTAAACCCTTTAGTTGCCCTGTAGAGGTCCTTGTATGGAAATCTGTGAGGATAGTCCATCTCCCAATCTTCCAGAGTTTCGGCTAATTTAGACCTTCGATGTAGGAATCTGAAAACGAAGAGCATCAGCACTACAAAAACAAGCGTGACAAGTGAGGATCCTACTCCGACCGTCAGTCCTAGGACCTTTGTTCCTTGTGACTTTCCGGTTGCTTGTAGTTGAGGAGGTGAAGGCAGCTGGGAAAGATCGAGGGCAGACGTGTCTCCATTGATCCTGAAGCTCCAGCCTAAGATGTAGTGGGAGCTTGTGAGCTTCCCCGTGGAAGAAGTGAACCCAACGTACATGGCTTCCTTGAGAATTGGAGACAAGTCAATTGCTTTAGATATGAGAGGCTTGCGCGGCTTGGCTATAGGAACAGGCGAGATGGTTACATTGAGGATTTTACGAACTCCGTCGTAATCTATCCAGGCCTGATTCGGAGACCCGCTCCGTATCTGCATGTCTGCCTTCTTGGAAGAGTCTGTGTAGTAAGAAGCGGTTTGGGACACGTTCGATATGATACTGTTTATGTCGATGCCGACATGATTGTCGTCGGTATCGTTGAAGAAAGAGGCCTGATCCGTGTCAAACTCTATAGCAAAAACATGGTTGGAGAAATTCCCAGTGTTATTTGCACTCAAGAGTCCCAGGTATTGGCCGCAGGCAGCTTCAGGGAGTGTTCTTGAGGGGGCCATTGCAAAGGTGAAGCCATGGCCTCCCCTGCTCCCAACCGTGATGATGTCGAAAACGAAAGTCGTGCTGAAAGACTGTGCGAATGGAGTTGTATTGCGAGTGTTGAGGATGTGGAATGGGGAGGAGCAGAAGGCTTGCCCGATTACCTTCTGAGTGTCGTTGGTGAGCTGAAGTAGGCCGCTGGATGTAATTCGTGCAGCTTGACTTAAGGTTAAATTAGAAGCTCCCTGGAAGCCATTAAAGATGAAATTGTCGGACATCGACAGAGCGGAATTGGCAGCGAGGAAGACAAAGTATGTGAAGGGGAAGATTGGACAGAAAGCCATGGCTTTGAGGAGAATTTGATTGTTAGAGATGGCTGATGATACATATACATACATCGACACGACACACCACTGATAGCATGTTGATGTACCCTTCGCCCTTGCCCAGAGGGCAAAGAAAGGTAATCACAGGTTTGACACACCTATCAAATCCGGATCAACCTAGGCGGTCTTTAGATTTAATGATGGAAACAGGGAACATGGCATATAATCTGGGGAGTTTCCAAAGGAGCATACCAAGTGAGCCCACTTCTCAATGCTTTTTTGTCCGGACTCAAAATCTAAACAGTTATAAAGTGGGCTTACTAGGAAATATAGTGTGCTTCTTTGGAAACTCCCATAATCCGTGACTACTGCTATGTACGTGTTACCTGGTGTGTGGCTGCGTTTAGTTTGCTGAAAGTCTTTTTTTGTCAACCCCCAGTTTAGTTCGCTGTCCAGCATTAGTTTTGATATGTCTTGCATGAGTTTACTGGACAGCCTGACATTATTTTGTTCTTATATGAGATTGAGGTTTAACTCTCGCCTCGCGCACTGAATGATCCTCGCTTGCTAGACGAGCTTGGCGTACTGATCTAGCCTCGTACGCTGGCTTAGTTAAACTAGCCTCGCATGCTGGATTAAACTTAGTTTGGTTTTCACGTTTACTTGTGCTAAGCTGGCATGTCTGAGGACTGCCAGGCTAGCCATACTGAGGTTTGCTAGGCTGAGAACTGCTAAGCTGCCACGCTGAGGTCCGCTAGGCTGAGATCTGCTAGGCTGAAAACCGCTAGGTTGAGGATCGCTAGGTTAAGGTCCATTAGGTTGGGGACCGCTAGGCTGAGATTTGCTAGACTGATTACCACTAGGCTAAGAGCTATTAGGCTGAGATTTGCTAGGTTGATGACCGCTAGGCTGAAATTCGCTAGACTGATGACTACTAGGCTAGCCTTGAGCGTGGCATCGTTCTTACTTCATGCTAGACTGATTTTGAGCCTAGCATATTTCTTACTTCATATTAGGCTGATTTTGAGCTTGGCATGCAAAACGAGCTTCGAGTGCCTTACGGCGTGCTCCGATTCCAGTTGCGAATTCGGGAATGTCTTTGCGCTGCGATAGGTTCTCCTTTGGCATCATACGTAGCGAACTCCCTGAATATTGAAAGGGAAATAGTTTGGTCTGATGAACCAGAGTTTGAAAATCCAATTGGCTGTTGATGAATCAATGCCTCCTTGTTGTCCAGAACTATCATGTCATTTTTTTGTGATTTTGAACATCTTGGACTGATCCCGACCTCAATCACCAACTTCTCCATCGTCTCTCTAATTCTGTTGATGTCAGATTTGACCACAATCTCCTCTTCAGCAAAGGAAATTTTTCCCTCTTTGGTTGCCAGTCTGTTTTTCGTAAAAACAGGAAATCTTTCCATTACTATTGAATTGAGAAAAATTACAGATTAAAAAAAAAAATTGGATTACAATGAAAAGAAAATAAAAACAAACAGAGAGGATTTATAAATCGTCGCTCTCTTTTTACAGAAGATGGTTGGATTCGAGATAGTTATGAAGATCGATCCTTTTCTCGTTGACGATCTAACATCGATGGTTTGGAGGCGGTGGAGATTCTTGAACTCGTTCTTCGTCTCTTTTGTTCTTGGAGGAAGCTCAGGCTCTTGTGCATGAGAGAGATCTGGCCAAAGGTCATCTTTTTTTTTTTTCTCTGCCGGTCCTAAGGCTTCAAAATCTCGCGCGTAACTTGAATTACCAAAGGTCCTTTTTGAGTTCTATTGGAGGGTATTTATAGGCCCCAAATTGTTGAGAGTGTTTACTTGTAGATAGAATTGAGATCTCTTTGTAATCTTGATAAGATATTCGAATCTTGTCATGATTTGATTTGCTCTAGATTCATTGTATCGGGTCATGTTTCTGTAACCAAAAATCAACTAAACTTAAAATAGAATTTAATTAGAATTTTTAGAATTATCAAACTCAAGCACAATTAAATTAGAATACTACACCCAAAAATTAATCTGATTCTGATTAAAATTTGGATATGAGCTAGAAATTGCAAAATCATCGAGGCGAGGCTGAATAAATTGTGCACGAGATCGGGGTTCACCACGCGTGAGGTGAGTGTCGCCGCATGAGGCAGGCGTCGCCAGCCTGCCCGCGAGGCTGGTTTGGCCAATTTTTTTTTTTTTTTGGACTTAGATTTGTGTGGGAAAAATTTTTCTCGTTCTACAAGAAACAAGCTATATTTTGGATTATTCAGAGTTTAAATTGGATGTAGACTTATCTTTTGATACTAGGCCTATTGTGATTCTAGATCGGCAAGAGAAAGTGGTGAAGAATAGGTCAATACCACTTGTTTTAGTTGCTTGGAACTAGTATTCATGGGGAGATGCTACTAGGGAGCGTGAAGAGGATGCTCGAAAAAAACAACCTTACCACTTCACTAATTCAAGCAAATTATTCTTCCAACTGCGCATTTATTTTTGAATTTTGAGGACGAAATTTCTTTTAAGATGGGTATATTGTAATATCGCAAATCCCATTAAACCCAAAAAATGATAATAAAAATATATAATATCCAATCTTAATTTTAAAAACTAAACTAAAATATAATATTGAATCTTAATCAATAATTATATCTTATCCTAATAACTTAAGTACCCAATCTTAATTAACAATTATATCAAAAAAATCTAAAAGATAGTAACCAATCTTAATCCTACTTACCTAGCAACTTATTCTCCTCTCCCAAATCTTTTCTCACGTTAAAAGAAAATATGGCAGGAAAAAAAGGGAAGACCATAAATGAAAAAAAAAGAGAGAGAGAAAGAAAACTGTGAAGGAGTAACTAGATAAAAAGGAGATCCTATTCGAATTAAGTGGAGTCTTTTGAGGCATCGGCTTAATTCTTGTTTTATAAACCTTCCAAGTTCTTTCTTTGTTGCCTTCTAAAATTTATTATCGGAATAATTTCCTTCTAGTTTTATGTGTTGCAATATCAGTAGTTTAGCCCCCAAAATTTTTAGTTATTTTTTTCGAGATTAAAAACCATTGGTCATGATATTACTCTAGGTCATGATTCTATTTTTAATTACAATGTCCATTACTTTGTTTAAAACACTGGATCAATATTTGCTTAACATTGTGATTTTGTAAGTTGCCTTGAGATGAAATTAACTTCTTATGTTACCTATTTTTAAATAGTTTTGGTGTGATGGTCTACATGATGAGAGGCAATTTAGAATTATTTCACAATTGTTGTTTGTTATTAGAAAATATATTTGAAGGATATGAGTTTTCTTGTATGCAGAGTAGTGTTGAAGTATGAATTAGGTAGTATATGCTATGAACAAGATTTCTAGTAAGAGTTACACTGCATATTCAAATTTTAAAAAAAAAAAAAAATTATCAGTTTTGGTTAAACATTATATTAGAACTTCTTGAACATATGCATAGTTGCATACTCCCAATGAATGGTATTCAAAATTGTGAAAAATATGTAGAAGATGGTACTAATCATAACTATCTAACTTTTATCTATGAGGACTTCATTTTATTCCCCTGCCATCAAATGAGATTCACTTTTAGAGAAACACAAAGCTCTGAATAAATAATCAAGTAATCCCTTGCAAAAGAACATAATAGGTGAAACTATTATTGATATGAAAGTATAATGTATTTGGATGTGTCCAGTGGTAGAAGTTTTACAAATCAGAATGAAGAGTCAAAGCATTGAACCTTGTTGAGCTTAACAATGCAATTTATGCATAATAGGCTACCATGTTGCTGATGAATAACTTTATAGTTTTGACTCGTCAACTAGAACAAAAAAACAAATGTTGACTGAATGATCTTAGTTACCATACAAATAAGTTGGGAAAGTACCTGGTTTTTGTCCTTGATTTCAATGTATAGTTCTTCCATGTAGTATTTAGCTTGTATGTGTTTACTAATATTATGTGAAGGTTTGATTATGACTTAGGAGGAACAGAAGTACCAA